>JAUMJJ010000406.1:0-473963 GCA_033556795.1 Tapera naevia
CCCCGGTCATTTTATTTTGTTGTGGTTTATTCTGTGACTCGGTCTCCTGACTGCTTTGCTGCCCGTGGGAAGTGCCGTCGTCTGCTTGCAGAAGGCCAAAAAGCGAGGGAAATACCCCCCTTTCCTATGTGCCCCCCTCTCCGCAGCGTCACTTCTAGCAGGCAAGTCTGCTGCTCCAGCTGCTATAATCTTTCCCTTCCAAAACGGGTATTGGCGATTATAGAAGATCCAAATAAACGTAGCGGGGCATGAATAATGCTCATTGTAGAAAACTGACACTTGCTCAGGGAAAAGAAAGTTGGCTATAAAATCACTTCATTATTTGCTTGTACTGTGGCTCTGGGGCTAATGCCTCCGGAGGTCAGGTTGCTTAGCGCTGTCCCTCTCTCCCTTCTCTGCTTTCAGGTCGCATTTTAGACATCCCTTGCAAAGTGTGTGGAGACCGCAGCTCCGGGAAACACTACGGAGTTTATGCCTGCGATGGGTGCTCGGGGTTTTTCAAGCGGAGCATCAGGAGGAATAGGACCTATGTCTGCAAATCGGGAAATCAGGTACCAGCCGCAGCCCAGTCCCTTCATCGCCTGCACCTCGTCCTGCGTCTCCCGAGTCCCGTATTGTTCCCCCACCCAACACAAACACCCATAGCCCTAAGTTCCAGCTACCACACAGCCTCTCCCCGCCTTCCCAGGGATTTCTGAGCTGAGACAGGCGCTGGGGAGCCCACTCAGCCCCGGAATGTCCCGTCGGCCCGGGCTGTGTCCACCGGTGCGCCCTGGGGAGGGTGGGATGCGCAAGGAAGGAGTTGGGGAGGAGGCGAGGAAGGGGAGGGGAAGCCCTTCGGCGAACCGCAATCCACAAGCCCGCCGGCACCATGTTGCCGGGCGGAGGCAGCTGCGCTTTACCCCTTTCCCGCTCCCACTGCGCCCATTCCCACCCGCCGCGGGCGCGGGGCTCGGGGCGCCCCGAGGGGGCGGCGCCGGCGGCGCTGTCTCGGGTGCTGAAGCCACCCTGTCCGCGCGGGGCCCGGCACCCCGGCATGGACAAGACTGCCTCTCCTTGCCCTCCGTATCCCCGCAGGGCCAGGCTCCCCAGCACGGTCTTGCACAGCACGATCTGGCACGACCCGACCCGCCGCGGTGCCAGAGCACCCCGGCACAACAGGGCACGGCTCTCCCCGCCAGTTGTGGGGCCAGGCACCCCAGCATGGCACGATCTAGCACGGCACGGGTCTCCCGCCCGCCGTGGGACCAGGCACCGTCACAGCACGATGTGGCACGGCTCTTCCCGCTGTGGGGCCACGCTCCCTGGCACCGCGCGATGTGGCTCTCCCAGCCCTGCCGCGGGGCCAGGCTCTATGGCACGGTCTGGAACGGCTCTCCCAGCCCCGTCACGAGGCCTAGATCCCCAGCACGGCATGGTCTGCGACGGTTCTCCCACCCGCCTTGGGACCAGGCACCCCGATACGGTCTGGCACGGCATAGTCCGCCTCGCATCCCCGTGGGGCCAGGCACCCCGGCACGGCACGGTCCTGCATGGCACAGGTCTCCTCGCCCTGCCGTGGGACCAGGCACCCTGGCTTAGCACTGCCCGACCCGGCTCTTCCTGCCCCGCTGTGGGTCCATGCTCCTTGGCACAACACATTCTGGCACGGTCTGTCACAGCCCGGGTCTCCCCATCCACCACGGGTACCCCGGCCCGGCCCAACCCCCTCCCCCCCCCCCCCCCCCCGCGCGCACCCAAGGGCGGCCCCTCTGTGGAAGAGCACCCAGGGGCGCAGCAGGGTGAGCACTGCATTTCCCCCCCGTTCCTGACGCCTGGCTGTGTTGCAGGGAGGCTGCCCAGTGGATAAGACGCACAGGAACCAGTGCCGGGCCTGCCGGCTGAAGAAGTGCTTGGAGGTCAACATGAACAAAGACGGTACCTGCTCACCCTCTCCCAGGGATGGGGGGCAGGGGGGCGCGGGGAGCTTGCTCTGAGCAGGGGAGCACTGTGCAGCTCCGGGTTCTCATAGAATCACTTGGTTGGAAAAGACCTTTGAGATCATAGAGTCCAACCTTACCCATCCACTACTAAACCATACCCCTGAGCACCTCATCTACCCATCTTTTAAATACCTCCAAGGACTGTGACTCAGCCACCTCCCTGGACAGCTGTTCCAGTGCCAGACAACATATTTAGTGAAGACATTTTTCCTTATGTTTGATCTCAATCTCCCCGGTACAACTTGAGGCCATTTCCTCTCATCCTATCACTTGTTACTTGGGAGAAGAGACCAGCACCCACCTTGCTACAACCTCCTTTCAGGTAGCTGTAGACACTGATGAGGTCTCCCCTCAGCCTCTTTTTCTCTAGGCTAAACAACCCCAGTTCCTCTCCCCTCCATCCCATGCCCCTAGTGACCTCCCATCCTGCAGCAGCCTTGCCCATTTCTCCCCAGGCATCCCTTGAGTGGGAGGATGGGACAGGTCCCAAACAATTGCAAGGAGGATGGAAGCCCAGCCAAGCACCATAGGGTACACAAGCGCAGGACCTTGTGGTGATCCCCTTGCCTCTCCTTGGTGCTCTGCAGCTGTGCAGCATGAGCGGGGTCCCCGGACATCAACGATACGGAAGCAGGTGGCCCTGTACTTCCGTGGGCACAAGGAGGAGAGCGGTGGTGCCCCGCACTTCCCCGCTGCCCGCCCTGCCAGCACCTGCCTTCTTCACTGCCGTCTCCCAGCTGGACCCCCATGGCCTGGAGCTGGCTGCCGTCGCCGGGACTCCCGAGAGGCAGGCTCTGGTGGGCCTGGCTCAGCCCACCCCAAAGGTCAGCCACTGTCCTGGCCCCCAGTGGGCCTGCACACCTCGCTGCTGGGGTACCTGCAACCCGTCAGCTCCTTCCTGCCTCTGGGGTAGACATGGCAAAGAGCAAGGCTTGAGGCCTTGCAGGTTGTGGTGGGGTCTCTTCTGTTATGTCCCTAAAAGCTCTGATGATACAAGGTGAAAGGGGTAAGAGGCTCTCTGCAGAAGGGGTATGCAGAAGGACCGACTGATAATCTGCTCCGTACAAACCCTGTCCCTCCTACATCCTTACACTCTCATGGTTGCAGTAGTCTTTCTGCCTGAAGCCCAACCACATGCCTGAAGCCCAACCACAAGTCAATGTTACATCTTGTTTCATGAGGATGAGTTGCAGTCACTGAGTTTCCTTCAGCAAAACACCCATCTCCATAATAGTATGGTCTAGAAAGTACTACCTGTACTGACCAAAGCCTGCAGCTTGTCCCCACAGACACAAACACATCTAATCTGGCTCTACACTTCTTGGATGTGATATTTCCTAAGCAGCCCACTAGAACTGCTGCTGTGGCCTCAGCTGCACAGGGATTAGCCACAAGGTGATGTTTTTCATTATCCCATTTGCAATGGCATTTTGCATGTTTACAGCACCTGGAAAATCAAAGAAGAGACAGCTGAAATAGTTCTCCATTTACAGAGTTGGTAGCTTGGGACAATCCATCATGAACACAATGATAACAAGTACCGTGATACTACAGTTCTGGAAAATACTGAATCAGAAATTATTTATCAAGAAAACATAGCACATGCTTGAAAACATAACTCCTTTCCAATCCTACACACCCTTTAGGTAGCTACGCTTAGCTTTACACATCTACTTACAGCCTGTTGCAGTCAGGGATCTAGACAAAGGGTTATCTCTAAATGACAAGTTATGGATTTTCTGAACAAGGCTGGAGTGCTAAACCGTTTTCTGAAGCAGAGGTTACAAACCACAAATTCTAAATCAAATTTGTATTCTTCTAACTCTGCTACTAGAAGTGTGCTACTGTCTAACAGAGTAAAGGATGATGTTGCACCTTTATAATTGTTTTCCACTGAGGTAATGTCAGTATTCCTTCAACCTCCTCCGGAGAACTGTTTCTGCAGTACAATTCATTCCCAGAGATGAGCAGCAGAGAGCAGTTTTGAGTGGGACCACTGAAAGCAATGCCCTCTGCTTGCAGAATAAGAGAGTGCACACTCTCTATTGGGCACGAACCTGATACACTGAACAGCAGCTGTAAGGGAAAAGAAGATCGAGCTGCCTTGGTGACCCTGTATGAAGTTGCTTTATTTTCTTTTTAAAATTAGTACCCACACGAAGTCAACGGTACCCCTATGTATCTCTATGAAGTGGCCACCGAATCCGTCTGTGAGTCAGCAGCCAGACTTCTGTTCATGAGCATCAAGTGGGCCAAGAGTGTCCCAGCCTTCTCTACCTTGTCCTTACAAGACCAGGTAAGACATCTACTGGAGGAGTGGCATTGGCCTGGCTCACCTGTTAAAGAAGGCTCAGAGCTCAGATTTGCTTCTGAATCCTCAGTCCTAGATCTTTAAACAGAGTTTTGGCCTGTCCCTAAAGAACAGATGGTGGTTTAGAAACTGCTTTCCTCCAACTGCTACTTCATGAAGCAAGTGAGAATTAAGCCAGAAAAAAACACTAATATAGAGTGAATATTATGGGAGGACAAGTTCTAGAGGGAAAGTCATTAGGCTGCAGACCAAGCTCACCATGCCAGAACTCCTCTCCTCTCCTCTCCTCTCCTCTCCTCTCCTCTCCTCTCCTCTCCTCTCCTCTCCTCTCCTCTCCTCTCCTCTCCTCTCCTCTCCTCTCCTCTCCTCTCCTCTCCTCTCCTCTCCTCTCCTCTCCTCTCCTCTCCTCTCCTCTCCTCTCCTCTCCTCTCCTCTCCTCTCCTCTCCTCTCCTCTCCTCTCCTCTCCTCTCCTCTCCTCTCCTCTCCTCTCCTCTCCTCTCCTCTCCTCTCCTCTCCTCTCCTCTCCTCTCCTCTCCTCTCCGTCAACATTCTTCTTATTCATATCGGCTTCAGTGAACTTACATTATAATTACACCAATATGGTGGAAGCCGAATTTGGCCAGCCCCCAATATTTTTCACCATTAATTAAAATCTTGGCTAATTTGCCTTGTTTTCCTCTGTGGCAATTTGCCTTTTCCTCAAGTAAATCATATGTGAACCATATAAGCTGATGCAAATTCTTATTGATTTGATTCTTGATGAGGACTCAGGGTGCTTTGTATAATGCAAAAATTTTTTTAAAAAGTAATCAGATAATTATAAAATGGAAGGGATGAAATCTATGTAAAGCTCCAATCATGAAAGACATCTAATACTTCGATATGATTGAGCTAATTTCCCAAAATGGTAACTAGAAATGTTGTGCCTTAGACGTTACCTAGCAGTAAGCAAAGGAACTATTTCCCTTCTGTGGATAGATGCACGTTGTGAATGTCGCAGTTAATATGCAAATATGTATTTTGAACTGAAAGAGAAGAGCATCTCAGGGAACCAATAGTGTTTTCCACCTAAAGGTAAATCATGACAGTCCAGTGTGGTATAAACCTAAGGTATACTGAAATGTTCTTTTTCTAGCACCAGGCCCACACATTGAAATCCCTGTTGTGAAATTAGACAAAGGGGGACGCTGCTCAGCGCCGGCTGCAGTGCTGCTACAGAGTGAGCCAGAGAGAAGGAATGAGATAGGGCCTGGGAAGTTACACACCACATTAGGAAGACAACAGTCCCAGTGTGCAATGCTGTTCTCTAATGTCATCTTCTGCTGCTGCTATTCCGGTGGGGCACCCAGTCTGTCATACCAAGGAACCTGGAGACAGGCCCAAGGGACAAGCAGCAAGTGTGCTTCAGCAGGAGCCTCAGCTCATGGGAAGAGGCTGGGTCCTTCTCTAGAACAGTGATGTTCACAGGAGGTTCCTTTGGCAAAGGCTTTATTTAACAAAATATGGATGCATTTCCCACAAGGTCATCTCTATTAGTGTGCAGAGGAGCAGGCAGCATGATTTGGGAGCAAGAGAAGTCTCCATTGCATGTGAACAACCATGCCTCAAACAGCAAGGCCTGCTTACATACCAGAGATACCAGAGTGTTTCTGGTGTCTTTATGTAATTCACTGCCTCTTCCACTCTCACATCAGGGACTAACATTAGTGAATTGCATATTAAAACCCCAGCCCTTCCTTAACATTGCCTTGACTTACTGCATCTTATTGCAAGCCAGCTTACTCAAAACTCAGAGTTGTTCAGCTCTAAAGCTTTGACCTGGACCTTTTTCTGCACAACTCCCCTGTCATATTCAGGAGAGCCGGAGAATAAATTAATTGCCTTATTTCATTAATACACTAGAGTTGATTTTTATAATAGTGGCATTGCATTATTTAATTTTACAATGGCCCAGCCGTAAATGTCTGCATTTCTCTTTTTGTATCCCTGACACCTGCCCAAGAGAGTCTAAAACCTTCTCCTGGATTTTGCTTTGGTTGTGTTTTTTCCAAAAAGGCAGATGCATTGTGATTCCAGGACTCTGTGGCAGATTGATCTCAAAGTCAAGGAAATAAGCAGAAACCAATTTGCTGACAAAACACAAGTCCAAGTATCCCTGTGCTACTACTCTCCGTAAAACAGAGGCTGTATCCCTTCCCCAGCTCTATAGAGCTAATTTCCATTGCGGATTGGAAACCACACAACGAAAATGCTTTGCTTCAAGTTCTGCTGGCCTGTACACCTTGTCTATAAGACAGGTTGGCCTGATGCAGGTCATAAACAAAAGGTCATACTGATTGGATGGAATTGATCAAGTAGCAAAACCCAGTCCTTCAGAAAGCCTGGTATTTCTTGTTTCTTTGAAGAAAGAAGGCTGAGTATGACTTCAGCATGAATTATTTTAATTGGTGGTTTTAAAGACTTATGCATAGGCACGGAGAAAGCTTCAGCTTTTTCCGTCTCTTATTTCTAAAGTCTTCTGACTTTAAAGACTTACTGGGAAACAACATATGAAATTGATATCTTCCAGGAACCACCATTCATTACCATTGTATCTGCATGAATGAATGACAAAAAATGTTTTACAAAAGCAAGTGAAAAGCTGGCAAATCATTTCCTATGTTGTATAGAAACTTGCACATTCATCAGGCAGGATTATCTGCAGGAGGGGCTGGGTTCGCAGGCTGCAGCAGTTAGGAGACTTATGAACAGGTTCAGCTGCTCTCAGAACAGATCTGAGATGGGCACTGCACCCTAGATATCCCCCCACCATTTCATACAATAACCTGGGCAGCTTCCAGTACTGCAAAATCCAGTGTAATTATTTCAAACTGTATTTGTATGCAGAGACAGAAAGACTTGCCTGTCACAATTTCCTTAGTAAGGTTATGTGGAAGTTCTGCAAAGCACATGATGCAAAAAGGAAGAAAGTGGAGACAAACTGAGAGCAGAGATGCTCAGAGCTCTTCCTCCCATTATGACCAGCACAAGGTGGTTTAAAACTCATAACACTGCTAATAGGTAGCGCATAGATAAAGGATTCACTCTTACTGCATGGTTTCTGTATTGTTACTTCCACATACCTTATTCCAAGGAAATCACCATTCATTGGGTACAACATATTTTTTCAGTCTGTTCTTACTTTTACAGGATCTTTACAGATTTAAAATACCCTCCTTCCTATTTTCCTAAGAAGATAACCTGCTAATACTTTCAGGGACCACAGCAATATTAGTGCTTGAAGATTACATTTTGTTTGATATAAGAGTTTTGGACAATTGGTTTTCACTGCATGGAGCCACCAGATGACCCCTCCTGAGTCCACTGCGGTTCTCACCCCTCCAAATCTCTCTCTCCTTATGTACACACCACAGAATGTCCTTAACGTCATGAACTTCAGCTGAACTGGAGGCTCTCCAAATCTCTCTGAACAGCTGGTAGGGCCAGCAATCCATAAATGCCCCCAAGACTAAACATATTTGCTCTGGCTTTGCCAGTCTGCGTTACCAGGAGTTGTGTTTCCTCTTTGGATACACCATTGCCTCTCCACGGAGATCAAAGGCATTGCCTCCAAACAGAGAAAAACACGTCCTCCACAAAACCAGACAATGTAGAAAAATTGTGAAGAACTATAACAACATTGCTGTCAGCTTAGGTGCTTGGATACTTGGTTCTCTGAAAGGAAACAACTCAGTGCCTAGAATTTCTGAGTGATTTTAAGCAAAAAGCAAGAAGACAGGTGATACTAAGAAACCATACTTGTGTTCAGATGCTGTGCCTGAAAGAGCTAAAGACTTCCTTAGTAAGGAAGGGGTTAAAGATACAAACGTGCTCTAAAGCAGTGGTCCCTACCCAGTGATGTAATTTGAGGACTTTTTCCAGGCTTCTCTTCACAAACCCTGCCTTCCCAAGGGAAAGGAAAGTAATCCCTAGAAAGTAGTAGCAGAGCACTGATCCAGCTTGTCCCAAGACAGCTATATGCTGAGGGAGAGCAAAAGCGGGCCACCCTGTCCTGAAAAACACAGGCAAGTGTTTTTCGAGCAAGCTCCCTGGGGCAGGAACTCTCTCCTTTCTCCTTCTCCTCTCTTTTGGTCCACAACATGGTACACAGTGAGCCAACCCCCAGCGTTTTTCTACAATGCATAACTTATTTCTAGACACCTTCTCAAAGAAAGCTAAGAGAAGAGCTAACGAATGGTGTGGGAAAAATACCATGACAGGCATTTAAAGCAGTTTTTTAAATAACAGAAATTTACATATTTAAATTGTTTATAAATCTATAAATTATACACTATGTTATATTGTACATCTATTGTATGACAGCTGATGCTTTTGGAAGATGCTTGGAGAGAACTGTTTGTTCTAGGAATAGCACAATGGGCCATTCCAGTTGATGCTAACACTCTACTGGCTGTATCTGGTAAGAATTGCACAATTTAATGACTTTGTTACAAAAATTACCATAAAAATACATCACTGAAAAAAGAACAACATGTAAAGAATAACAAATTCCTACTGAACAATAGAGCATACCTGTCATTTATAAATCTATATTTAAATGCAAATAATGTTGTTTTGTTGTATTCATGACTGCTTGCATTGTCATTTAAATGCAAATTACTGTGTTTGTTATCATCCAAGAGAAGATTTTTTATTAACTTTCATACAATATAGTCAGTTTACATGGAACCAGATAGACATGTGTGACAATAGAGTGGATATTGATACACAGGATTTTGTCAGAAATCAATATAAAATAAAGAATATGCCTTTAATATTATTTATTTCATTGTTTCTGCTTTAGGCATGAACAGTGACAATACAGATTCTCAGAAGCTGAATAAAATTATTTCAGAAATACAGGCTTTACAGGAGGTTGTGGCTAGATTTAGACAACTTCGGCTAGATGCTACTGAATTTGCCTGTCTCAAATGCATTGTCACTTTTAAAGCAGGTAAGCAGAAAGAATCTCTTGCTCATCTCACCTGATAACTATGAGGTTGCTACTTTAAAGAAAAAGTTTTAAACCAGACATAGCTTTATATCACCCAACAGGCTTCCTGGTATTGAATTCCAGAAGTCAGTGTTGCATTTTGAAACGCTGACAATGAGTGCTGGGCAACTAACAGGAATGTTTAATTTCCATTGATAGCATTAACTAACTGAACTGTCTGACCCACCCAACATTAAGCTGAACTAGTAACTGATCTGCTTTCCAGTGCCTACACACAGTGGTTCTGAACTGAGGAGTTTCCGAAATGCTGCCGCCATAGCAGCCCTTCAAGATGAAGCCCAGCTCACTCTGAATAGCTACATTCATACCAGGTGAGCAGTGTCCTCTCTCAACAGTTCTTGCAGTTGAAGGAGGTAAAATCCTGTTCTCACTGTAGTGAAGGTGACATTTTCACTGACCGAAATGGGGACCGGGCTGGTACAGCAAGTATACGTTGGCTGTCAGCCTGCTGGAATTTGGCATTTCCTGACGAAAGAGAATCATAGAAAAGGCTGGAAAAGACCCTTAAGATCATCAAGTCCAACCTAACACTGCCAAGTCAACCACTGAACCATGTCCTGAAGTGCCACACCTACACATCTTGCAAATACCTCCAGGGACAGTGACTCAACCACTTCCCTGGGCAGCCTGTTCCAAACCTTGACAACCCTTTCAATGAAGATTCTCTTCCTAATATCCAGTCTAAACCGCCCTCAGTGCAACTTGAGGTCATTTCCTCTTCTATCACTTGTCACTTGGGAGAAGAGACCAACACCTACCTCATCACAACCTCCTTTCATGTAGTTGTGGAGTGTGAGAAGGTCTCCCCTCAGCCTCTTCTCCAGACTGCACAGCCCCAGTTCCCTCAGCCGCTCCTCATAAGACTTGCGTTTCAGACCCTTCATCAGCTTTGTTGCTCTTCTTTGAACCTCAAATTATTCAGAAAAATGGAAAAGCAGTAAAAAGAGAAATCTTCCCCTGGGAAGCAATACTTCCCGTGGAACACTTTGCAGTTCAGAAGGCTGCATGGAATGTACTATGCAAAATACACCCCCATGCTCTATAACAGCTGTCTGTGAACAGATCCGTAGCCTCCTGCTACAGATCACTTGAGAATGGTGGGACACTGGAGAAGCCAGAAGACTGCAACTAACATGTTCTGCAACAGCTGCTTTGGCTGGTTCAGGACTTCCAGGCAGAGCTGTGACAGGTCTTGTGAAGTCCACTTCTCAGTCCTGTAATTGCATTGGAGGTCCATAAGACTAGCACAGTTGGAGACGATGCAGTAGAAGAGGAACTTTTATATCATATTTTCCTTCTGAAACTTTGATCTGCTTTTGTAACAGCTCTGTCTAGCAGAAGTCAACTCAGTGACAGAGATTAGATAGCAACAGTCTCAAGCACTTCTATTTCACCTAAAGGGAATGGTCTGCCCTGGGGATGGGAGCCAAATTGCAAATACCATCCAGTTATGGCTAGTTTAGACCAAAAAAGAACAATTGCTGCATAGCCATCTCTTCCTGTTCTTACAGCAGGTCTTTCTCATGAAGATCGCTCCCTGGAAACTCTGAGTGAGCCAGGGAGCAAAGGTTTTACACAGCCACAGCTTCCATTCCAGGCATGGTGATTTTTCCATTGCATTTCTGTATTGCTGAAAATATTTAGCTACTGGGTTAAACAGTATATGTCGTAAAAGCTATCCTTTACAAGGAAAAAAGTACAGTCCCCTGACAGGACTGTCAAATCAACTCCAATGGGATAAGGCTTTCAACTTGCGTTTCCTCCTCAGGCTTGAATTTACCTTCCTTCCTACCTTTACCTACAGCAGTATCAGCAATTCCACCTCAGTAGAGGTGCTTTCAACGGGACACAAGGGAGCGCAGCCTGGAGAAGTAGAATGTCTCTCCAAATAACCTACTCCTTCTTTTAGGGGGACCACTGAAAGCAGAGGCTTGAGAATCATCAGCATAAAGTCACCATAAGCACAGCTAGAATACATACCCAGTGTTGTGCTGGCTTCAAAAGCTGGGAGAAAGGATGGAAAACATCATATTACACTAATACATAACTTGTGATAAAGCACAGCTCCTGTAACAACATAAAAATATTTCTAAATGTCAACTGGCATTCAACATATACAGCAACAAAAAGGGGGCAAAATGATTACCATGACAATCCAGCCAGGCTTAAACTGCACTTGAAATTACAGGGTATTTATTATAAACTAAGCTCACCTTTAAACTGCATCAAGAACGCAGTTGTCTGAGGGACAACTCAGAGCAGAACCTGCCTCTGTATTGCTGCTGCTCTGAGGGAATAAACAGGAGTCAATCCAAACTCAGAGACACTGGTCTACATTCTGTTAGCCTCCACTAAGAGAGTTCTCTTTGCGGTCAATCTCCTTGCTGTCAACCTCCTTGCTCATGTGAGTACAAAACACAGGGGTTTAGTGCAGGTACCACCCACCTGTTCAATTTGCTGAGTAATGGTCTTTTCGGGAAAGTAAAAGATTTTCTTTGGAAAAATATATAAAAACTTCAACAACATGTTTTTCTGTCTCTGTCTTCCAGGTATCCCACACAACCCTGTCGTTTTGGAAAACTTCTATTGCTTTTACCAGCTTTACGTTCAATTAGTCCATCGACCATAGAAGAAGTGTTTTTCAAAAAGACCATTGGGAATGTACCGATTACAAGACTGCTTTCAGATATGTACAAATCCAGTGACATATAAATTACCTTAAAATAAACAATCAGGATGGACAGTTTGAGAAGAACTTTTATCTATGGAAAATAAGCCTCAACTAACAAATTCTACAGGAAGCATAAGCCTGGGAATGTTTAGCCTTTAAACACATTGACAAAAAATACCCTAGTAGATACGATTCTGCTGCTCTGAACAGAGTGATTTAGATCATGGAGAGAACGCTTTGTTCTACAAAAAGTGAAAGTGGTTGGAATTTGGCTGCTAGTCCTGTTACTACAGGATGGAGGCAATTCAGATGCCAGTCATAGTTAACAAAGACTCTGCTATTCTCTCGTTTAACTGGCAGACCTGAGACAAAACGTGAAAGGAGGTACTTTAGTTTGTTCAGTATTTGGAACCAGGTGACCAAACTTGGTTTCTGTTGTAACATGAGATGCGGTGGCCTTCAGAACTGTTTTAAAAATAACCTATGTTGGAAAAATGTTTTTAATATGATAGGCGACATTTAAGACCAGATTACCAAAACATTGCTTCTGCTATAATACATCATGAAGTGGCCTTCAGAACTGATTAAAAAGTAGGTTATGACTGCAGCTCCATTCTTCCTGCAAAATGAACTGGTGATCTTTGACACTGGTGTCACCATGACTTGTTTGGTTAACATCTCAAAGACAGAAGAGCTTTACACACTTCTTCCCCAGACACTCACACAGAATCACATACACACCTGAAAAGATACAAGTCAAGGAAGGAAGACAGAAACAGCAAAACCAAATAAAATGGAGATAACCGCTTCAGTGACCTGCTGGCTGTCCTGTTGGCACAGTGCTGAAACCAAAGGCAATGGTGGCCAAACTTTGTCAATGAGAAGTGCAGAGAAGTGAAATGACTTTTAAAAAAAAAAAAAATCAGTGGAAGGAATTTTATTTCGAAGAAATAAAGGTTGACTGATATAAAGCTAACAACTTCCAGAAGTCTCCAATGCCTTTTTACAAAACTCCAGGTTCTAATTTTGAAGGCTTCTTCGCCTACATCCTCTCACACACAAAAATGTTATAAGCTGCTTATCGGTGTACGACAAATGTAGAAAAAAAAACATTTAAAGATAGCTGCTTTTCAAAATTTGATTTGTTATTAGGAACTAGCACTGAGAAAAAAAATCAGCACTTGGACTATCATAGAATGAGTAAAACTTTCCCTGTACAAAGTGGATTAACTGATTTGTGAAATTAAAAAGTTGTACTCATTGTATTTACAAAGAATAAAAATATATTGAATTTAAATTACTTTCCACTGTTCTTTTAATGCTTGTTCTTCTGTTTCTGGATTAGTTTCTTCCACTGTATCACACTTGCAGGGAACAGAAATATTCTCTACTAAAACGGATTGCCTTGGATGCTGTGGAGTCTCCATCAACAAACAGGTTAGATGAACATTAAAGGAATAGCTTAGGAGATCCTGCCTTGCAGCAAGGGACTTTGGTGTCCTGAATTAGAGCTGTTTTTTAGGATTCAAATACACATCTGCTGCGAGATTTTCTTCTCAAGGAGCTAACACTGAGCTTTTTCTAGGACACAATACTAAACAGATCAGAAGTCTAACCTAGTATAAGTCTTCCATTTCATGTTATTACAATTGTTAATATCAGTGGACTGTGCACCTAATAAAGGGTGATAAGTATAAAAACCAAATAACACAAAACACTGGATTGGATTGCTACTAGTGTTCTTGAATCCATTTAAAAGCATCTTACGTCATTCAGTAGCTCTTATGTCATTCAGAAGCACTAAGGAAGGTTCTCCAGTCACAGAAGCATCTAGTGAGAAAGAAGACTTCAGATGTGTTGCTCGTGAACTGCAGTTCGGGCATCAGCCACCTGCATTTCAGCAGTGGTCATACAAGCATAATGCTACTGCTTCCCTGTCCTTTCATGGCCAGGGAAGTGGTCTATGATCACACCTTACAACAGGCTTGTAAAAGACTTCATATCCCCAATTGTAGCTGTAAAGCTACTTTAATCTATGACTGAAGTTATAACGTTATTATAGGTTACACCAAAATTCCTTTGGCTGCGGGGTGGTATAATTTTCACTTGCTATTTGAAGCTAGATTGACGTTTCTCATACCAAGAAGAAAGGTACTCTTTCCCAAACTTACTGAAGCCCTGGATCTTTTGACTGCCTACCATGAATGAGGTTCCAGCTTTGGCTACACAACATAAGGAACAGCCTTCAACACCTTTACATGTTAACACTTGAGCAGTGAGTGCCAGCACCTAAGGGTATTTAGTGCTGTTAGTAACACAAGACTCCACTGCAGAGTGGAGTCATCACAGCAAGGATGGAACACCAGTTAACTTGGAACAGTCAAGCCCCTGCTTCTCAGAAAGCATGAGACACCCCACACTCAAGGTCAAGAGTGACAAAACATTTGAAGTGCATTTTCACTTTTATTTCAAAACTTTAGACAAGTCACTTTTGTATATAAATTTGATTTTTCCTCTTACAGAATATAAAGATAAATCCCTCATTACTTCAGTATAAAGTGTTTTACAAGCTTGAAGACAATTGCATAAGCGTTTCTCACACAGGGTATCAGAAATAAAGCAGTCTTTCTACAGAAGTTCAGACAGATGATTACCTCACCTCAGAAAGAGCATAGCAGTTCAGTCAGATACAAGTGAACACGTGACACTACAACTGTGCAAGTTCAAGTAAGGCCAAGTCAGTAAACATTGCTAAATCATTGCAAATAAGAGTGGAAAGGTTTGTGAGACATTGCAAGGGGTGGATGGTCTCAATATTATAATACTCTTAAATCAAAGATTCAGAGGGATTTAGCTAGAAGACAAGTGAGTTCTTTAATGCTAAAAAGCATATGCAAAGACCAAGCAGTGTAGTGATGTTAGTGGAGACTTCGTGCCTTTTCATCTTCAGCATGCTAAGACAGACTACAACCTCTTAAAACCAAGCATAAGAACCACTAAAGTTTGAGAAGACTGTTTCAGAACTCAAGTATGTCTTATTTTGGATGGTGTGTAGTTTTTGTCTATTACTTCATCTTGTAAGAACATGTGAAGACAGCGCTCATTCTGTGCCAGTGGGTGGCCTGCAACCCTGGAGAGGAAAAAACAAGCATTAGTGCTAACAAATCAGGTCTACCTGCAGCCAGCCAGCAAAACAAGGTTTTGTATCAATAACCTATGGTTCTGCACTTAAGCACAGATCTCACTTCCAGTGACTAGAATGATGTCTGGCAGCAAGATTTGTCATTCTCCCTTTGATGAATTTAGTTCATAGGAACCCTGAGCAACCTCTGATCATTTGGAAACATGTTCTGTCATAATCTGTCACCTGTAACTGAGGAGACTATCAAAGTGCCCATCCTAGCATCACCAAACCTAGAGTTAAGCAAGCCAAGAGGATTTTTACAGGTCTTGATGCCTTTGACACAGGACATCTTTCTACAGGGAGCTTAACCCCTCAGTTCTCTGATTCACTAGCAGTTAGCCCAGGCACTGTTAAAGACTTGCTCCACCAGGGGGTGTGAAGGTCTGCTGAAGCCTCTGACACTTTGCAAAGGAGGAACTGACTTACCATGGTCACTGTTCCTAGCATGTACAAGCAGCACTGACACACAGCCAGAAGTTAAGGGCTTATTTGTTAATTACAGATGTCTTCCGATAAGAACCATAGGAGACAGAGCTTGTCTACTCTAGAAGAGACCAGTACCTCTACTGTAGATTTAGTTTTGTTCTGCATATAGACTGAACCGCTATCCTTTTAATAGTAAAGGAGCCAAAATTGAACTAGGAGACATGTCCACGCTTGGAAGAAAACCAAAAGGTATTGCATTTAAACACTTAAAATACCATGCAGCTTTCTTGAAGGTAATAATCCAAGAGAATCAGAATCCCTGGAAGTTGATCACTTACGGATACTAAAATCTAAACTACTTTGGTTTGAAAAAAGGTACATCCAGCTTGGTCAATTCAGACAATCTTCTCCTTCTAAGAGAGAAAGCCCACATCCTCCCTAGGACAGCCTGTGTCTGACTTACAGCTTCTGTATCTGTGTGAACATTTCTACTCTAAATGGAAGTCATCCAGTTAAACACGTGTAATATATAGTCAACTCCAGTGGCTCATCATCAGTACTTCCAAGCACTTTCATGCATCTTCTCCATATGTATCTACTAATGCTTATTTCACCACAGGATCTATTTACCACTCACTACTCATCATTGAGGGTGTCCTTAATGAGGAAGCTGAGCATTCCTATTCAGCATTAACAGACTACTTCAAGTACAGTCATAAAACCTATCAATCTTGCCAGGTTCTAGTAAATGGGTAGCAGCCTCAAGCACCAGTTCACCAGGAAGACAGCCTGGAGTACCTACTTTGAGTTTCTTACCCCAGTTACACTGAAGTTGCTGGCCTTGAACTTCAAGAGAAAGATACACAGGAAAAGGTACCAAGACAGCAACATATTCCTTCTCCCTTTCAGGAAGGCTTGCAAATTGGTGGTTGAATTGAGAGACTAGATATGATATTTCAGATTCAGCTCTCGGTTTCACATAATACCTCAAAATCCACATTGGCTCTCTCTCAATATTCTTCACTAAAGAGACCCTGACACATAGCAGTTGCTGCTTCAAGAGTTTTCATGTATCCCAAAGTCAGGTTCAGGCAGACAAGAGTGTTGCAACATAGCTACCCCTGTGAATGTCATTCTAGGCAGCATTTATTGATGGTGGTGCCAGCAAGCTGGCTGCCAAGAGAGATGACTCAAGTGAGCTCACTTGCCATGATTTAGTTCCTCTAGGTTTTACATCTAGATGGACAAAGCTTCTCAACAATATCGACCTTACCACTCCTGGATTATTAAGAACTGGCATTTGTGCACCAAGATCTTTTCTGAATACAGGGATATCAGTTATATGAGGGAATCTTCTCTAGTTCTAGGAATGAAGGTCAGCTTTGAGAATGCAGCAATGTGTATACTACCTTCAGGTCTAAGTTCACAGGTACCCACAGTACTTGGTAGAAGCCTTAAAGCTTCCACATGGTTCAAAATTTTAATTAGTACTATTTGCTTGATGCAATTAGAATAAATTGATAAGGTCAAATAGGTAGGAATTGTGCTTGAAGAGCCTTCTTCCAGCTGTACTCAAGCCTGCCACTATATCAAAATCTACATTAACAGCCCACCTTTATGTTTCAAAGGAGGAAAAACTGACAAGAATATTTATACTCCCACAAGATCAATGTATTTCTTGCTGTGGAACTGAATAATTGATACCAGTAAACTGGCCATTCCATTGCTGTCAGCTGTACTGAATTTCTCAGAGATTCCAGTTAAAGTGACTGTTTCACTACCAGCTGCTTCAGAACATAAGCAGCCCTTCCCTCCCCACATTGCTAGACTCAGCACACAAAACTTTCAGTAAGTGCAATACTTCCACATTTAGCTGGTTTCCAAGACTGCACAGATAGAAGTTGTACTGTACAGTCATAATTGCTTTGACTGCACAGCCTTAAAAAACCCACATTCTATCTTATTATAAGCACATCTACTTTCAAGTGGTGTAAAAGCACAACTAGATGCCTTGGAAACTCATTACACTTGTCTTTGAACAGAAAAAAAGCAGTCTGAAGCATTTTATCTGCTTATAACCATCAGCATCACTTCTAAATTGAGCTAACAAGGAACTATGTGAAGAAAAATTAAGATTTCACACAGCCATACTTAGCTTACTTGCACAAGATGCTCAGTCTTAGTGAATCAGTCACTTGCATCTCTCCAAGCCACATGCCTGAGCTATCTAACAATAACTGACAAGCACATGAAGTTCTAGCTTAACTCAAACATCCTCTGTCCCTGTTAAACAGCATTACTATCGAACAAGATTAAAATGCCAGGGGAACTGACAAGTGTGAACTTTTAAAGGGAGCAGTCCCAAATCCAGATAGTATGAACAGTGTTGGCTCTAGAGACCAGAAGAGCTGGCTGACTGACAGTATTCCTTCTTACCTACTGTTTGGATCCATGGTGTTAAAGAAATTAGAATAGCTCTTCAGGTTCATATATGGAGAGCAGTTAGTAGTGCTAAGTAGTAGAAAAAGAATCAAACAACTTTGTTACTATAATTTCCACTCACCCTTTGAAGGGCAGTGACAAAACCCAAAGTATTGATTTCAAACTATATACGTGTATACCTCAGGTAGTGTTTTTACATCTTCAGAAAGATTCTCATAACAATTAAGAGAAAAAATGCATCATTACGCAAGCTGATAATACTTCACATCTGTAATCAAACTGAACTGCTGTAAATCCATTGTAACCTCCATTGTTCACCCAATGGAGGACACCTTTGCAGAAATTAAGTAGAACTATTCTGAATGCTATAATTTTAGTAGTAATTTGCATAAATTAACTGCAACACTAACATTCACTTCAGCTGTTCAGGTAAGCATTACGATATCCAAACCAAACACTGGATGAACAATGTCAGTATGTCCTGCTGCAAGATTATGTGGAAGTGGCTATCCTGAACCTAGTGCAGCAACCACAGTTAAAGGATTAGCAGCTCTAATACAGTTTTCCAGAACAGAGCTCTGAGTTTGTCTTCAGATAACTAGAATCACTTACTTGTTTATGAACTGTTCAAGAGCCTGCTTCCTTTCCTCTATAAAGGAATCATCAAATATGCCATCATCCCCTCGGAAGGGGAGCTGACGGAGAAGAGCTTTTCCTGGTAGAGGAGGCACCACAACCTGAAAGATTTAGAAAAGTGTGTGTGACTGCAGCCTGTAAACAAGTTCATACACCTCCTGTGCCATCTCTTCCTCCAACAGAACCCAACTCAATCGCATCTCTAGTGAAGTAATAAAACATGATTAGAGAAGAACAATATCTTCCCACAGAAGTAAGCTGAATTCAAGTAGTTCAAAATCTGAATTAACTCAAAACAATTAAACTGCCTCTAGCACTGTATGTCTGAGGTTAGCTGAAAAACTGACACAGTGTCTTAGTTTTGGACATTTTTCAAGCACATTATCTGCTCTAAAGGATACATACGTTTTATAATAAAGGTAACATTTCAGTGTCAGTTCTCTTAGTATGAAGACACATGTTTGCCTTTCGTTGTACTCACCTTGCTTTCTCTTTCTAGTTCATTCCTTAGCCACTCAAAGTCACTGTATCGTCTTCTGACTGTAGATTCTTTCAATTTAAAGATAGGTAGATTTGTCTGAAAGCAAGAACATAAGCTATTGATTAGACAAACTAGAAGTCCTGATAAGCAGAAGCAAGAAACAAGCTGTTAAGTTACAAGTTAGTTCCACTTAAGCAACAATACAAGAGTATTGAGAAACACTCAGGATACAGAAATACAGGCTATGTGAGATACCTAAGTTAGTTGTGCCTCAGACCACTGAACTGTGGGCCTCATTCATATGGCATTCTAATCGCTGGCATTTTGCCACCATATCACCTAGCAGAAGAGCAGATTTGCTGGGCACTTCAGGTATCTGTAGCACAAGCATCTAATATGTTTGCTGTCTCAGGAGCTGGACTCCCAGGGCCAAAACACATACAAAATCAGTGGGTGGGGGAAAGTTATCTTAATCCTCACAGGCTCCTCTTTTTGCATTCAAGGGAGCATTTCAGGTACCAGAAAAAGACATGAACCAAGCTTCCTGTGCTTTTCTGCTACCTGATACAACATGGCCTCCAACATCTTTAAAAGCAAAACCAGTGACTCCTACAATTAATCCATTCAGGCCAGATGAAGCCAAAGATTTGCTAGTACAGGCCAGCAGGTTTTGATAGCTCAAAAATACAGGGAAACATCTTTCTTTTTTTAAAAAAGGAAGACCAATGGAAATACAGGCCAGTCAATCTAACCTCTGTACCCATCAAAATCATGTAGCAGATCCTCCTTGAAACTCTGCTGAGGCACAGGGAAAATAAGAAGGTGATTTGTAACAGCCAACATGGCTTCAATAAGGGCAAATCACACCTGATTAATTTGGTGGCCTCTGAAATCATCTGTCTGGGCTTGTGCAAA
This sequence comes from Tapera naevia, assembly GCA_033556795.1. Classification (NCBI taxonomy): domain Eukaryota; kingdom Metazoa; phylum Chordata; class Aves; order Cuculiformes; family Neomorphidae; genus Tapera; species Tapera naevia. Next base: position 20,103 of record JAUMJJ010000406.1, read on the forward strand.
GCATTTGACACTGTCCTACACAACATTCTTGTCTCTAAATTATGGAAACATGGATTTGACAGATGGACCACTTGCTGGATAGGGAATTGATTGGATGGTGGCACTCAAAGAGATGTGGTCAACTGCTCAATGTTCAAGTGATGTGTGGCATACCTCAGGGGTCGGTACTGGGACCAGTATTCTTTAACATCTTTGAGATATGGACAGTGGGATTGAAAGCACCCTCAGCAAGTTTGCTGATGACACCAAGCTGTGTTATGCGGTCAACACACTGGAGGGAAGAGATGCCATCCAGAGGGACCTGACAGGCTTGAGAGCTGGGCCTGTGTAAACCTCAAGAAGTTCTACAAGGCCAAGTGTAAGCTCCTGCACCTGGTCAGGGCAATTCCCAGCACAAATACAGGTTGGGCAAGAGTTGATTCAGAGCAGCCCTGAAGAGAAGGACTTGGGGGTGCTGTGCTGGTAGATGAGAAGTTCAACGTGAGCTGGTAAAGTGTACTTGCAGACCAGAAAGCCAACTGTGTCCTGGGCTACAGCCAAGTAAGTGTGACAAGCAGGTCAAATCAAAGGAGGTGATTCTCTCCCTCCACTCTGCTCTTGTGACACCTCACCTGGAGTACTGTGTTCAGTTCTGAAGTCCTCAGCACAGGAAGGACATAGAGCTATTAGTCCAGAGGAGGGCCGCAAAGATGATCAGAGGGCTGGAGCAACTCCCATATGAGAATAGGCAGGGAGAGTTGAGCTTGTTTAACCTAAAGACGACAAGGCTCTGGGGGAACCTTACAGAAGTCTTCCAGTACTTAAAGGGGGTCCACACAAAAGCTGGAGAGGTGCTCTTTACTAGGGAGTGCAGTGGTAGGACAAGGAGTAAGAGTTCTAAGACGAAAGAGAGGAGATTTAGATGAGGTATTAGGAAGAATTTCTTTTTTCTGTGAGTGGTGAGACACTGAAACAGGATGCCCAGGGAAGCTGTGGATGTCCCCTCCCTGAAGGTGTTCAAGGCCAGGTTGGATGTGGTCTTGAGCAGCCTGGTCTGGTGGGAGGTGTGCCTGCCCACAGCAGGGTGGACTGGAACTAGATGATCTTCAAGGTCCCTTCCAATCCAAACCACTCTATGATTCTATGAAAAGCCACCAACGCAGAGATGGAACACAGCATTTAGTGTTGATAAGATTAGGCTGTTTTGCTACAAAGTTAAACCAAGCAGAGCTTGATGAGGCAGAACTTTCCTGAACAAGGCTCTGAGTCAGCACCCAACACTAACACCGTGAAATACACATCAAATGGGAGCCAGGCTTATTATGTTGCACAAGACTATGTTAAATACACAAGCATTCCTGATAGGTATCCTTACAGCAATTTGTGCGAGAGCTGATATTACTTGTATTCATTCTTCGGGTGCAGTGTTATCCCAGTGTTGTTATCCAACATGCATGTTATTTTATGAGAAGACATCGAGAGGGCACTCTTCCAATGACATCTTGGAGCTCGAAACTCTAAGACCACAATCTGAAGCTTAAATGTCATTAAGATGGTAAACTGGCTAGCGCGTTAGTAAAATGTTTGCAGGAGTTACAACCTATTAAAAGCAAGAGTCTAACTGCCCTAAATAATCAGCAGTAACAGACTAAAACCTACTGTCATCAGACTGCATAGTCACCAACAGTCTTAACACACTTTTATATCTTGAGGAGTACCCTAAGGAAGCTGATGCTCACATGTGCCTACAGTTAACCCCGCTCTCCCATTGGCACAAGCACACTAGTAATTCCCAACCAGTGCCATTTGGGCTTTGTTGTTTTATTTTTCACATTGTAAGCTATTTCACTCAGTTTCTTGTTCCAGTTTAAGTGGCTATCGCTGTATGGTATCCTTTCTAGGCTGTTATGCTCAAGCTATCATTGAGTGATACTTTTCACTGCTCAAAATGGGTTTAATTGCAGAGATATCTTTCTGTACTAGGCAGGCCTATAACTATGGGCCATTGTATTACTGCCAGCCAATAACAAGTATCTGGCTGTCACTGTTCAAAAGCACTCAAGAAGTTAGTCATGTACTCTCTCATATGCTATTTAGTCCAAAATATATAGACAATAAAGTACAAAACAGTATTTTGTTATGAAATCTCTTATTGCAAAATGTTTAAGAGTATTCAAGCTCTCCTTCCCAGGTAAAACACTGTTGATTGTACTAGTGACTAATAATGAAACTGCACTTAAGACTATTATGTCAGAAATCAGGCTTTATAAATAAACACCCTCTTCTTGAGGATAAGAGTACTCTGTTGAAGAGTGAATAAAGCTACGTCCCCCACAGTGCATGAAGGAGATTCCCAGAAGCAGAGTACTGGATTATTTTTCTCTGATTTCAGTTACTGGCTTTTTAACCAGGTTCAGCTTTCTGCATTACAACATCAACTCTTTGTCAATGTCTCTGGTAGAAAGTCCTTTTACAACATTTAACATACAGGCTCTCACCTACAGAAGATATTCCATTCTCCTCTCAAGTTACTTACAAGAGGGATTAGAACTGAATAAAAGCAGCTAAAAGACAATGAGTTCCCAGGTCTTCAGGAACTCTTTTCATGCTTCTGGGCATGAAGGTTATAAAGTTAATCTCTAAACACGTCAGGCTTACAGGTACAATGTGGGGGTAGAAGTGCCAATTGAGCTCATTTTACAATCTACATCCCCTTTTGAACTTTTGACATGCCCAGCTAGCAAATTGGAGAAAAGGAAAGTCAGAGTACTAATTTTCCCTTCAAGTTGAAAAATCTTCTCCAATTTTGATCATAAGCACTGGAAATATTCCAGCTGAAGAGTATGCTAGAAGGCTTCTGTTAAATTAAGTGGCTTGACAACTACGTGCTAAAGGAGTGTGTCCCTGTCCTTTGGTCTGAATATGAATTAGCGCTATCTGTTCTAAACCTCATGTTCTTTAAAACCCAGAAATTGCAGCAATTCTCTTTCCTCCAGAAATTAGTACCGACAGAGCAGCTTCTTATTTAGATATGCAGCTTCTAGAAAGGATGTATTCAGAAAAAGCAATTTGAGAGTCCTGTTTTGTACTGCCTAACTTATTTACATCTTAAGTTGCTATTTTTAACTCAGGATATATTCACACCTGAAGTTACTGGTTTTGTCTCTCTCATTAAGGATTATTACCCTATTTGAACAGGCCACTTCTTACTTCAGTAGCAAGGGTTTCTGCACATTCTACTGGCTCCATCTACCATGGATAGATGGTTTTCATTAAGCTAGTCACACAGCTGCAGAAGCATGGGCAGAATTGGGCAAGATTTGGTAGAAGACAGCAAAGGTGTCAACAGAATCTTTCAATTTCTATTAAAGTGTTACTTCAAGACCAAAATTATCCTCAGCTTTCATAGCTCATGTTGAGAGCTATCCTTGTTTAGCCACTGACACATCAGCAGCTGTTCTGAATACTTTGAGCTTTGTTTCCGTGCTAGAACAGAGATAAGAGCAAGGCACAAAACATGAAGTCAGGCTAGTTCCATTTTTACAGACGTTTCTCCCGGGGTTCATTTAGCATTATAGCATCGGTTTTCTGGCTTGCTGATCTGCCAAGTCTACCATCACAAAACTCACGACCCAGTCTGCCACAGCCCCTGGAGGTCAACTCACTCCTCAGAAAAATTCAGTATAATTACTGCAGCAGTATCATTTTTATCAAAAACATTTTCAACTTTGTCTAAAATCACACCTCTTCTCAGTTTGAATGCAAGCCCTTATGTACTACCTAAGACGGGTGTCAAGCTTACAGCTGACACTGTTCTCCTGCAGTGTAACGCGCATCACACACTGCACATGCGACCAGCGCTGGCAGGAGCACGGGGGCAAGGAGCTTAGCATTACTGCTGGGTAGAAACAAGGTGCCAGGCCAGACAAAACAAGGTGGAGGGCCCAATTCAGCCTGCGAGTTTGACACCCCTGACCTAAGACATTAGGCAACCAAAAGCCACTAGTCATAATTGCAGATAAAGCATTATTGCAGATGGACCAATAAATCAGCTCTGCCAAGTCCCACATATCCCAAAATCCTAAGCACAGAAAGATATTAAGACAAGATAGATCCTGCCTAGCACTGTTTCTGTATCAGACTGTATGTATAGCATATATTCACTAGCCTTTCTCTGTTGTCAAACTAACAGTCTGTATTCTGCTGGGTGAGTTAGTGGCAAAGTGTACACTGCAACAAACACTGGAACTGGTGCCAAGTTAAATTACATAGTTAAACAGCAGCAGATGACAAACCCAGACCCTTTAAGACATCCTGCATTCCTCCACTCAGATACCAAATGAGTTTCTACAGTCATTTGACAGTGTTCAACCAGCAGGTAACAGGAAGCAGCAGCTGCCTGCTAACAGATTTCAGGGCAAAATCTGCAGTCACAGAAATTACATTTCTCAGCTACATTTATGTTGTTATTTCATATTCAAACTAAAAGTCCAATTTCAAATACAGGAGGTTTCTAATTCACGTCAGAAGCAAATGACAGTCCCAAGACAGTAGCTTGGATAACCAGGTAACAGTCTTCTAGCTGTTACTATGGGTCAATCCCCAAGCTATACCCAGTTAGAACTCCAAGAATTCTTCATGTACACAAGTGAGGAGACTTTCATAGGCAGAGTGCAAGTAGTTTGAGTATGAGTCAATACTGTCCATTCAGCTTCGGATACACAGGTCTGCAAGACAATCTTTACGGTACACAAGTTACCTTAAGTACAAGAGAAAAAAAAGTACTTTTATTTTAAATACATTAGTTTATAGTTCTAAGTAATCTTAAGCAGTGCTATCCAGACTAGATGAACTTATCCAGTGGGTGGAAATAGCCTTGCAAATAGCCAGACTTGCTCCTACAAATTTGTTTCCAGACATAAATTAAACTCAAATAGCATTTGGGTTCCTTCAAAGTGCAGACTGACACTCCAACGAGACTGACTCTGAATGTCACTGCAGCTCAGTCCTCCCCCACAACTGCAGAAGCTCCACAGCTGTAGTTAGACATGATAGTTTGATGTAAATTTGATTAATTTCCTCATCTGCCAATGTAACACATCACCTGCACAGCATTGCCCATGTCTCCCACTCCTAACAGACTGAGAATAAAGCTGCACTGTTGCCATAGCACCTACTTTGATGTCTTTTCAAGTAGGTTATGGTAGCCTTGATACAACTCTATTTCCATTAAAATAGAGTAAAACAAAGCACTCAGCCCACTTTTGCTAGAAGTCTGTGGCCTTGACTCTCAAAAGCTAAATTCAAGCTTCTTACTGTCTCTTCATACAAGCTGTAATCTTCTTTAAGAGACTACACCCTTTGGCTACATTTATAGTCAGCCAACAGGAGCTGTGGGGTATTACTGTATGTAGCATTCAGGTTGGATAAAAAAGTATTATGTTTTTCTTAACACAAGAACCTGATGTCCTTTAGTACGAAAAAAATGGTTCTAACTGCAGAAACCTTGACAGTGGTTTGCTTCCTTCCCAACTCAACATAAGCAGCTAGCTCCCCATTTGCTACCGTTATAAAAAGCAAGAAAGAAGGCAAACATGCTCTAAAATTCAGTTGCTACAAGTTTAGATTTTTTGCTGTGTACTTTACTGAAGGAAAACCTCTTTCCCCACTGCAAAATGTCAAAGAACTGGTTATTATTTTTCTAAGTTTGTCTTTTGATCACAGCAGAGTTCTACCATCTCCCCATATTTCCACTTGGTGTCCAGTTCTACAGAAGGCATATTACATGCAAAACCCATGAAGTTAACAGAACACCGAAAAATCTGACCATATCCATACACCCAAGTTTTAAACAATGCTGACTTAAGCAATCCCAAGAACTACAGAACTTGCCCACTCCACAGTACTGAGACATGGAGCAGAGATGTTTTCCATCTTGAAGACTAAGGCAGTAAAATCCTAAAGCAACACAGGCCTGAAGACTGTCAGCTCTGACTTTAAACAAGAGTTAAACTTTGCAGAGTCCATTGCCTTGAGGCTTAAGCTGCTCTATGAGAATCAGTGTAGAGCTGGTTGGGTTTTTGCCAAGCTGCATCTATCATCCTCTGACCAAGTCCATCAACATCATGGACAGAAGAACTATGGTGTGCCATGGTCAAAAGGTTTTTAACGTGCTTTGAGCCTAAGATAAGCCTAGAAACACAGAATGTTTAGCCACTCCTTATTCTTCGGGTTGCATCCTCAGAAGGCAAGATTAAAAGCAGGGGCAAATTTTAAGAAAGACACAAGATATTTATTTCAGGGTTATCAGGCCAAATCTTCCTTTGGAATACCAAACATTCCTTTTAAAAAGAAGGGATTGCCACTTTTACACAGTTGCAAGGTATAACTGCCATATGCTCTGGTTTGGCCTACTGTAAGGTTACCAATCATCTCATGAGAATCACTGAAGAAGGATCCTCTTAAGTGGGGGCTATAGCTAGGGTTAAATGGAGCCAACAAAATTGCAATGAATTACAATTGATAGTTTTTATCAGGAACAAAAGTTCTAGCATGTTTTGTGAGCTAGAGGCAATATCGTTACACTTCAGACATGCAAAAAATGAGAGATAATTAACTAGTATAGAAATATACTACGTAGCAAAAATCTTTCTTCGTATCTCCAGGTTTACTGGAACAGTAACATTCACACTCTCAAGCAGCCACCTAACAGCTACAGAAAGGCTGACAGCTTCTGTTCATTAGGGGGTGTTGTAGTTTAGGCCCATAGAAATAGTCCCTAAACTTTATTTCCACACATAAAAGTGGCTTTAAACCACTTAAGATCTAGCTGCATTTTCTTCTGGATTTTATGGTAAAGCTGCTATACACTTGCTTATAGATACACTTTTAAGACTGGCCATAAAGCAAACACAAACTTTACTATTATGTGCCCCAGAAGATCCTCCTGTGACAGAAGTTATGAGCTGGATTCTCAAGAAAGAGCCACAGAAAGCATTTCTTCGTGGGCCTCTCTTCAGGTGGCCAAATAGTTGGGTTTATATACCTTAACTAGAAGGTTAGAGCTTCTCCATCCATCTCACATCAGTAACTCCAGACCTTTCACTTACCACTATAGCTTCTAGAGCATTCAGATTATGTATTTGCCCAGAACAGCTTCCAGTAGCACAACTGGCATTGCATTACTAAGTGAAAAAAGCTTTAAAGAAAATACTTTCACTACACTTAGAAGTTTGTAAAACTATGGTGTATTATTTAATTCCCCAGATGAAAAACCAGTAGAGGCTTGACTGCTCTAAAGTTCAAGCTGACACTTTTTTGGCAGGCCATCTAAAAATAAAGATGTATCAAAATGCTCTGACACCACATGCCTAACTGGATCACAGCCATTTGTCCTACAAAGATTAGTCATTGTTCTGTTTGATTTAGTCTGTTCAGCACACTACTAGAGTGTGCTCTTAATACATGACAACCAAGGCCTGCATTATATTCACAGAAATAAACAGAGTCCAAGTCACCAGTTAAACTAATATACTAATTAGAAGTGCTATTCAGAGACTTGGTTATTTTATTTACCCAGTAACAGATGTCAGTGCCAAACTAACTTAGCACCTTTGGACTAGGTTCTTGAACCTAGCTTAATCAAAAACCTATACAGAAAAATCAGCTGCTCAGAGCAAATACATGTGATAAGCTTTGAAATCCACTCTCCTTGCTCCATAAGTTTTTTTTCCTCCAAGTCATTCCACTTCCATGTCTCCCTAGTCAGTGTCCTGGGAAGTTCCTGGCCTTTCATTTCTGAATTACTGCTTGAAGGAACAGTTAATGTTTGTGAAGGTGCAGTACTTGGGCTGTAGAACAGAAAGATTAAGTCACCTGAATCAGTGCATTTTAATTCCTTGAAGAGGAATCTAAAAATACCTAGTTGGTAACAGCATCCTGAATAGGGTATTAAAAGGGTAATTAACTACAGCTAGAACAGATTTGCAGCGTGATGCAAGATTTGCAGTAGCAGAGAAATAAAGAATTAGTGCTGATTATGCATCCCTAAACACATCCACACTGAGTCAGTGTTTAGTCATTACTCCAGCACAAGCTTCACTGTGAAACTGAACAATGCTGAAGTCAACTACATATAACAACAGAGTTGATTCTTCTTGTGACTTCAAATACTGCCAAGCACAGGAAGGCCGGGAAATTCGGTACCGTTCAAGGACAGAACAATTTAAAACCCCACATCTACTAGATTAAGAGTGCCCCTTTGCAAAACCATGGCAGAAGATAAGTGCTTTCTGGGCAAGTCACACTATCAGTTTATTTACCATCTTACTCCGACTTGACTTGATCACAGAAGTCAGATTCAAATCAATCACTTAAGTCAGACTACTATAAATACGCTGAAAAGCAAATACTATCCAAACTAGGTTTTCAAAAAAAAATGGGTTAAGATGAGAACAGATTTTCAAAAGCAGCTCAAGTTCAGCAGTACTTTGACATACTTCCCCAATTCTTTGAGACCACAACTATTCTTAACACTGCAGGCATTTCATAGTCTGTGTGTTCATTTCCTTCCCCACACTGGGCTTACATAGTCAAGTACCTCTGCAGGTCTACACAAGATACAAGAAAGGTGACTGTTGCCTTAAAGAGCACTGGTGCCATCCCAGTGATACCTTTCACAACATCTGGAAGCACAGCAGCAAGGTGTTACCTTTCCACACCTCAACACAAATCACTGAGCTGTGGAACCTCAAGAAGCTAGGGTGTGCCTTAGTGCTGAGTTCAATCATACTGATTGGAGGCAAGAAGTCATTCAACACTGAAGAACAGAATTAAGAAGACAAATGCTTTTTGTTTAACTTCAGTTTGACTAAATAGAATTCTTTAACTACTTGGCCTAGCAGCTCCTGTAACAGGTATTCACTAAGGCTATCAGTTTGAATATTAATGAGTTCTCAGTGTATTCTCACTAACCATAAACAGATAATTTCATCTTTTAGTCTAGGTGACAAACCCAAGCAAAATGGGCAGCACAGAAGCGACTTTTACAGAAACAGTAACAGATAAAATGGTGTTAACAGACATTTTTCCAAGTGTAGCAAGTTCCTGGATATGAGTCTACTTTGTTGACAGTATTCTAACCAATGTGCTTACCTTCTATGGCACTGCTTTTACAGTAAACGTACAGTTTGCCACCAGTTGCTGGGATCAGAGTTAGCTTCTAAAGCTTAAGTCTTGTCTCCTTAAAGGATTTAGCAACTGAAGCTGCTGCACCAGATGTGTTTGAGCAGACATTACTGCTGACACACTTACCAGGAGAATTGTTTGTCTCAATTACAGTAGAAGTCAAATGATACCTGGATGCGGATTGGGGACTGCAGACGTGCTATATGATGATATGACAATTGTCATTTGTTCTACATTTGCCTCCTGGAACTCAGAAAAAGGACTGGCTTAGAGCCCAAAAATAGTAACAGCTATTCACATTCTCTTGGAGAGTGTTGACACGCACAAGCCCACCCCGAAAAGGTTTAACAAGTAGAAGGGAACCACCGCTACCTCTGACAGTGGTTCCCGAGTGAACACCTAGAGAAGACTCAAACAGTATAAGCCATGCAAGTGTATTTACACTGAGAACTTAATTGTTGGTTCAATTTTCCTCAAGAGACAAGGGCAGTGAAGTAGCTTGCTGCGTTACTTTAGTGGGCAGTCTTGTTCATTATCTTAATTTTAACCACGGCACAGTCACCATACTGTGATCAGCTAGACACCTTTAGATGAGATGACTACTGTATCAAGTTTTATTTCCCTAGAAAAGGCAGTTGGAGCTTTATACCCTACTGCATTGTTCTCATTTTTATCTCACCCTAAGCCTTCACACAAAGGATACCTTAAAATAGTGCAAACTCATTGCCTGATGTTGCTGATGGAAAGCAAATTCTCAAGTACTCTGTGAAGAACACTCTCCACCCAAATTTCTGCAAGATGGCATTTTCTGTCACTTACCATTATTGAACAAGACATTTGACTTTCATTGCCAAGTTGTACTGTAGTGGCATAACAGAATGTTATTTAATTCAAGTTCAAGTTCATAAAATCCATACTTTGATCAACTGACCATCTGTGAAGTAAGCTGTCCTACTGAAAGGGCTGTAAAGGTTCTACCTGCAGCACACTTAGAGAGCTTAACTGCTTGTGAAAGCACCATGCACTCACTACAATGCACAGCCACCCTCCTGGACTGCACATAAACACATGCTATGAAAAACCAAGTACTGAAATACAACTGATGTACTTATCCACCAGTATACTGCTGAACAGTCCACCTATAACTCGAGTTCCCCATTAGGCTTCCCAGCTTCCACCAGAATTTGATGAATACAGCAATACATGAACTAAAGCATGAGATTGCTCCACTTGTTGCTTTCCAAGGAACAGATACGCGTCAGCTGCAATATCAGCAGAAAGCTTGCCAACAAAAGCTTTAGGGGAATTCTGAAGTATTTCACACTACTACTTTCTGCAAGATATTATTTACTAGACATCAGTTAAAGAGTCTGCTAGCAAGCTCAGTCTTCTCCAGAAAAGTTAAGCTCTTAGATTCAGACAAAGAAATAAAGATAGAATTACCCTTGGACTCAATTTGTAAACACCACGACAATGGTGTAAGTCTAAGTGCTTTAACAAAAACTTGAATCTCTGGGTCCTCTCTGACAATGCTTCTGGCTTAGCATGATCTACAGCTATAACAAGAGGGTCCAATAGCTTTTGCCAAAACTTGGCAGCAGTTAAGCCACCCATCTCTCACAGCTTCACATTTTAATGTTGGCGTTAGTGGAAGATGCAGCCTTCCATATATGACATAGGTAGCTCGCTCTGTCTCCTCATATTTCTGTTGCCACTGCTAGCACAGCTGGCAGAAATGGTGTCAGCTGCTACTTTCTGTGACCACAACCAGTTGTCAAACCACAGAGTCTCGCTGGTGGCTACTGTCTGCTGTGCTCCAACAAGCAGCTTACAGTACAAGACCCACCTTTTACAAATACAATACTACAACAATTCAAGTTTGAACTCTTCTCCCATGCCAAAATTTGCATAGAAACAACATGGTCTTTGTTCTACTGAGAAGCAGTTAATTGATAGAAGTTTAGACAATGAACATAATTCTGCACTACTTGTATTACCTGCACAGTAGCCTTCCAGCAGAGATAGAAAACTCAGTTTTACAGTTCATGACAGCTATGAATACATACAGCATGGATGCACTATGTGCACAGCAGTGCACAAATGAAAAGGGAATAATCATATGTTGTAAGAGAGAGTCCTGTATAGAGGCACTCACAGATTCAAGTAAGGAGGGTGGAGAAAGCAATGTTTATATAGTAGTCAGACTGGGAGGAAGAACAGAGGAAGGTCACAGTACTATCACAGTTTAAGGTACTTCTAGGTATTCCTTATTAACAGGAATCCAGAATTTTCTAACCCAAACAGCAGATGGGCTAAGAGTATCCTGTTTTTTTGCTTTCCTTTCTGCTGAAGAAATTCAGTTGGGGATTTTTTAAAAAAATACTACTTTTTAATCCCCACAAATTTGATCTCATTCCCAAGGTCAAAGCATGGCTAAGACCCTTTTGTATCATCTTACCTGGATCCAGCAATTCCAAATGCTCAGTCTCATGGAAAGAAAAGTCATCAGGAATTTAAGGCACAAATACTTCCCAGTAAGGCAGAGTTACATCTTCCTGCCAAGTGGACAGCTAGGGTCTTGATAAGAGCAGTGCAATGCAATACAAGTTGGCAAGTTCTAGTTTGTTCACATATAGAGGCCAAACACAGGCTACAATTGTTGCAGCTTATTCTTCTTGCCCTACGGATGTATCCTGAAACACAAGAATAGCTACTAGATGTGACAAGCTGGCAGCATCAGTATTACCTAAGTATCCTCCCCAGTAGCTTTAGAACTCAGCTAATTTTGCTTTTTTAAGTTACACTAAGATGAAAACTTAGACTTTTAATACCAGAAAAAAAAAAAAAACACTCAAGGTTTTAGTCTTGTCTGAAGACATTCAGTGACTCAGGCAGCAATTCTCAGCTGGAGCCTTCCTGGCCATGAAAGGCATGTGCACTCCATGGTGGTCAGTGAAGAACTCATATTGCAGAGAGCGTGTTTAGGGGATCAATGAAGCTTCTTTTCCCTCCATTGCTGCCTGTAGTAACTGATCAGGTTCAATCAGCTGTGACAGAGTAAACCTACAGAAGGTAGCAAACTCAACCACAAGATAAAAATACCCGTAAAATTTTAAGTGGTCATCCTCCTCAACCCAACTTATTCCTAAGAGCGAAGATTAAGAGATGCCTTGCCTCAAGCCTCTGCCAGCCACAGCTAAGGACCATATCACAGATACTACATTTTTCTGTCCACTCCTCCAGGCCCTGTTTATGAAACTAGAAAGACCAAGGAACATAGTAACAACTTCACATAGGTTTGCTCAAACTCAAGACTACTACCCTTTGGTGCAAGTCAGTGAATGTGGCCCTTCCAGCTAGAAAGGAGCTTAGTGCTACTAACAGAGTGTATTTGATAGGGCTGTCTCTCAACATGTGCTACTTATTAGGCATTTGATTTATATTTCAAGTACAAAAGAAAACAGGAAGTCCTTCCACACAACACACTCACTTCATCACTTCAGCTAGCTTTGATCCAGCACGTGTGCCCACTAGACTTATTTACAATTTCTCTATGGGTTTTTGAGACTGCTGGAATCCTGAACTTCCTTCTCAGGGCAGATCCACCCATATTGCTACATCTCAGACAACTGAGACTTTGCCCTCTTCCATATACTTAGAAACAGATGAGCAACTGCTCACAATGCAGCAATACTTCAGTCAAACAGCAGTTGCACACAGCGCTGCCAAAAGAGCATTTGTGCTTTGGTCATCCTAACTGACACGCGGTGACATCGCTACCACTAGACCGTCAGAAGTCCCAGCTCCAGTCACTTGCAGCACCTGTGCCCTGCTGTCACACTGAGGATGAATCCCAGCATTCCTCAGCCATCACCTCCCAGCGCTCCTCACTGCATCAAATGTGGAAGGGGCCCAGAAGGATATGACAGCAGCACTAGCAAAAGAGCATTTGTCCTTTGGTTATCCTAATCAAGATGCGTGACTCTAATACCACTACACTATCAGAGTTCTCAGCCTACAGTCATGCCAAGGATGAATCCCAATGTTCCTCATCCATCACCTCCCCAGCTCTCACCACCACATCACCTGCAGAAGGGGCCTTGAAGGACAGCACTACTGGAAGAGCACTTGTTCTTTGGCTATCCTAACCAAGATGCAGTGACTCTGTTACCACTACACCAGAGTTACCAACTCCAGCTGCTTGCAGTACCTGTGCCCAGCTGTCTCACCAAGGATAAACCCTAGTGTTCCTCATCCGTCACCTCCCCCATGCTCTTCACCATGCCAGCTGTGGGAAGGGGACCTGAAGGATGTGACAGCAGTACTACAGAAAGAGAATTTGTCCTTTGGTTACCCTAACCAAGACATGGTGACTCTGTTATCTCTACACCATTAGATTTCTCAGCCTGCAGTCACACTGAGGACAAATCCCAACATTCCTCATCCACCAGCTCCTCACTGTCCCTCACTACACCATGTGTGGGAAGGGGCCCTGAAGGACACAATAGTGGCACTACCAAAAAAGCACCTATCCCTTGGTTATCCTGAGATGCAGTGACTCTTCCATCACTAAACTATCAGAGCTCTCAGGTCCAGCTGCTGTCATGCCGAGGATGAATCCCAACATTCCTCGCCTATCATCTCCCCAAAGCTCCTCACCGCACCAGCTGTAGAAGGGACCCCTGAAGGACACGACAGCGGCACCCCACCACCGCCACCAGCCAGCGGACATCCCTCCTGCTTACATAAAAGCGGGTTGGAGACCAACACCAACACGCAAGCCCCGCTTTCGCCTTCTCTCCCCTCAGCTCGGCACCCTCAGTGACGGGCTCCTCTCAAAGGTCTTTCCCAACTTAATGATTCTATGGCCTCTGCTGCCGAGGCGCCGATCCCCGCCCCGGCGGCTCCACAGCCCCCCCAGGTGCCGTCCCGAGCCCCCACCCCCACCCCGCGCTCACCTTGACGCGAATCTCGTAGGTGGTGAAGCGGCCGCGCCCCACGCCCACGGTCTGCGGGTTTCCCACGTCGATCTCCAGGAAGTTGCTGGGCGGCCCGTAGGCGTCGTTCAGGTTCTGCGGTTTGCTGATCAGCCGCCGGGTGTCCGCGATCGTCTCGGCCATGGCGGAGCGGGCGCGCGTTTCACCCTCTCGTCCCGTCCCCGGAGAGAGCCCCGAGCGCCGCCGCCCGCCCCGCTCTTATCGCCCCGTACCCGCCCGGTCGCCCGGCAGCGCGCCCACCGGATGCGCGCGCAGGGCACGCTGGGAGTTGTAGTCCCGGGGGCCGCCCCGCCCGCTGCGCCCAGTGCAGCCGCCCGCCCGCCGAACTACAGGTCCCGGCGTGCGCGGTGAGCGGGTTCGTGCGCCGCGCCCGTGTTGCGGGGTTTCGGGGGGCCTGGGAGCAGCTCGGCTGCGGGAGGGGAACGGAGGCTGCGGGGAGCGTGGCTGGGGTCTTTCCGCTGATCACCGCAGTGAAGCGCCTCCTCTCGTCCAGGGAAGGAGCTCCTGTGCAGCACTCCATCGGCTGTCTTCAAAGCAGAGCGGGATTTAGCAACCCATGGCAGTAATAATGAATTACTCCCGGTTGCAGCTTTTCAGCGTGCAGAAAGCGAGGATTGGTGGTCGTTCCAGGATATTAGCCAGAAACATAACTCAACCCTGGTCTTGGTAGAAGAGAATCATAGAATCATACAATGGTTTGGATTGGAAGGGACTTTAAATATCATCCAGTTCCAACCCCCCTGCCATGGGCAGGAACACCATGAACAGTTCATGAACAGCAAAGCTATTTCAGCACTTTTAAGACACTACATAAAGGCTTAAATAAAGAAATATAAACCCTTATTCATCTCAGTAAGATCCCAACTAACAATTCAGATTGCTGTACGTGCATTTGTTCTTGTGCAGTGTAAATAGCAGTAAAGCCCAGGTGTACCTTGAGCAAGTAACAGCTCCAAAATATATAATGCAGTATCATGGTTTTTTCATGACGCCTCGCATGACAGGAACAAGAAGCTTAACAGCAAATCCAGGCATGATTTTTCTTTTCATTATATTTTTCAACAACTAGAAATATTTTATTAGCAATACAGACACATTAATGCATCAAAAATCTATACAATGCCCTGTTCTCTCCTAGTCTCCAAAACATGCAGAAGTGATATTTGCAATGGCGTCGTCAATAGGCATGAACAAAACTGTACGTATCAAGATCAGGGAAAAAAGCAATGCCATAGTCAAGATATGAAACAGTGAGAGCCTGGATGAAAGGACTGGATAGGAATTGCTGTATATGCAAAGTGTTAGGCAGAAGGAATTGGCCAGGTACAAATGGGCTGGAGGAGATGCCTGCCGAAAGCACTGCATTGAAAACAAAGTTAAGGTTATTGACCCAAACTGCAAACAAGGTGGCAATGCTGTCTGTAGCAGCATTAAAGCTTTCAAAAATTCTTAAATTTTCACAAATGGTATGCATTTAATACCATTGTAAATGACTGGCCTAGACTGTATACCCTCATAGCTTACAAAGAGTGTTTGTTCACATTTCATTCATAAAGGATAGGAAAGGAAAATTTTGTTTACAGAGTAATTTTTAAAAAAGGTTATTTTAGTAACTTGAAGAAAGATAGAAAGGAAAAAAAAAAGAACAAGAGAGGGAGAAGGGGAGCTGATAGGACTGTTCCCTTTCAAGACATAAGATCTTTGATTCCTCAGTACGTGATTCAAGTAGATGGATAAAAGAAACATTGCCAAAAGAAGTGGAATGTTTACCTTCTTGATGTACGTAGGCCATGAGTGAACAGAAATTATATTAATCTACTGCTAATATTTCTAAATTACTCTATCATCTGAGAGGTCTTCCAGAATTTTTTTTATATCTGCTAACAGTATCCCTCCAATGATCAAATGCATATATCGTTTTCCTTCCTTCCTTATGAAATTCTGGTGATGCTCCATTACTATCCAGGTAGAATGAGGCTGTAGGAAAACTAGTTATATTTTTTCTAAAAATCTGGGTCTGGGCAGTAGGCAAAATGGCAGGCTGCCCACAGATCACATCTGAGTTAACACCCAGCAAGTCTGGGTAGCAGCCGTCTATGTTAACAAAGAGATCATCAGAAAGCAGAGATGAACCTGAGGTACGGAAGTAGCCCTTCCATGTAACCAGTGTGGTTTGCTTGGTAACTTCACTGTGAACTTCATGCTCATCAGCCCTACAGTATTATTTCTCCCCCTTACCAGTGCACCTGCTTTACTTCCTTTCTTTCTGCTAATAGCTGCCAACAATTCCCTTATTAACAGAAATTTAGCTTACAGAGTCTTAAAAAGTGGAAATGAAAATGAGCCTTAACCTGAATTAGACTAGTTATTAAACTGGTCTTCCAGCAAGGCAAGAAAAAACTAATTAATTCTATTGAGATCACATATGCAGGCATCTGGATGAGCTTTTGTTTGTTACACAACCTATGCTATCACATCTCAGGGCAAATGTGAAAATACGGCAGACCACTGGTATTGTCCTAAGTACAATATATTGTCTGCCTTCTGGCCAAGCCTGG
Source organism: Tapera naevia (assembly GCA_033556795.1). Lineage (NCBI taxonomy): Eukaryota > Metazoa > Chordata > Aves > Cuculiformes > Neomorphidae > Tapera > Tapera naevia. The sequence continues at coordinate 36,823 of JAUMJJ010000406.1, forward strand.
TTTCATTATCTGTTCCAAAGAAACAAAGATGGTGCCTACATTTGGGAAGTTAGTGAGCCTATGTTGAATCGAGAATATGATTTTCTTTCACACTGGGTAAATACTCAGAGTGAGGCTTAAGTTGAATGCTTTCTCACAGCATACCATCTCAGCACTGCTGTTCTGCCTGCTTCTCATAACAGAGATAACTGGTAGTGGAGAGCTGTTTGAAAGCGAGCTAGAGAGAGTGAATGTTTTCATGCCCATGTGTAGCATTGGGAAGTGAGGAGCTTACAGTGAATTACTGAGAACTCTCATCTCTGTTTTTTTTCCACTGAGGTCAAACACAAATCCTCTGACCTGGGAGACAAAGGAGAGGATGCCCTGCTTCATGACTCACTCCCTCTTACATCGTGTGAAAGCACGCATGCCACATTGGCCAATGAGGCAAAGAGCAGGACTGAAAGTGGGGGAAAATCAGAGTCCTCTCTCTGAGCTTCCTTGTTTCCTTCCTCAGAGAATGCATTAGTTTATTTTGATTTGTGTTTTGGACGTATTTTTTGTGACCCATGACACTAGAGTTATCGGTAGTTGTTTCTGCTTGCTAGAAAGATTCTTCTCTCAGGAAGAAGGTGAGCATAAATTCAGAATTGAAAGTTTTCATTCTGTTTCTGACATGAACGTTGGGTCAAATTTGAAATCTGGGGGAGAGAGGTCAGCTGTGTTTGTAGGTCCAAAGATTAGATGCAAGAAATCAAGCATTTAGAGAATCAACTGAGAGATTAGGTAGTCATGGTTTTGTTTCTATATGTTATTTGTCCAACTATGACACAAAGATTGTTTGGCATAGCTTCAAGTGTGAATCTGAATACCAGAGTCTCACAACATGAACCCACAGATACAGGTAGTAATGGATGATTAGTAGTTTTCTTTGGTTTTAGAGGAGAACCAGAAAGGAAACAAAATCTCTCCATTATCCAGTTAGGACTCTCTAGCCTTCTGACAAGTGGTCAGGTTAACATATCTTAGTCAGCACAGGCATATTTTGTCAAAGCTTGTGGTGAACACTGACTCAGGATAAGGCAAAAACCATAAGGCATTGAACTAACTGTGCAGTGCTTTATGTGGAAAAATGACTTCCTGATCCCTGCATTAACTGCCATTGCTTTAAAACATGGTGTTTGTATATTTGCATTGTGTACTTATCTGCTAGATAGAAATAATTACCTTTCAAATGTAATTTGTCATATTCACATTTGACATATATACTTATATTCAGTTTTAATTAATGTATTCAATCCCTCTTCTCCCTTTTGACACAATGTTACCCCTTTCAACAAGGCATGAGGCACATACACATTTCTAGATTCTTTCATGTTTAAAATTTCATCCACCACTTCACGGCATTTGTTTCTACTGTGAACTCCTTGTTCTGAGAGATGCAGAGTAGTGCCTGTGTAGCTGGAAAACTTCAATGAATTTCTAACAAACTGAGCTGTTTGAGCTGACTGAAATGCAAGGTGTAAAAAGATAGTGAAAATGGCTGTCAGTCCCTAAGTTTGGGAACACTTATGCAGCTTTATTATTCTGAGGCTTTATAAGCAATGTAGACTATTAATTGCGTGTTTGAATGTCTCAAAATAGATGAGGTTAATATCAAGCTTATCGCAGAGTGTTTTGACATAATAGCAGGAAAATGGCTTTTGCTGGAAGCTGCGTTGGTGAGAACTAGTCACAAAATCCATTTTCATAGAATAGGTTGAACAGTCAGTTCTATATCAAAAGTATGTTTGCCAAAGATGATTCCCATGATGGGACTATCTTGGAACCTTGTAGGCAGGTAAACCCTGCACTCCTTCTGCAAAAATTAAGAGAGGGTCTGCCAGAGACCTGAAGACCCTTGGATACATGCATCTCCATGGCGTGCAACACATCAGGATTTCTAAAAGGAATGTTGTTTATGCCCGTAGAGGCCAGAGGGGGCCTCTGGAGGGCTTTTATCATACCCTTGATCTTTGTCCCTGTTAAAGACCAGCTATATTTTCGGCTAGCTGGCAGACTAATAATGCAGCCGGGTGAACAAATGTCAGTAATTTCTGTCACATCTTTGGAGGTGAGCAAAGGGATAGATACAGGGAATGGGGTATACAAACATCACAGAATGGACCTGTATGTGTTACAGGACATTACCAAGCCAGTCTACAGAAGTATACCTGGAAGACCTGTTAGTTCAGGTTTAGCACCAAAGCATGGGTTTGTCAAGTGCTTACAGCCAATGGAGATTTCATTCTTGAGGTGTGCAGTGCAGTGCATAGTGGCACTTTGGAGTTTGCCAGTGTGTAGAAGGCTTGCAGCATTGAAAAGGGTTTGTTCACTTAGGTAGAAGATGTTAGAATAGACCCAAATGGGAAGTTTTTCTATGCTGCTTTGGATAACAAGGTTAAGAAAAAAAAACAGTGACAATTTAAATAAATCAGATGTTTTTGCTGAAGATTATGCTGTCATTTTCTCCAATTACTCTTGACATTTCACCCATTCGTATTGTGATGTGAGTTAATAATGGAAGAAAACCCAGCTCTTGTTGCCTTGTTTATTCTTTGTTCTCAAGGAGATAAGCTGTTTATAAAGATAAGTTATTTGTTATTTAAATCACTTTTACTGAAGTTGTTTGTTTCCTTGTTTGAGCTTCTAAAAATACTGCAACAATTGTGATGCATCTTTGAGACGTCTGTTCAATTCACTATGTTTTGTACTGGAATTCATTCGTAAATGGGCACAGGTGTTGATAGCTATAACATGCTAGAATGAGTCAAAACCAATAAATGCTCAATAAAGGAAAGAGGAAAGAAAATGTACTGAAGACAGCTCTTTTAAGATGTGATAAACTGGCACTTTAGTTCCCTACCTAATTAGGTATAAAACTCTGAAGATTTGTCTGGAGCAACTACATATTTTAAAACAGCTGAAAGTGCTAAGGCATAATTTAATATTTTTAAGATCATAAACATTATTTTTAAAATTAGCAATACTATTCAGGATATAATAAACTTCTGTTTGCAGGCTGCTCTAGAGTGCCTTGATACAATATTTCGCTATACTCTTGTAAAAAAATAAGTTGATTAACAGCCTATGAAAATTCCTCGGTTTCTCATATTGCACAGAATTTTAACACTAGAATAAGATATAGGAATTCTGATGTTATCAACGCAAAAGTCAGTTAAAGACTTTCCTTTGTGTTTTTTTTTACCAAGAGCAGACATTTTGTTATCTATTTCTTGCACAATGCACTCTGCAGGCAACATCTTCTGAAACCCCATCCTGACCTTTGGGTGCAATCCCAGCAGGAACAGAGGGCCACCCAACAAAGAGGTGAGTGTTACAGTTAGTGATTCCTGAGTGTCATTGCCTTTCTCTTGGAGTGTAGGCTTTTTGCATTGTGCTTTTCCCTCAAGAAAGCTTCATAGTCATGATGGAGGTGGTTGGTTAGGACCCTCAGATCCCTACCAAACAAGGGAGGTGGCTGATGTTCCCCGGAAGAGGAGGTCTGAGGAGCGAGTATCAGAACTGACACTGCCAAGGACAAGGCTTGCTGTGTGCTAAGCACACATCCACACCAGCCATCCATAGCAGAACCAGCGCTAGGTTTTGCATTACCTCCAGGGAAATATGCTTTTAAGTTAAATTATCTTGCTGTTGTAATTTAAATGCATGTTCAGAAGGATAAAAATGGTCATACTCCTAACGTGCAGATAGGCTGTAGCTCTGGCCAGGAATATTTGTCCTTAATATTTTACAAATATTTGTCCATAATATTTTATGGTCTGTGCTCCTGAAGGGAAACAAACCAGGAGAAATCAACGCCAAATGCAAATTCAGTTGCCAGAACCCCTCAGCGACAGCCGAGCTGGCCTGAAATCTCTAGCACCAGATACATCTATGTATACGATGGCGACAAGCAAGTTATTTGGAAAATATGCCAGTAACAAGTGGTGTTCCCCAGGGCTTAGTGTTGGGGCCAATCTTGTTTAATATCTTTATCAGTGATCTGGATGAGGGGATCAAGTGCACCCTCAGTAAGTTTGCATATGACACCAAATTGGGCAGGAGTGCCAATCTGCTTGAGGGAAGGAAGGCTCTGGCGAGGGACATGGGCAGGCTGATCATGCATCAGCAATGTGCTCAGGTGGCCAAGAAGGCCATCAGCATCCTGGATTATGTCAGAAACACTGTGGCCAGCAGGACCAGGGAAGTGATTGTGCCCTTGTACTCAGCACTGGTGAGGCCGCACCTTGAATCCCGTGTTCAATTTTGGGCCCCTCACTACACGAAAGACATTGTGCTGGAGCGTATCCAGAGAAGGGCAACAAAGCTAGTGAAGGAGCTGGAAAACAAGCCTTATGGGGAATGACTGAGGGAAGTGGAACTGTTTAGCCTGGAGTAGGCTGACTGATAGGGAGACCTTATCACACTTTATGACACCTCAAAGGAGGTTGTAGCAAAGTGGGTGCTTCTCCTAAATGACAGGCCACAGGACGAGAGGAAATGGCCTCAAGTTGTGTCAGGGGAGGTTTAGATTTGCTATTAAGAAAAAATTCTTTACAGGAGAGGGGAAGCATTGGCACAGGCTGCCCAGGGAAGTGGCAGAGTCTCCATCCCTGGAAGTGTAGATGTGATGTGGTTTAGTAGGCACGGTGGTGTTGGGCTGATGGTTGGACTGGATTATCATAGAATGGTTTCAGTTAGAAGGGACAACAAAGATCATCCATTTCCCACCACCCTGCCACGGGCAGGGACACCTCCCACCAGACCAGGCTGCTCAAGGCCCCATCCAACCTGGCCTTGAACACTTCCAGGGGCATCCACAGCTTCCCTGGGCAACCTGTGCCAGTGCCTCACCACCCTCAGCGTGAAGACTTTGTTGATAAGGTATAATCTAAATCTTCCCCCTTCCAATTTAAAGCCATTTCCCCTGTTACTGTAAGTACTTGCCCTTGCAAAAAAGTCCCTCCCCAGCTTTCTTTCCCAGCTTCAATGATTCTACGGAAATCCGAGCGTGTGGACGTGGCACTCGGTGTCTCTGCAGGGAGCGAGTTCTGCCCCTGGGGCGGGCGCCCCCAGCTCCCCCGGCGCTGCCCCACGCCAGCACCTCGGTTGTGGGGGCGGGGGGGAACACAGGCAGCGAGAGGAGACGGGACCGCCCCCGGGCGCGCCTCGCCGAGGCCGCGGCCCCGGTGGCTCCCAGGACTCGGTTTCCCATCGCGCCCCGCGCCCCCGCAGCGGTCGGGCCGGGAAGATGGCGGCGCCCGCGCTGCCCTTGGTTACCGCGCGCTGCCTCCTGCGGCGCGGGCCCTGCCTGCCCCGGCCCTGCCTGCGCACAGGTCAGTGCCCGCGCGGGGCGGGAGGGGGCTGGAGCCGCGGGGGAACCGGGAGCCCCGCGGTGACGGGCCGCTCCCCCGCATAGCGAACGGGGCTCCCTTTGGTCGCGCCGGCAGCCGGAGAGCATCTTCCTGGCTAAGGTTTGCCTGTGATTCCGGGGTGTGAGGATGCTGCGATGCGGAGGGCTGAGCTCTGCGGGGCAGCCTCGCTGTAACACCGAAAATGCCGGCAAATAAACTCTCCAAGACTCGTTTTGAAGTTGTAGAAAGCAGCACCCTTTATTTTAGTGCTGGGCGCGTGAGGGAATGATTTCCATCATTTGTGTAACGAGGCGAGAACTGGGGACAGAATGTATTTTCCACTCACAGGCATGTGTATAAATTGTCCCAGAAATCTTATGCATATTCTATTGCTTTCCAAGGACTGATTTTAATATTATTATGGACTTCACAACAGCCAAATCTCTTGCTAAACTGGAGCCAGTTCAGTGTCTGACCTTTGCATTAATGGCCTGAAGTTGCACCAGGGGAGGTTCAGGAAAATTACAAAAAGTTCTTCACTGAAAGCTTGTCAAGCACTGGAACCGCTTTCCCAGGGAGGTGGTGGAGTCCTCATCCCTGGAGGTGTTTAAAAGATGGGTAGATGAGGTACTCAGGGAGATGGTGTAGTAGGTGACATGGTTGGACTCGATGATCTCAAATGTCTTTTCCAACCAAACGATTCTGTGATTCTATTTTAGATAGGGATAGACGGCAAACAGAGGTGAAAATGTTATAATAAGTTGGTGTAATACACACGGTTATGGGTCTTTAGGTTAGAAGCAGAGCTCTTATTTCTTCAGTGAGAGCTATTACTGGGGCAATTCCAAGCACAAATATAGGCTGGGCAGAGAATGAATTAGAGACTATCCCCGAAGAGAAGGGCTTGGGATGCTGGTGGATGAGAAGCTCAGCATGGGCTGGCAGTGTGCGCTTGCAGCCCAGAAAGCCAACTGTGTCCTGGGCTGAATCCAAAGAAGTGTGATCAGCTGGTTGAAGAAGATGATTCTCCCCCTCTGCTCTGCTCTGGTGAGACCTCTCCTGGAGTACAATATTCAGTTCTGGAGTCCTCAGCACAGGAGGGACATGGAGCTATTAGAGTGAGTCCAGAGGAGAGCCGCAAAGATGATCAGAGGGCTGGAGCACCTCCCATATAAGGACAGGCTAAGAGAGTTGTGCTTGTTTAGCCTAGAGAAGACAAGGCTCTGGGGGAACCTTACAGAAGTCTTCCAGTACTTAAAGGGGGTCTATAGGAAAGCTGGGGAGGTGCTCTTTACTAGGGAGTGTAGTGGTAGGACAAGGAGTAAGAGTTCTAAGATGAAAGAGAGGAGATTTAGACGAGGTATTAGGAAGAATTTCTTTTTCCTGTGAGGGTGGTGAGACGCTGAAACAGGCTGCCCAGGGAAGCTGTGGATGTCCCCTCCCTGCAGCTTTATGTTAAGTGTCCTGGGGTTTATAGTACTTTCACTTCATTGTGACCCAAATCCCACATTCTGAACTTTAGCTTGGATTGTTGGAAACATGACAGTTTTTGAAAACTGCTTTCTGTTACGTTTTTTCCTCTCTCTACATAAATTCCAGTGTTTATGAAAAGCTCTCAAGGCAGAATTCTGTCTGCAGAGCAATAATGAAATAGATCTGATTCCTGCAGGACACCTTAACGCTGCTTTATCAGAAGGTGTTCGAGCTTCTTAATTGTGACTGTCAGCAAAGGTGGCAGTTGGGTGATTTTGGGGTGATTAACTTTGGTGCAGTTATAACCTCTGTGAATTTGGCCTAGATGCAGTTCTCAAGCAACCATTGGTTGGAAATAATTTTTATCTTCAAGACAAATAGTAATTAGCCATTACAGCAAAGTGTCATAGGAAATGAGTAATTCTCTGTCTCTCATGTCTTCAGTGTATGTTTTCCTCAAAATATGCTGTAATCAACACTTCTTGAGCGTAGTTCAGGGGTAATTAGATAAATTTAACTTCCGTTTTGCTTAGAAAGGTCAATGTTGTCTTCCAGCTTTAGTCTCTGTGAATGAAAACAGTGTTTCATCATTTCCGTGAGGGAGTGATCTGAAGCATATGTGCAGCATGAGGGTTGAAGGTGATTTTTTTTTTCTGATCGTTAGTCCCCTGAAGTGCTTGTTTCAACTTTGTTTCCAGCATTAATAATACACATTTTCCCATGTGCAGTATGTGAGTGGCCATCTAGTGAGGTGAATATTGAAATCTGAAGCATGACTTACCTTTTGTAATAAAAGAAGTTCAGTTCCACTTTTGATCTTTGCTTTTTTAGCTGGATGTTATCTATCTCTCATGATTTTTCTTTATATTTCATCCCAGTAAAGGTCTACAATTCTAATCATGTGTTTGCAAGTTGTTTAGTTCAGTGGCAGCAAAACCTGAATTCATCTGTGGAAGTACAGTACTTCTCTCCCAGCAGTGAGTGATCATCTTAAATTCACATGAAGTGTTTTTGTGTTACTTGAAAATCCACAGATTAATAAATTCAAAGGTGTCAGTTTCTGAGCTGTGCAAAGATAGCAAAGATGAAAATAACATAAGGAAAGCCCAGGTTCTTTTCCTAGGCCCTGAAATACAAGGGGAGACAAGGACCTGCTAGGATTTTTGTCATGGGAATTCTCTTCTGACAGATTTTAGACATCACAGTTCAAAACCTTACAAAACAAAATCCAAGTACTGGGGAAGAAAAAGGGATTACTAGGGTAAGTGGTTTACCTCAGTTACCCTTATGTGTTCTCAGCCTCCTGGCTGCTGTCAGGATCAGTGTTTGATATGCCACAACCTAGCTTCCATTTCAGATTGTCTTCTTACATAAATAACTCCAGTGCCTGCCTCAGCTGTGACTGTGGCTTTCATAAGTGGTGGCATTGAAACTCGCATGCCTTTTTCCTGTGTCATCTCAGACATCAGTTCTAAGTGGCAGTAGGAAAACTCGACAACATACTGATTAGTTTTTCAATGTGCTGCTCGTTTCCAGAGCAGAAGATCCCTGGAGTTGAGAACACTTTTTATATTTTCATGTAGGCATTGGTCTCTGCAGTGGTAAGTTAATGCCAGTTTACTGAAGGTGTCTCAGGTTCCCCACTTTAAAGGTCCTTTCATAGTTTCAGATTGGCATATTCATCAGGTATTTATACATTAACAGAGTTTATTTTCTTGGGTGAGTTTTTCCCCTCAGATTTCCCCCAGGCAGGACATTTTTGTACGTATCACAGTAGGTCTTCACTGCAACTTGGTCTGTGATCCTTGGATAGGCAAGCAGAAAACGGCAAATGTGAGCAGCTATTTTTATGGCTTGAAGTAAAGTGAGATCACACTTCTAGATATGTGTTTCAGTAACAGGAATGTAATGAGAAGTTGCACCCTGTTGGCATCTCCTAAAGAAACAGGGAATGTCAGACTAAATGTAGTAACATCCAGCATTGTCCTGCACCCTGGAGATGGGAAAGACAGACTATGGACAAACACGTCTGTAGTTTTACACCTTTTTGTGTTAAAGTAGGTGAATAATGACTTGACACTGTGCTTTTCTGTGGTCATATCTAGAACACTGTATAGAGACGGAAGATGCCTTTTGTGTGTGTGACACTTAAGGATTCCAGAAGGGAGCTAGTAAGAATCTAGTAACAGTTTGTGAATTACATAGATTAGGTAATGAAACACGAAGAGAAATGAAAACCCATCTTCTGCAATATGAAGGAGAAGGCTGTAGGACTATGATTCATGTTCGGGATCCTAGGTGGTTCCTGTTCTAACAGTAGTTTCCTTGATGTAAAATTATGGAAGGTAATTGCCTGGTATTCCTCAGCTATGTATTAAAATATCTAAACTTTCATTTTCTTTATCAGTTCAGCAATAGATTAGTGTAGAAACAGAGTTGTGTGAATGATTTTGCAATCTATCCCACAAAATGCAGGTTGGAATGGAAGACACGTTTTTTCTGTCTATTAGGGTAGTTTATCACTTGAATAGCTGTCTTCAGTTGACTTACCTCTAAAGCTACACGCTATTTAAGAACACGTCTCTGTTTTGCAGCTACAAGTTTGAGTTTATCACTGGCTGGTACTGGGTGTCTCCTGATAGTGTATTATAATGTACCCCCATCATATTTGAATTCCAGCATTTGATTTTATTTTAGGAGAGCAATGAGTAATTTGTCCCATTACACCCTCTGTCATCACTTGCGCGTACTCTCCGTCTCTGTCATCTGTCAATGACACAGTATTTTCTTCCACTCCCAGGATGGTTAGCTGTAAGTACATGAAATCTGAGGCAAAAGCCATGCTTCTGAGCAGTCCTGCTGCTGTGCTTTGTCCATGGCCAGGAATGTCATGAGCCACAAACCCTTTCTTTTCCCTAAATCAGCTTTTATTTTTTTTTCTCCAGTATTGTGGTAACAGTAGGAGCAGGTAGTTTTATAGATGCAATGGTATAATGGGTCACTGGCTGTCCCTCACGTTGGCGCTCTTGCAGCCATCAAGCTCTACTCATTGTGAAGGCATGGACAGTTTAGAGGTACAGATCACAGGACTGAGATTGACTTTTTGTGGGAGTGAGATGGTTGAAAACAAGATGAAAAATGCTGAGAAATCATCTGCACCTTTCCCCTTCCTTTTGGAGCCGGGTCAGGTACTGCTGAGTGTTTCTCACAGTTTTATGTCAAAATGATTTTTAAAATTTGCTCCCCATCAATGAAAGTTTTGCAACTTCTAAAGCTATTAGTTGATTTCACTGCCTTAATTAGAGTTATGATGGTAATTATATAAATACAATTTATTTCCCTTTCTCAGTACCCTGTATGTACCTGGAGTTGGCTGTGTGCTTTTCTTTTGTTTTCTCTGAAGGTTTTACTAAAATTTTTGCAATAGCAGACTTTGAACTCAGCTCTCTTTATTTGATCTTTTTAGCTAGGGATTAGCTAATTGCTTTTATTTCATAGCAGTAACTGAATTCCTTCAGGGCATTTGGTGTAATTATTGTCTGCAGATGTAAACAGTGACTTGCATTGGAGAAACTGAGGTTTGCAACTATTGCAATAAACACAATTTGATCTAATTGTCTGTTTTGATCCTTCTCTTTTGCAACTATACTAATTGTATAGTTTTTATAACAATTTAAAATTATTTTGCGACCCACGGTGTAACAAATAGTCCTTTAAATCATCTTTTGCTCTCCCATTTAGTTCATACCTCTCATGAAATACAATGTGAAAACTGAAAAGTGTATTCCAGGGCAAACTATACCAGTACTGAATACGACAGTGTTGTTTTTTTTCTCATGTGTGCATGTATTGCCCCTCATATACATACATCGGAGTACTTGTGGATTTTTTTTTTTTTTTTTCCTCTAATAGCATTATGATGATGTCAGTCTGTTGTTGAGTTTAACCCTTGAATCCTTTTCTGCAGAACTGCTCTTCAGCTGGTCATTCCACGTGCCTTCAGTCCTTCAGTTACTTATTTCACCTAAGCACTGTACTTTGTCCCTGTTGAATTGCATCCTGTTTGTTATGAGATTCTTTGCCCGGTTTGTCAGAAGTGCCTTGCCTCCCTAGATATTTGCAGCCCTTGCCTGACTAGCTGTTATCGGTGTTCCCAGTCCATGTACTTAATTTTGTCATTTACAGGTCATGAATTTAAACTCTGGATTGCACCAAGCTGAGATTCTGAGCCCTCTCTGATAGTGTATTGCAAATATGCACCTAGTTTAACTGTAGTAGTTATTAATTAAATATAATTTTTCTAACTGTTTTTGTACCGGGTAAACAGTAATTTAATTTGAAACTTATTTTCCTACTTTACATTTGAATGCTATGTGACCCAATGACAAAAGTGTTGCTGCAGTCAAGATGGTTTTCCTCTACACGCTAAGCTTGTTCACAGAACAGAGAGGAAAACATGTTGGTCTCGCACTGTTCCTCAGGAGCCTCAGTTGCCTTTTATTTTTTATGTTGTTATCTCATTCAGTGCTTTGTTTAAAAAAAAACAAACCAAACATTTGTATTTGTTCCAGGTTTTTTGAGTGTTTTGAAGTTCTTTTGTCTGACCAGTGAATTTCTGGATTTGCCTTTCTCTCCTTTTTAAAACCAAAAATTGTTTCATTTTCCTATTTTGGAACCTCATCTGCCTCCATTAAGAAAACTGTTAGAGGGCATTGTGTTGCTTCGGAAACTTACCTAAAGCATTTAGGAATGAATTTCCTTAAGCCTCACAATGTTCAAAATATCTGACTGTATAGTCTATGATATCTGTTTTTCCCACTCTTTTCCCATTCTTTTCTTTTATCATTGCTACAAATTGTGTTACTGGTGATTATACTTAGCCTTCTAAATAACAGTGGAAGCAAAGAAGATATTAAATACCTTTTCAGTGTATTCCCTTGTTAAGTTTCTCTGAACTTACTGATTTAGCAAGCCTTCTTTGTAAGCCTGGATGTTCTTTTCTTTCCTGATTATATCTCACTTTATGTATAGCAATTCTGAATTTTTTTTTTTTTTTTTTTTTTTTTTTTTTTTTAATAAACAGAGTTCCTGCTTGAATGCAGCCCTTTTCCTTCTAGGCAGAGGATAATGCCAGCAGGCTGTGGCATTGCAGGGCTTCACAGCTATTGCTTTGCTTACTGTTGTCTTTGACTCTTTCACCTTGCTTACAGAACTGCTGATTTGGTCTCCTGTTTGCTGGCTCTAAAATTCCTACTGTCTGGTTTAGCCCACCTCTCTCTATAGAGACTAGTCTTTTCAGAGAAATGCACTGTGAAATGTTTAAGTGGTTTTGCCCCAGTTTGCCCAGGAAAAAAAAAAATGGTCAAAAATTCTTTACAACAGCTCTTCCAAATCTTACCAATCTCCGGCTGGCCTTTTTAGTGTTTCTGCTTGTCAATAAGAAAAATAAATGTTAAAACATACTACTAGAGGTGTTTACTGCTATAGTTAGAAGTTGATTTAATGAAAAATGAAGGAGTAACCTACTCTAGTGCTTGTCTAGGTAAGTAATGTATATACGTCTTTGTGTAAACTGCTAAGAATGTGTATTGTTTGTGAATATAATAGGATGCTTTTCAGAACTTCTCTATTATTTATCTGCTTTTCATTTTACAGCATACTCAGTCCTGGGTGCTCCTACAGATGCTAATGCCAGAGCCTTACTAGTTTGCAATGGACCTTTAGAACATTATGACTTTCTGATTAAGCAAGAAGAGCTGAGGAATGATGAGCAACAAAGAAGAGTTGTGCAACACCTGCAAAAGTTGCATGAGAGCCTTAAAGGCTACAGCATCAGTTCAAAAAATCTTCTCTCAAGGGTGAGGTTTATAATGCTAGAAATGTTTTTTTAGACTTACAATTGCCCATAAAAATTTTGAAAATACATAGATTTGTCATTAACGTGAGTCCTATTTTTATAGCTGTCCCTTTACAGATAGGTTGTTGTTCATGTTTGGATCTCTGTTCTTTATTTTCTGGTTTGTAAAATTCTAAGACACTCTAGAAGTAACCAAAATGAATATTGTTGAAATATAAGAGTAAGAATAAAGGCTGATATGATTTTGGTTGCATCCACCATCTTCCTTTCCAGAAATATCATTTAGCTAAAGGAGAGATGGGCCTAGACCAGATGTTAATTCTCAGGCACTGGTATAATACATGTGTGTTTGGGTTACACATACTGAACACTCATGCTTTGTATTCTAACAGGTCATCCATGTGTATAAGTGAAATTAGCCATCAGAGTCTAAATCAACTTTGCGAAACATTATGATATAGATCAGACATGACTTTTTAAAAAAATTGTCCATTCTTTCCAGTCTCGTTAGTTTCCAGGTGAGGTAAGGAAAGAAGGAAGAGGTGTGATCTGCACCCCAATTGTGTTTTTGTCACAGCTCATATTCAAAGTATTTACAGAAATTCAGACATATCCCTGTTGCACAGCGCCTTAGTAACCACAGTGCCTTAGCATTAGTAATGCTAATAGCCTGCTGTTGCAGCTCTGTAGCGTTTCCCTGCAGCTGTTGACACAGTGTTTTCCAGAGCCTCTGTGCAGTATATTTTATGTCTTGTTCTCATGCTGGTGTTCTCAGATTGTTGCTCTTGTGGCCTTGCACCTGCAAATGCTGATATTTTTGTTATGGCAGGTTCTTGTGGGAAGCAACTGAAACTGGTGTGAGAATCTCCCTTCAGCTGTCCTTGCATCTTGTGTAGAGTTAAGGTTATATCCCAGAAAACTGAACATAACCCAAGTAAAGCAGACAAAATATTTAATTGTTTGGGAAATATTAGACAATCATAGATATGTACAGAAGCTGAATGACCAGTGAATATGCTTCATTTGCACCTGATTAACATACTCCAGTCAGCATGAGTAGTCATAAACACGGTGAGAGGAAGCAACAAGAATAGGGTGTTTGACTGAGTCTCATGATAAAAGTACAGTGCTGTCAAAAAAACCATGGCTAAATATTCATTGCCATCATTATCTTCATCTTTCTGTACTAGAGTGACACCTCCCTACTGTATAAGAGTGGGATGTCTGGAAGCTGTCACTGCTTTTCGCAGCCAGCCGCTGAGAGTTCTCATCTTTCTCTTGAACCACTTTTGTTTTTATTTTTTGTCAGAAGTAACTTTCACATTCACAGTCAGTGTATGCCGTCAGCTGCAGACCTTGCTAATAAATCTTCATGTCAGCCTTTCTCAGCATCCTTTACGCAACACACATCATGTCGTGGGCATAAATCTAAATATCTAAATCTATTGAACTTGTTACCTATCATAAAATCATAGAACGACCTGAACTGGAAGGGACCCACAATGATCATTGAGTCCGACTACATAGAAGTCCAACTGCATAGAACAATCCCAACATTCACATCACGTGTCTGAGGGCATTGTTCAGATGCTTCTTGAATATTGTTAGGTTTGGCAATGTGACTGCTCTCCATGACTGCTTCCCTGGGGAACTTATTCCAGTGTTCCACCACCCTCTGGGTGAAGAACCTCTTCCTAATATCTAACCAAAACCTCCCGTGACACATCTTTTTGCCGTTTCCTCGAGTCCTGTCATTGGTCATGAGAGGGAAGAGCTCCGTGCCTGCTCCTCCTCCTTCCCTTGTGAGGAAACAGTAGAGGGCTTTGAGGTTCCCCTTCAGTCTTCTCTTTTCGAGGCTGAACAGACCAAGTGACTTCAGCCTCTCCTCATATGATTTCTCCTCTAGATCCTAACCATATACTTCCCGTTACAATCCCAGATTCTCCTGTTACCTGGCACAAGTACTGTATTTTGCTTGCATGGCAAGCCTAAATTATGTAGCATGAGATCAAGGAAGCCAAAGCCTACAGGGCTCAAGTGCTATTAAATGACATGCTGTCCTCTGCCCTTTAGGCACCAAAGCTTTTGTGGTGTATATTAGTTTTGACGCATAAAAAGCAGAGAATAGGATGTTGGTATGAGAACAAGTACATGGCCTGTATTAGACCTGTAAACGTGCCTATTTCAAATAGGTAAGTATAGCAGGGTGCAGTGGATTAGGACACAGCCTTGCCTGTCAGACTGCCTCCAACATCCCTTGTATGCTTTAAATAATATATGTCACTGGAGATCATGTATTTGCTAATTATATGCATGACTGGAAATGCCTTAAATGTCTTCCTGCCTCCTGGTGAAAGGAAGCAGACTAAATACCTAGGAAGGAGCTCTTGCTTTGTTTTGTTTTTTTTTTAATTGGGATACAGTCAGAAGAAACCTGAGTGGGAGCAGAAGTCAGGCACTCTGGAAGAAAAAACATGAGACTAGTGAAGTATAGGAAGCAATGTGCAAAGTCAAGACTGCTCATAGAGAGCAATGATTGTGTCTTTGGAAGTTATGTTCTGGAAGCAGCTGAGCTGATTATCTTTATGGGTCCCTTCCAACTTGAGATATTCTATGACCAGCTTCAAGCAGGATTTGGCCACATAATCTCCTTAAGTGCCTGTCAGCCATTCAATGATTCTAACTCTGATATGGGAATTGGAGTTAACAATGGTTTAGGGTATATTTTTGCCTGCTCTATCTGGTGGGTCAGCTCACCAGGTTTCTTACCTTTTTACTTTTGCCGTTTCTTTTTAAAATCACTAAAACTGTAAGAACAGAGTGGAAATTACAGGTACAGTTTGAAAACTATGTTTATGGTATTTTAATACACTTACTTATAGTGCATGTGGGTGTGTGCTTGTGGTTCCATGTTGTCTTGATGGCTAACCTGTCTAAACCAGCCTCCTGATTAAATTTGGGCAAGTATCAAACAAAAAATAAAGATTTTCTTTTTCAAAAATTATTGCTTATCTTTGTTATCCAGAGCAATATGGCAGTGTGGCTGAACAAGAACTGTTTTTGCATAAGTGTAAGGAAATTAAGCTGGATTCAGCTTCCCAAACTACTTCTCTTAAGTGTAATCATGGTGTGAATGTTGGGATTGTCCTATGCAGGGACAGGAGTTGGACTCAGTGATCCTTGTGGGCCCCTTCCGGCTCAGGTCCTTCTATGATTCTGTGATTTAGCAGGCCAGAGTTTTGTATCTTGAGTGTGGTCCATGTGAAAAGTTTTTTCTTCATCTGTTTGGGCATCTTTTTAAGCTTTGGTGTTGGGTTCCTAATCTTTTAAATTGCCAGTCTCAAAATTGTCTTCACATGCTGTACCCGAACAGCAAAAGAGAAAATATCTCAAAAGTAAACCAGGTATCTGGCTTGCTCCTACATTATCTCTTGGACATGCTGCCAGACTTTTTTTCATTTTCATTCTTTAGAAAAAATGTTATGATAAAGGCATTGGTCTTTCTGTCAAATCTGAGAAGCAGTAGACTCTAGAGCATTTTGTTTTTTTCTGGTAAACTTTTTTTGGGCATTAGGATATTCTCTTCTAAAAGCACTGCCTTTGAGAATAGTTTTGAGAGCTGTCTTGTGTGAACTGGAGTGCCCTGAATCATTAGAGTTGTTAGAGCAGGTGTCTTGTAATGGCGTTGTAGATCAAGCATCACGTGGGTTTGTTATTTACTATTTCCTTGATTGGGAAGCAATAATAGGGGAGAAAGTCTCTATTGAAGAGAACAAATACTAATCTTATTCTATTTAGGAAATTGTGATGCTACTTTGTCCCTATAGAACGATGCTGATCGCAGTAAAGGTGGCCTGACTGACACTTTCTGAAAAGCAAAAAAGCAAAGAGTCAAATGCCTTTTTTAGGTTAAGAACGTGATTTTCACTAGTTCCTTTAAAGGACTCCTCTCTTTAATTGCTTCAATTCCATGCTTTAATTTTAAAACAGCTTTTAAAAATTGTTGTGCAGCTCGGTGATACCTGGGAACTAACGCCACAGTCAGTGAGAAGCGGCTGTAGAACTACTGGCTGTTGGTATAAGTATTGTTGCAGTTTGAGGTTTTTCTTCTAGAGCTTGGTATCTCTGTGGAAATCTTAGGAAGGTTGATAACCAGTTTGAGCACTGCGGTGCCATACCATACATCATAACCCCAGAAAGGAGGAGAGCAGTGAGATTTGTGTAAATCTGTTAAAGACTGCTAGCTTGTGTAATTAAATCAAATGTGATTCATGGTGGAGAAGAAGTTGCAACATCTTTGTTTTGTTTCTGCTATCTTTGAGGAAGTTATTCAGCAGTTCAAACAGAGCTCCTTTTGAGATAAAATGAAGCCAGGTAAATTATGGTTTAAATTCTAATGCAGGCCAGGTTTGCTTCTGCAAAGTTAGAGTCAACATTCTTAATAAGTTTTTTCACAGAATGAGTCACAGCTGTGAACAGGTATTTGGTAAAGTCATAGCTATCAATCGCTCTACCAGCTGTAGACAGTGGCATCATATGCTTGTCATATATTTGCATTTATTGAGGAGTTTTCTCAGTGAGGAAAATATAAGTTTCTCTATGATGGACTTCCAGGGTAGGAATGCTGACTCAGTTTAGTTTTAAAGAGTAGAGCAAAGACTTTTTGTGCCAGGAAGAGATGGGGAGTACTGCTCTCTGGAACTGGCCTAAGTTTAGTTGGTTTTGTGTAGGCTTGTAGGTGGAAGTAGTTTGAGTAACAATTAGACAGCATCTCCAGAAAGCAGGACTGACGTAGGATGCAGGTAAATACTGTATTTGTAGATAACTCATTAGCACTCTTCTCATAATTTGTAACTTTGAATATGCTATAAACTAAAAGATGAACCTTATACTATTGGCCTTAACAATTGTTTTTATGATAAAATTGGTGACATTGACTTTGCTTAATGTTTTGTACTTAATGGGTTTTAATGGATATAAAGGAAACGGACTGATGCATTTTAAATACAGAGGGTAGATATAGATTAGATATTAGGAAGAAATGTTTTACTGTGAGAGTGGTGAGGCACTGCAACAGGTTGCCCAGAGAAGTTCTGGATGCCCGCTCACTGGACGTGTTCCAAGCCAGGTTGGATGAGGCTTAGAGCAACATGGTCTAGAGGAAGGTGTCCCTGCCCATGGCACGGGTGTTGGAACGAGGTGATCTTTAAAGTCCCTTCAAACCCAAACCATTCTATGATTCTCTGGAATTACTTAAGGAGTTTTTGGAAATTAGTCAAATACTTTAATCAGTTACACATAGTAGTTTGTAGGTTGACATTTTGCTTTTTCAGGGGGTTTCTAGCAGTTTGACTGACCTACTTTTAGTATGAAATCTCTTCTGTTGGAAAGAATCTACAGGCAGCTTTTTAGAAATGAGAAAGAGTAGTCCATGGCATTTTGAGCATGCTCATTTTTCCTGGCTCTGTCATTGAAGCAAATGTGGTTGAGTGGTTGTAGTGAAGAAAAGCGGGGAGAGAGGGAGTCTGATATTCCTAGTTTTGGTGCCTGATTTCTTCTGTGATAGGGTTACAGAAGCTTCTTCTAAAATAGCAGTTATTCCAGAAACAAACTTCTTGCACTTCTGAACCATTACAAGAATTATCTGCTTTAATTTTAGTTTTGTTCTTCATTTGTCACATTTTATTTAAACAGTTTTATTTACATAAAGAGTTTTATTTTATAAAAATATGGTAATAGTAGGATTAGGGAACAAATATTTGTATCAGACACAATAGAAGCATTTCAATATCTATGTGAGTCTTGCATTACCTCATAGGCTAAAGCTTTCTGAAATCAGTAGTTGGGAGACACAACAGCAGCAATTTCTTTTATGATAATAAAACTATGTATTTTTTTAGATATGGGGGTTTTGGGACATCAGCTTAGAATTAATTTGAGGGGAAAAAACAATTAGTCTTGCTGCAAACCAAGTAGGTTTCTGTTTTTCAAAATTATTACTCAGATTTGAACAATGACTTTGATCTTCAACTTGGTGAAAGCATGACCTTTTATTTTGAAATATGTGGAGATTCTCTGAATTTCAGTTCAAGGCCATGAGAGTTTGCATAGACGTTTCAGATTTGTAGCTTTTCGAAGTAACACCAACTGGGACATCTTAAGAGTTGCTGAGTTGCCATACTAATGACTTGAAATAAGCATAATTGTAAGTGAGGTCATGTTCTGAAAAGAGGTATGAACAATGGTAAACACCATTCAAGACCTTGAAAATGTCTTCAGGGACAATAATAACCAAAAAGGAGGTCTGAGAAGTGGGAGAAAGGTATTTTTGTTAGTGTTTAAAGGAAAATCTGCTGTTCAAAGGCTTTCCCCTTGAATTTTGCATATTTTAATTAACAACCTTAGTATTGCCATGTGTTTTCACCTAAAAGTTTCTCAAATCAATGTGTAAATATTCCCAGGAAGCGAATTAATTGCTTCTGGTATCTGAGACAGGGAGTATGGGAGATGATAGGAAGATGTTGCACATAGTTAAAGGTATTTAAGAAAGAATAGGAGGGTGTCAGAATGAAAGAGATGTTTTGACCAACATAATTCCTTAGATGAGGTAGGATATTGATTGATTGATTAAAGTGAAGTTTTAACAAAAGAAAGAAAAGTCTGAGGCGATAGAATCAAAGGTAGGAGGTTTTCAAACAGAAATGGTAGAACATTTTGATAGTGGGGAGAATTGTGTAAATCTGAAGGCTCTAATGTATGTATGTTCTCATGAATTGTCATTGTTTTAGCATAGGAATGATTTTCAGAGAAAAGTTAAGTCAACTGATCAGTAAAAGGATAAAATGGTTCCTGCTGTGTCATGTCCTGATGGTAGTGAAACTCAGTGAAGGGCTTAACATTCTTTGCAATAACTTAAGAAATCATAACTTATGGGAATTAAGAAACTTGGAGGACTCAAGGGATTTGACACATTTATGGTGATGCCCTCATTTGAAAGCATGTGGTGAGCATTCAAAATATGTGTTTAAAGATCATAAATTCTCTTCAAGCTCAACTTTTTTACATGATTTTACACATTTTACATACTAGCTTTAACATACCCAGGTCTTATCATTGTTGCAAAAGCAAATTTGTCAACCAATTAAACATGATCATACTGAGACCCCAGATATGCCTCAGAATAATATGGAAGCAAGGGGCAAGGAGAAGCTCATTCATTTAGTTTGTCTTCCTACATCTCTCAACTGTTCTTCCTTCCCTCCCTGAAATAAAGAAGACAAACCTTTTTGTAGGGTTGGAGCATTTTCTGTGTTACATTTCCGCCCTCTTTGTTCTTTTGGAGTGTGTGCTTCAATAGAACAAGGTTCAGTCTTTTGCTTTGTTTGTCTCCACATACTGCTGTCCTTTCTGACTGTTGCTGTCAACAGCATTGATTGGATTTTATCAGAAATCGTAGTGGAAGTTACTCTTTTTCTTACACAACTTCTAGGCTTCAGGAGATGCACAAGAGTAATTAAAAAAAAAAATTTCAATTTTATGGTTATGTGGAATAGCTTGAAGACTGTAGGAAGTCTGAGTTTCAGTCTTGAAAGTCTACTGATTGACTTTGTTTTTTTTTAATAAAACATCTATGAAAAAACACCTGCCAAATATAAAAATAAATGCTTAGTGTTGTCATACCTGACAGGATTGTGTAAAGGAGTATCCTGAAAGTGGCAATAGTTCTGACAGAAGTATGCAAAAGAATTTTGCTTGGAAATAAAATATTTGCTATAAATTTCTTCAGTTGCTCAAAGAGGATAAGAGTTTTTCTGGCATTAGGTTTGCTTTTAGAGATGATCACCTTCAGCAAATGTATTTGGATCTGTCGCAATATTCATCCTTTTCTTTTTCCAAAGCAATTACATATCACTCAAAAATTGCTGTCTACAAAAAAATGAATTCAGTTTTTTAAATGATCTAGAAGTTGAATCAGACTTTTGTGGAACCTGAGCCATTATAATTGTTTCCTTTAGCCAAAACCTCCTTCTTCTGCAGCATGTTTTCTATAAATGGTAAGTATTGAAGTGACAATAAAATATGTCTAGAAAGACAAACTTCAAGGTGGTTAAATGTAATTAATAAACACTTTCCAATGAAAAAAATGTAGACCTTACTACTTGTTTTGGTTTTATAACCTTTATAAAGACAGGTAAAGCAGTACTGTAGACATTGATTTATTTTTCTAGCTGTGTCATTCCTTGTGAAACTGCAAATCACGTCAACAGAGCCTTTTAATGTAATAAATTTAGTGTTGTAGTATTTTGTCTTAAAATCACTGTTGTTAGTCTCAAATTAAACATAACTTCCTATGAATGTCTCTCCCATTCAGAATTTTTTTTCATTTCTCCATTCTTCACTGCGTAACTTTGAATGTCAGGAGTTTCAATGGGTGCAAGCTCTTAAAAAGTACACAGTAAAAAATGTTTGTCAATTAAATTGTTTTGCAGTGCTTTCAAGGCACTAGGAAATAGTTGCAGCTTTGCCCTTTAATGGAACGGTTTCAGAACATCTGAAACCCTGTTCAGCAGTAGGTTGATTAGCCTATTAATATAGCTCTAAATTAAATCTATAAGTGGGTCTCCTGTGAGAGCTGTGCTTGCTTATTTTCTGAGTAAACTGATACTGTAAACCTGAGACATGTTCTGTCTACCTTTTGATCATATATTTTCTTTCGTATTTAATTAGTGTTTTGCTACTGACTCCCTCATTTCTTTAACACAGCGCTGTATTTTGAAAAGTGCTTTAGATTCAAGTTGTTCAGCAGTTACGCAGCTCCAAATGAGACCACAGGGTTACAATTTGAATTTTCCTCTGTTTTGGCTCAGCTCATAGAACTCTGAAAGTGAAGCACTTTAAAATAATCAAATACTCTTCTGCAGAGTTTTTGTGATTTCATTTCAGCTTAATCGATTTGATCAGAATTTTCTTAAGATTTCCAGTTTCTTAGAAACAGCTTGTTTTTAAAATTATACTTGGGAATGGGTGTGCACAACACTGGTAGGAAGGAGGGGAAATGGTTTTGAATTGAAAGTCTTGATGTTATTGCAAGTTTTTCCATAAAAATATATATTTTAGTAAAACAAAATAAACCGTCAGATATCTTAACATGCAGTAACATAAGTAAGAGATTAAAAATTCTTAAGCAGCATTCATTCAAGATAAGCATCACTCACTTGAGAAAATGCTTAGTGAAAGATACTTTGAAAATAACATATCTATACACACATATACATGTATATGTTTATAGTTACATATTTTTTACTGTGTCTCTATTGATTTTAATCATGTTTAAACCAGAGATAATTCTGCATTTAAGATTCAAAGTGGAGAGAAAGGGGACCTACAATGCTCACTGGCTTTGCAATGCTTATTTTCTAAATCCTAACGATTTATATCTTAAGCAGAGCTGATTTAATAGGTACACAGAGCATATATCTATGAATACTACAATACTGCTTAATTGTATGTCCTTTTTCCTTGGACTGTTTGTTCAAAAGACTTAATGAGGAAGAGGATTTGTTTTGATGATGAGGGACTGGGAGACATTTAATCATTTTATATATGTTCTGGCAAAATGTTGTGTGTGCTAGGACTGGGGATGTGGCTATTTTCACAATTATCTAAAAAAAACCCGTCCCATGTGTGTTTGGCCTCTTACATCACAGAATTCGCACTAATACAGCATTAAGAATGCTTACCAATTCTGAGCTTATGATTTTTTCAAGGTTACACTTTGCTAGCTAGTGCTAGTTTGGTGGTTATGTGTAGCTACTTTCTTATTTTACCACAACAATGTGCTTGCTTTTATTTTACTCCATAATCCCATTTATTCTTTTTTCTGCTGACTTGCAGCTCTTCGTGAAAAACAAACCTCCAAGAGGTCTTTATGTCTATGGAGATGTTGGTAAGTTTCACTTGTATCAGTTCAAATGGAATTTTCTCTAAATGCATGTTTATTCAAATTCTGAAGTGTCTAAAAGTGTTTATGTTTATGTAGCATTATTGCTTTAATGAAGTTTCCAGGATTAGTTTTCTTCTACATGTTGCTATTATCTAATACAATTACACCGTGAGTTCTGGAAGCTGTTGGATTGGACTGTGTTACCATGTGTAGTTATTTTCAGCATTACCCACTCACTGATACTTAAGAATGCAATTTAAGAATTTGGGAAGTGAGTGGACCACAGCAAAAATTTATATATTCTAATTGCTACAGTGCAGCATGAAAACATACTTAATTTTCAAAAGGATGTTTTCTGGATGCATATGGAGCCATTCATGCAACCTTTGGACCATCTCTGTATGGATCAAAATTTTAAAACAGAAAGACAAGAATGTAGTTATTCCAAATTTTTTGAACAGAAATTATAGCTCTTCTTCACAAACAGTTTGGTCTGGTACGTATTCTATGGAAGAGTATAGTTTCATTAGTTCAAAGCTAATGAACAATCATTATTGTAATCAGTACATACTGTTCTTAAATTAACTACCTGTTGGGTGTTATTTTTTGTGGGTTTTTTTTTTTTTTGAAGGCACAGGAAAGACAATGGTGA
The DNA here is from genome assembly GCA_033556795.1 of Tapera naevia. Taxonomy (NCBI): domain Eukaryota; kingdom Metazoa; phylum Chordata; class Aves; order Cuculiformes; family Neomorphidae; genus Tapera; species Tapera naevia. Next base: position 60,123 of record JAUMJJ010000406.1, read on the forward strand.
TGGACATGTTCTATTCTCACTTAGAAGTAGAAAGGAAAAAGAGAGTCCATTTTCATGGCTTCATGCTAGATGTACACCAGAGTAAGTGCAGACACAGGTATTTACAAGGATTTTGTGAAATATGATAACTATAAAAAATTCTCTCTTATTCTCACATTTGTATTAGTCAGTGTAACTTTATTTAAGTATTTAAGCAAAACCAGTAAAAAAATAGGAGAGATGTTAAAGGATTTTATCAATGTCTGACGTTCCAGAGTTGATATTAATTGCATGTTGTTTCTGAAGTGTCTTTTCTGAAAGATTCTGTTTACCTGTTTGTATAGAAAACTTGGGTTTATATTTAGGATTAAATCCTTAACTGAATGTTCTCCTGTTACCAGTTAGCTTCCATGTGATCTATAGAAGGCACTTGATAGAACTGAAATAGTAAAGGTTAAATCAATCTGTATTTTGAGTAAGCAATAGCTAAACCAGAGAATGAGAACTGTTGTGGTTGGCAAACTCAGTAATACTATCAGTAATTTAGAGGAAAAATAATAGAAGGAATTTCATCCTAAGTTTCAGAACATTTTCTGACAGGGTGAAGAAGGCACTTAGTTTTGACAGAGATACGCATTTAAAATTTGCTTCTGTTTCTAAATTCTGTGACCTTAAAATACTGTGAAATTGTTAAATAATGCTGTGCTTTACAAGTATTGAGATAGCTACATTTTTCTTGGGAAGTTTTCTTGTGTGTAAGCAACTTCTGCCACTTTTAGTGCCCACTTTTCGATCCTTGTTGGATAGAGGTTTTTTTTGTTTTCATTTCTTGTTATTTGTGGTTAATCTTTACAAAAATAGCTTCTTACTGCAGGATCTTTGTTTTCCAAATGTTTTTTTATAGTGAAATGGAATACAATCCGTAAGACAGTAAAGTATGCATTTAATAATCTTACTTTGTGCTAGTATCATCATCTTTACATTTTAAAATATCAATGTGTCAGTATGACTGAGTTCTTTTAATTGAATGCAATCTAAATATACCTTCAGAGCATTCAAAGCACAGAGCTGTGCCATTGATTTCTAAACACCGTAAGGGTTTTCCATACTCAGAGAAAAGATTAAGATAGGAGATGCCATATTACAAAGTGAAACTGAAACTAAGATAATGAATTGGAGCAAGATAAAACTAATTTATATCGGTTATAAAAAGAGGAGGTATAGGTGCATGGTATTTAAAGGCTCTTTGATTTTTGTTTTACATATTTCTAAACAAGAAAATAGGAATCACAGAATCTGTGAGCTTTTAATAGTTGCCTGGATGTGGTTGAAAACTTTTTTTCCCTCTTGAAATTGAACTAAATTCGAAGCTTTCTTATTTTTACTAGACTAGGTTACTTTTTATTTGGTAGCTAAATAATTTTGTTCTCCCTATCTTCAGAAAAAGAAATAAGAAATAGTTGTTCTTTCCTGTTTTATCAACTCAGGAATACATCGGCTTAAGCAGAGCTTGCCAAAAAGAAAGGCAGGATTTATGGCCAAATCCTATGACCCAATTGCACCAGTAGCTGAGGAAATAAGCGAAGAGGCTGCTCTCCTATGTTTTGATGAGTTTCAGGTAAGAAGTCACAAGTTATTCCTTTGCATCAAGGGAAACTTCATAAAGTTACTTTTAATCTTAAAATATGACACTTTTTACTGCTAATATAATATTTGAATCACTGGCCGTTAGTGAACTGTAGAAGTTGAAGAGTAGAAGTCATTTCACAGTTCTTAAGGTGGTGGGTTTTTTTCCAGGAGGTACACTGCCAGCTTGCATCTTAAGGCCCTTTATGGCATTCTCATTAACCAGTCTGGTTATGGGTCACACAAGGGCGTGTTAGAGTTGGTTAGAGGCTCATGAGTACTTCAGGGCAGGGACACAATCATTCTGCACTGAGTCTGCACTGTGCCCAGAAGAGAAGTCACCTGATACATGCTTGGCGTGCGTGGTCTTTGCTATAATTCCTATAATGCAACAAAATCATCTTGATGCAGTTAAGGATATAGAAATAACATGTCAAATTCAACCTAAATTCTTGCCTCATTTTAATGGTGCCTTTGGCATGGCTTGCCAGATTACATGAATGGCACTAATGTCTTAAGAAACTTTTATTGAACTAAATATGAAAATTAAAAATAAACTAGTAAAATTATCTTTGTCCAAGCTAACTTGGTTATTTCTTTTATTTTACGCAGCTTGTGAATTATGTTTTAAAGGCATGCCGTAAGTTTAAGTGTAGAATTGCTTTATAAAAATTTTTAGAACAGAGGCTAGAGGTATTTGGCAACTGTAATCAACTGAGGGTTTTTAATTCGGAGAGGAAATGTAGAGCAAGATAAAAATAGATCTCTGTTAGTTCTCAAATCACCAATAGTAAAAGAACCATTTATTAACTGCGAATGATGTTGCGCTCTTAAATTGATATGTTACTGAAAAGGATGGAGCAATTTGTCTCTCCTGGCTATTATTTTACAAACCTGTGCACCTGAGAAAACAACCGGCTCACGATCAGCTCCCACGACGGGGATTTTTGTGGCTGTGAAGTAGTAGGTGTTCTTGCCTTAAGTTGCTCTTACATTTTTTCAACAAGGAGTACTCCTTTGATCTGTGGTTTCAGAATGTGTTGCAATTGCTGCTGTTTGTGCTTTACCTAATGAATGTGAATGCTGGGCTTCCAAAACTTGCAGTTTAAAATCTAAGTGCAGAGACAATTGTGTTTATACTATGAAGGAATGGGAAGGTTTGGACAGGGCAGGGTGGAGTGTAAACTGTCATGACATCAAGTGCTCAAAAGTTAGAAATAGGCACCTTGGCTGTACCATGTATTAGTGTAAATACCTGCTTTTCTCTATAAATGCCCACTGCTTTCATATCCTGATGTTGCTGTTATTTTCAGACTGTTTGTTTCCACATTTTAAGGGAAGACACTTTGGTAGTTTTTGTTTCCAAATTGGTTGCCTGCTCCCCCTGCTGGCTTGCTTGAGGTACATCAGTTGTAAAAAACACCTGATTGTATCCGTGGGTCGCAGTTGAGAAAGTAATGCAAGAACTGTACTTTAAAATATGTATCTAAGATTTTGCATTCTTATGTGAATTTAAAAAATTTACTTGTTCTGGGTGTGCTTGTTCTAAATTCACAGACTTCTGAACAGCTGGGTTTCTTGACTGATTTTTTTTTGTAGCATGGAATGCTACTCAGGCTTTGCCTGCTGAAGAGTCCCAGCTTTCTGTAGCTTTCCAGAAGGCACTGAATTTGGGATAGGAAACTTTCTGCTTAAATAGTCACAAAGAAGTGCAGTGACTGGAAGAGCAGCTCACATGGTGACACAATTAACTTTGATAGTATGGAGCTATATCTAATTCAGGACGTTTGCATCTCATTTCCGTGGTGGAGGTAAAGGTTAGATTGCACTGCAGTCTGATTTGTTCATATTTAAAGAATTGCTAGATTAAAGTAAAAATGGAAGGAGACTCTGAACCTAAGTGCTCTTCTTGCAGGCAAAGCTGCTGTCTGTTTTGACAGGTGGGAATTCAAGTTGGTTCTATATTATTTTGGCAAAATACTTTCGTGTGGAGGAAGCATTAAAAAACTATTGAGATATGCTTGAAATGCTTCAGGTTGCTTTCAAATGCCTGTTAAAAAAAAAGTGGAAAATGTTAGTTTATCTTAAGATCAGACACATCGATGACTGATATTGTAACAGGGGCAGGAAAAATTATTGTTGATGCTCATATTTCAGAGGAAACCAAATGCAGAACTTAAAAAAAGACAAAAGCCTTGCTGAGGTTTCACATTTCTTTTTGACTCTAGTGAAACAGAAGTGCTTGGGAATGTGCTTATTGCAAAGCCTAGAGAACTGTTGAACAAGTGGAGAGCCAACTAATTTATGTAGAAAAATATTTCAGTACTTTTAAAAGTAGTTATGTGTGTTCCAAAATAGTCATATTAAAAAAAATAATTACTGTGTGTTAAATTTTGTTTTTTTCAAACACTGTATGATAACTAGGACCTTAGTGATGATGCTAAGCTTCTGAATTTGTCCATTTTGAAGCAGGATTTTCATCAGCATTTGCCTGAGCCACAGGCTGTCAAGTTATTAAAGCATTGCTACTTCTTAGTGATCTTTTTCGTGTAGTTTACTGTAAATATTAAAGTTTGTTTGTTTGAAGTTTGTTTGATTTGAATCACGGAACTCTTAAGCCATTCTAAAAATATGTCCTCATTTTGAAGAATAACCCTAAAATTTAACCATTTTTGATTTTAATTTTGAAGTTTCAGAACACACAGGTTGGCCAATAAAAGAGACTCATTGTTTAGCAATCTAATACCTATATACATGTAATTTGATTTTGGTGTCTGACTGTAACCTATGTTAGTATCGATAAAGAAAACAGAATCCTTACTTCTTGGTAAGCCAGGTGATCATACAGTGTTAGTCTTTATCTATCACTATTGGTATCACTTGTGCTTAAAGCAAACTACAATTTAGGGAGTTTTTACTAACCTGCATGCTATTAAAAGCCTCTAATAAAAATTAGGCTCTTATTTTTGTGCTAGTACTAATTACTGAAAATACATGCTTATGTTTGTCATTCATTACATGGAACTGTACCAATCAGTGGATGACTGAGTCTCAGACACTTACACATGTAAATTAACTATTAGTCTAGTGTTTTTTCTTTTTTTTTCTTTTACATGAGTCGTAATGAAAAGCAGCACTAGGTCATAAAAATCTTTCTCTTAAATGCTAATGAAATTTCTCCATTCTCTCCATTAGCAGGCTCTCCTTACTGGCAATTTGTAGCCTTTGCTTTTGTTCTCTGTTGTAATGAATGCTGGTTACAGTAAAAAACATGAGGAATGACGATGCTTTAGTTACTGACTTCTACCTGCTTTACCTTGTAGAAATTTTCTATCTTTCCCAAGCTGTATTAGATAAAAAGAACTCATATTTGCATCCCAGTTCCCAAAATGGCTCTTGCTTTTTGATAGAACTTACAACAGTTCTTAATGGGATAATTTTATTGTTTGCTGTTATGTGAGCATTAATATTCTTTCCCTCCCTGTTTTTTAAAGGTAGCATGCCCTATGCTATTTTCAAACAAAAAAAAAAATTGTATCAAAATTATCTACTTAGTACGTTTTTAAAACTTGGCTATTAAATTTGCTTTGTGAAACAAGAAATTCAGTTACCCCTAAAATGCTCATATATACTCATTCCTTGTGTCTCTTGTTTATTAGGAACAGGTAATGTTCTTGAATTTTAATATTCAGAAGAAATAAATTATGGATAGATGGGTGCACAAGCAGATATATTGGACGTATAGTACAGTAGTGATTTACTACATACTTTTTGGAATATCACTTCTTAATGATCAGAGCTGTGGAAATCTGAGGGGTGTGTTAAATGATTGTGGAAAAGTTTGGTTTTGAAAAGGGAAAAAAATTCCATACCAATGCATTCCATAGAACTTATTAGAAGAAATCTTTGGGTGAAGGAACGTGGTGTTTACATATCGTATCTTATGAACATTATTGCTTCCAAACTCACTGTCAGAAATGTAATCAAAGTCTTTTACTGTCTCTAGTGAAGAATTAAATTTTTTTTCTGCCTAAAAAGGTAATTTAGAAATGGGGGAATAATGGGGGTTTGGGGTAGTGGTGGAGTAGGGTAAAAGTCATGCTGATTAGTCTTTCTGTAGATGTATTGCTGACACAACGTACACATCTGAACTGGCAGTGTAGCAGTTTGTCAGTCCGTTGTGCAATGAATGCATATAACTCGGTGTGCCACCACTTTCTTATTTCCTCAGAACTGGCGTCTGTTTTGGTAAGTCATAAAGCAACAAGTGACTATATAATAATGAAAAGGAATGCAGGAGAAAGAAGAGTTATGGTAATAAAGTTGGGTTTGCATATTAGGATTGCTGATCTCAGCTGGTGAACTGTGGAATATAAATATGTGTTGCAACTGTGGGAGCTTTTGGTTTGGAAAAAATATTACCTTTCATTTGTACAGAGTGGTTTCTATTTTGTGCTTCTCTTACTTCTTGGTACTATAAAGCAAGTTAGTTAAGCTAAACTGAGATATTTAAAGAGATTTTACTTTGTGGCTTTGTTTTAGTCTTCTTTTCTCCCTCCTTCTCCCCCCCAGTATCGCTTGTCCCACCCATTTTTATTTTTTGTTAGTGTTTTGTGCCTGAAGGTTAGAAGAGGCTGACTATGCTGGAAGTGACTGCCGTGCCTTTTGATTATTCATGGACAGCAATAGAAGGCACTTAAAAAGAACAATGAAATTGCTTATTTTTGTGATGGGCCATCTGTTGAATTGTTTTTTGCAACAATCACACAATAGTATCTATGTCATATCATTCTATTTTCAACAGCAGCTGATTATGTATAGTTGGCTACTTGTCTTTATTTCTGAAGTCCCATGACCATTTAAATTCACCTCTGCAAACCTTTGCCTCAGAGGTAATAGAAATGTAAAACAGCCGGTGTGCATTTTCTTTCTGTCTTCTGGGGTTTTTTTTATGTTGTTTCTAATTGATTAGGCCTCTTAAATGTTTAGGTCTGTTTTCTATATCTCCCACCTGTAGTTCTATAATAGAAGTTAACATGGAATCATTTAGCAATTGATAAAGAAATGGTGGAGTTCAGGAATAAAGAGCAGGCAAGTTTTGAGAGAGTGTGGTACATTCACTGCTTATTAATTATCCCTTTTATTTTTTTTCTCACCAAGCAATAATTAGAATCTTTCTCCATGGCTTTCACTAACAAGCATTCTTCCTAGCTATAAAGGAAGAATGCTATAAAGCCACTTGCAGATCTATTGCGGCAGAAGCTGAAAGCAAGATAAAACAAATGTGTTGTCTTCTGCAGGTCACTGACATTGCTGATGCCATGATTCTGAAGCAGCTTTTTGAAAATCTGTTCCAAAATGGGGTTGTCGTTGTGGCAACATCTAACAGGCCTCCAGAAGGTAAAAACAAACATGCTATTACTATTATTCAAATACAATGACTCTCAGTATCTTGCAAAACAATTGTATTACAATCATATAATATTTCATGTTAATAACCTCTCCAGTCTTGAAGAATCTGAGATTCTCCAATTTGTCCTCTTATCTTTCTTACTCTTAAGGAGAAAAGGCTTTTCACTAAGTCTTACTCCTCTCTTCTCTCAAACTCAGGGTGTTCCTCCTCCACACAATCCTTCTGTGTTTTCTGATCTTCCACACTCTGTCCAAACCAGTGTGCAGGTACCTACGGACAAGGGAGTTGAGGAAGGGTGAAATCTTCCAGAGTAGGAAAAATATCATCTTCTGCAGAAGAGAGGACAAGTGAGAGTATATTCCTTCTTCTCTAACTCTGGAACTTATAGACTTTATCCATCAGCTCAGAAGAGAATCCCTTATCAAGGTGCCATTCTCACAGCCTGATTTGAGGGCACCCATTGGGAATTACTTAGGGGGAGAGTTGTTCACATTTCTAACAATATTTTTAGAATGGAGAGTGACTAGCTAGGTACACCCTCTACAAAGAAGTCCTGAAATCTGTATGGGGTAATTTTTTGTAGAGGAAAGAAATGTTTGCTATAGTGTAGCATTAGCAGTTAGCATAATACATGCCTTCTATGCAACTTTTATGATACTTCAGCTTAATTAATTTCAAATGTTTGCAAAAAATATTGAAGAGTTACAGTATGAATGATAAATACCAGTGGATTTTTTTCTACACATATTAATTTGAGTAGAAAAGAATCACTAAAGATTTACAGTGCACTTGATTTAAAAAAAAAAAAAGAACAAAACACTCAAATGTTTGTCCTAGAGGGAGAATTAATTTCAGATTGGTTTATTTTCCTTGTTTGAGCAAACAAGATGAAATCATAACTACTGTCACTGGGTTAACTGCAGATGAAGTGGACACTGGTGCCTCGCTCAGCTCGGAACTGTCCTTGTGTTTTTTGAAGTACTACTCTTTAAAATTCAGGATAGGTTTTTATTATAACTTGGGAATTGATTCACACATCTTAAATTGAGATGTTAGTTTGTGACTTGTCGTCATATGGGGGTTTTTAAATACGTTTTAAGCCACTGTGTCAACCTGAAAGACACGCACTTGTACTAGCTAACCAACAGAGAGTGTCAAGAGTGGCATCTCCAGAACTGAGCTATATTGCAGTCCCAATGGAGGTCAAGGCCTGTCTCTTCTTCCCTTCTCACTACTGCATGTTCACAGTGTGTGTCTGAGATCCTCCCACAGAAAAGACAGCATAGTACGTTACATCAAAGCTCAAGATTGAGTTGGGAGATCCATTTCTTGTGGATACAAAGGGGAAAAGTGATTTCTTCATTAGAGAGCAGATGCACCCAGCTGCTGACCATTAGTGGTATGCTTAACTATGTTAAACTTCTGCCCCAGGGAAATAGGTAGGGAGATACTCAGCTGTGGTGCTGAGGAATCCTGGCTTCATTTCTTGAGTACTGTGTGCAGATTTGAGCGCCACAGTATAAAAAGGACATAAAAACTACTGGAGAGTGTCCAGAGGAGGCCATAAGGCTGGTGAAGTGCCTAGAGAGGATTTTGTATGAGGAATGGCTGATGTCACTTGGTCTGTTCAGCCTCGAGAAGAGGAGACTGAGAGGGGATCTCATAGCTGTTTACTGCCTTCTTACAAGGGAAGGAGGTGAAACAGGTGCTGATTGATCTCTTCTCTCTTGTGACCTACGATAGACTAGAGAGGATGGCAGGAAGTTGTTCCAGGGGAGGTGGAGCACTGGAACAGCTCCCCAGGGAAGCAGTCATGGCACCAAGTCTGCCAGTGTTCAAGAAGCATTTGGACAGTACCCTCAGTCATATGGTGTGAATGTCGGGGGTGTCCTGTGTAGGGATGGGAGTTGGACTCAATGATCCTTTTGGGTCCCTTCCAACATGGGTAATTTTATGACAAAACAGACATATAATATAGAACTCGCAGCATTATTACTTAGAATAACTTCCAGAAGTAGCTATCTCATAGTCCTGTTACAAGTTCACTAATTTTTGCAAGTATATATGCAATTTGTTGCTCTTTAAACAAATGTATGGATGTAGTGGTTTGCAGAGTTATGGTGAGAATGGTACATGGATTCATACAACTTTGTTTGTAATTAGAGTGTAGAATCACCTTCACTAGTAATTTTCCTAGGTGTTTCTGTATACATATCCAATTTTGAGAAAACCACTGAGTGTTCTGTTGGTTTTGCATATCTGTTGGTTTTGCATGAGGTGTTGGTAGAGCATCAAAGCTTTAGCCTAGGCATTGTGGAGAATATAGGTGCTATTGATAACCTGGCACGGTCTTCGTGGAGAATTTTTGTGACATCTCTACCAGGTGTCTGTAGACTCTTCTTTGTTCCTCCTGTCAGTCATAGCTGATGTACTGCCTTTTTATAGGGCTTTTGAAAAATGAAAAAGAGCAACCCATTGTACAGTGCAAGTGATAACATTTTCAAGGAACAAGTCATTCTGTTATGAACCTGTTGTGCAGTTGGATAGTTAGTTTCTAGAAAGAGTCTTAATGCTGTATGAAATATAGAGATAAATAAGATAGAAAATGCTGCTTTGCAGTTTGCTTTTACAGTTTATCTTTTCTTTGAGTGCAGATTTGCATTCTATTACATAACGTTTTATTTCTTTTTTAAAATCAGTTGTATTTTTAGCAACTTTTTGTAAGTTTACCTATTAAATTTTTGGGGTTTTTTTTGCCTTAGGGGTGACCCCTTTTCTTGCTTTGGAAAAGGGAGCATACCTGGTATAATTTTTAGAAGATAAAATGTACACTTTCTGAATAAGAATGATACTTTGTAAACTCAAAGAGTGTAATTTTTAGTTTATATTAGGTTTTTTTGCCTTATAATCGTTCCATTGTATACCCAGCATTACAAACCCTTTTTTGTATCTTTTCTTTAAAACAGATGCTGGTCTTATTTCTTCTCTTAAAATCAGTTATATGTTGTTAGATATTTCAGTCATCTTTCACTCTCTGCCTTTCTCAGGCTTTCCCAGGATGTTCCTTTCTTCCTTAAGAATGTATTAAATTTACATACAGCAAAAGAAGAGAAATCAATTTCAGCTCTCCTTTTCTGCCTTTTGTTCCTCTTCTCTCTAGTAGCACTGAGTTTTATTTGCCAGACTGAAAGATCAGATGACATTATCTTTGAGACCAAGTAGCAAAATGGTACTGATTTCCTTTCTTTCAGATCTCTATAAAAATGGTCTTCAGAGAGCTAATTTTGTACCATTCATTGCTGTGCTGAAGGTAAGGAGAGTCGCTTGTTAAATGCTTTTCAATTTCTTCTGCTGTATTAATAAATTAGAGATTTGTACTGGATTGCTTTGATACTATTTTCCATATAAAATGTATATGCTTCAACTATATGGGGAAAAAATAATTGAAGGTAAGGCAAAAAGGAACTCTTCCTCTCTCAAAGTAACACATCTTGAAAGCTGAACATTTCTAGTACGTAAAAAAATTACCTTATTGACTAAGGTAGCAGAATTTGTTTGGATACGACTTTCTTACTGGTGTGTACATGCTGTGTAATACAAGGTCCAACACAAAAAAAAGAGACTGTGCCTGTAACCGTTTTTGTTTAACAAATTAAGAAGATCAGCTATGATCTTCTCAGATCATTTTCTGAAAGGCTGTTGAGGATCTCCATTGTTTTTGCTTTTACAACTTCTACCAACAAAAAGTGGTGTCCTTTGAGTACTGATTTTGATCTTTGGAATCTCTTCACCGTAAGCCTCTGTCGATAATTGAAAAGTTTCTCCTCGTATTTCTTCAGTTTCACAAGAAATGATGTTAATTCACTGTTAACTCCCTGCTGTTCATTCTTGCACACGAGCATTTTCTGACCAAGGGTAAGAAAAGATCTATATTTGAACACGTCTCCATTTGTACTGAGTGAAATGATCGAGTTGAGCCTTGTCTCACTGTGACAGGTTAGAACATGTTCTATCATCATCTCTTTGTCTCTCCCCTCCTACTCGTCGTTCCTGAGCTGTAGAGTTAGGCTCGGGTTTTTTGTGTTGGACCTCGTATAGTATTCCTCTAACAGTTATACAGATGTGGACATCTTACATTTATTGTGCTAAAAAAACGTGGAGTTATTTTGATATAGGGAAAATAGTGTTCGTTATGTATCTCCCAGTTACTTTGTTTTTGGATCTTCTTGTGCATAGGGGTTTTTTGAGTGGGTATTTGTGAGGCTTCACATAATAGTCAACGTACAGTAAGTTCTGAAGAAAGCTTCCTGGAGTCTGCCTGTTATGGTGTGGCAGGCCATAAAATTTGTAATTTCTTCATTTAGATTAAAAAATGGAGAATGATTTTTCAATGTGAATAATACACTCGGTGCTTATTTTTGTGTTAAAAAGAACGTATGCCTGACTCACACTTTTAAGGTCTGGGCAAGTCACAGATATTTTTAATTCACAAGCCAAGTTTCCAAGTTAATGTGCCATTGACATGGATGTGGCACTCCTATGTATCTCAGAATGGCTACATATAAAGACAGGGAGGTTACCAGTGAAAATGGTTCTTATCTAGATGGCTTTATAAAAGTAAGAAACATAAGACTAAATGAATGACCACTTCCACTTCAGATTCCTGAAGAGGGTTTATTTTGTGGCTGACTCCATTGGATGCAGGAGAAGTCCTGATCATGGAGCATATCAGGCATAGTAGTAGTTTCATATGCATTTGCTTTTTGAAATGCAGCATCCATGGCAAATCTTTCTTTTCTATATATCTTTACTTGTTTGCCTCTTATTTTTCTTCTTGATAAAGGTAAGGCTCTTCCATTTCACTGATGATCAGACTTAAAGAATATCTATCATATATGCTTAATTTGTAGTTTCCTATTTTCTCTTTTTTGGCTAGCTGAAGAAAAAGGTTGTTTAGTTTATACATACAGAGCACCTCATCAGGACTGGGAAAATAATATTTTAGAGGGGACCTCATGGATAGAATGGCAAGAGAAGCCCTAAAGGTAGATGCATTTAGAGCTGCGACGGGATTGAGTAGTGCGAAAAGAAATCACTAGCACAAACCAAACTAGAGGCAGACAAACATTACCATGTGTATGTGACTGAAGGCAGAAAAAAAGTTTCAGTCAAGACTCTATTCACAAGGGCCTTTCTAAAATTCTGGATTATGTGTCGTTGTTTTTTCTCCCTACATCTGCATGTTTTAACACTGCTCTATATCTGCCATGAGTGTCACTTTAATAAACGTTATCAATAACGTCATTCTTTCTCCAAAAGGTAGTGCCTGAAAGGTGGATTAGAGGAAGCTTATAAACAAATGCTTCTCTGACCTTAGTTGGAAAATGGAACAGTAATGGCAAAGTATTAAAAATAATAATTAAAAAAAAAATCTGAATCTACATTTTTAATTCAACACAACAGAAGTAGGCATTGAAAAAAAACACACTGGAATATATTTCAAGGTAAGATTTTAACAAGTGACCTTTGCAATACAAAGGCATCAATAGAAAGAAATGGATATTCTGGCTGTGGTGGTTTGAGACATGCAGATTTAGGCCTCCCCAACGTGTGTATAATCTGTAGCATGGCACCCCTGTATCTTTTCTTGTGGCAGGGGTGTTAATGGGTATAGTCCTGCATCAATTGTTTATAATTCCATATGTGACTTTAGGAAATGTAAAGGTATCTTCTAGAGTTTTGTGTGGAAATGTAATGAAAAAATATTACATTGGATGCTTGCAAATGTGATTTACTGTTTTCCGTACCTTCACCTTATTCCAAGTGCCGTGTGTGTCTGTGGTAGGGTCATTCTCATCTAAACCATTCCCTGGCAGTGGCTTTGATGTCTTGGACTAACTTCTATCTTAGTTTTCTCTGACTCAGAGCCACCTACAGGGCTTTTCTTTGATGTTTGGTGAATGATTGGGTGGATTGGGTTTGTGTGTTTGTTTGGAAAATTAATTTTTAGGATCATAAATTTTAAAATAAGTCTTTAGCACTAGAAGAAGTTCAATACAGGAGCTCTGAATTCCTTTAAATATTCTTGGAAAGATGGGATGAATGGAAAGTATCAACAGTACATTTCTGTGAAGAGATGCTTCACTTGAAGTAGATTTCAGGCTGTTTCCTTTCCTCATAAGTGGAACACATAGTTCCCAGATACCCTGATAACTGTTATACAAAAATATTTCTGTTCAAATGATTGGAATAAATTGTTTCTTTCTTAGGTCTAGAACTGATCATGTTTATCCTTGATTTTGTTGTTGGTTTTGTTTTCTTCATGTTATATAATTCCAATATCTGATTTTGGGTTCCTAGTTCTTACAAAGATAACTACAGACCAGTTTCTGTGGAGTAAGCAAGAAGGTGAAACAGCGCTCTAGGGAAGATACAGTTACCTTCCTAAGTTTGTCTGTATTGCCTTTCTAGGTGGTAGATTACTGAGGATAAGTGATTGCTGAATGCTTGCAGTGGGAGGTGCAATTGATAAGTTCCTCTTTTTAGAGCCAAGTAGAAGTTCCAGGTACTACAGCTGGTGACCGCATAAAAGCTCCAGGTCTGGGTGGCTAGGCAAACCAGTAAGACTGTTGACAGTTCTTCCTGCCCTGTGCATGTCCTCTGCCCAATTCTGAACCTATTCCAGTATCTTTTGAAATCTTAAATAGTCTGAGATCTAATTTATTATTGATTCTTTAATGCTGTAACTCAAAGGGGTAGTTTTGATAAACAAGGAAAAACTCAATTGATCCATTCATTGTTGTGGCTAAAATTCTTTGGGATGCAATCACCTTTTTGGAAGGGCTTAGTTTCTGCAACAGATAAGAGTACTTCTTCAGTCCATGAAATTTTATGAAGATAGAGCTTTACAGTGATAAGAAGTATTTGGAAGGAAAAATCTTTTAATTCTGTAATTTCAATTAGATGCAGTCCCTTCTGATTGAGCTTTTAATCTTGCAGCGTCTCTTACTGAGCATTTTAAAGTGCATGGAGCTCCTAAGTGAATTTTTTTCTTTTTCTATATAAAAGCAGTTCTTGAAAAGAAAAGCATTAATTGCTCACGGTTACTTTGTTAAAATGCTTGGGGCAGAAATACTCAAAGAAAAAATGTTAATCTAAATACGAAATATAAAAGTTTTCTAAACATTTTAAAACTGACTTACAAATAAAGCTATGTATCTTTAACATGTAAAGATGTAAAGATGTAAAATCTGAAGTGAGGCTCTTCAAAAAAAAAGAAAGATCCTTTGATTTTCTGGTTTGGTGACAGTTTTGGCAACATTTTAATTTTTGCAGACATTTAATGAAGACATTTACATCAACCCTTAACTGTTCTGTGACTGCTTCAATGTTTCATTCTCTGGGCAATCAGGAAGGAAAACTCTTCAAGCAGTTTTTTGTGTAGAGTCTATAACTTAAATGAGCAATTTGTGACCTTCCAAAGGTTTCCTGGAACTGTAGCGTGACGTTTTAAACTGTCAAGCTGAGTTGAAATACCATATATGTAACTTCTGTATTTTGTCAAGTTTTCGTCACGCGACAGATCTGCATTGCACTAGATTCTTAACTGTAAGCTGTGAAGTTTTAGGGTCTTTCATAGCCTGAGTATACCTGTAGAAGGTACAGGTCTAAAATAGAATGTTTGGCTTTGGCTGCCTGCATTTTGCTTTAGCTAAAGAGAAAGAATCAGCAACAAACCTGTTGTCAGTAGGACATGAAATTACTGGAAGCTTATTTTTTTTCTGTTACTTGAGCCAAATCATTATTTATTTTAAAACTATTTGGTGAAAATGACTCTTAACCGTAAGCATTGTATGCTCCTCTCAAATAGAAAGCCGTGCATTTTTATATGCAGTATTGTTTGCTTTCTCAAAAATAGTTAACGATTATTTATTGACATTGTTGCCTATGCTGGTTTTAATTAAAATATGCCCTTTGCTACAAAGCAAGAAATGGAAGAGTTGAAATATATTTTCACTTTTCAATAACTTAGTGTGAAAAATACTTGTGTAAACATTTAGAGCTGTCCCTGAGGAAATTGCAGGAGTCGGTTTTGTACAAAGGCATTTGGCAGATATAAAATGTCTTTGATGGTGCACTCAGCTTTTGTCCAACCACCTGGGTGAGAAATGCAGGGATCTGTTGATTGGCGGGTCTGCCTCTTTCCACCACCACCCCCAAAAAAGTCATCTCCTTGATGAAATTGATTTGTCAGTTTGTTCCAGTCTAATGGTGTGATAGCCCAGCAGCTTTCAGTGTGTTGAATAGTTAAAACCTGCTTTTGAGGTCAGTGTCAGCCACTCTGACCCCTGTGAACTGTCACCTGAGTCAGAATTGCAGGGATTAGGCCTTTGATATTGTGATGGCTTCGCCTATCAATTGACTTTTTCATTACTGAAGATGTTGGGCCTTTTGTTTCCCTTCTTAGTATGTAACCAAGCAAACTCCTAAGTAGAAGGAGCATTTGTTCTTGTTCTTTCTCTCTGCAAGAAATAGAAGTGCTCATCTTTTGTGAGGCATACCTAATTAAACATAGAAAAAAATAAAAATAGAAAATACAGCGTGGTTGCAAGTATTTTTGTGCTGAGCATCAGTCTCCTTTCTGGGTAGTTTTACTTTGACAAATTTGTAAGACTATTAACTTACAAAATGTTGTATTTAGAAAGCAAGGTGTCAGATTAGAAGTTACGAGTACTTTTTGCATTCAGCCTTCTAAGCCCCTCTGTGTGTGTGTGTTAGATTTAAACAGAAGGATTATTTGAACTCTGTAGTTTGGAGCACTACACTGTTACAATGTTTTATAAGGTACCTATTGCTTTAGTGTACTCTCTAATTATTAAGCTGCTTGGTTGGTTCACCTTCTATGTCTGACTTACACACTTGCTTCAAGGCAGTTCGTTTAGATGCAGATCAAAATTTTATCTAAGGATAAAATAGTTGCTATTATAGCTTGGTTTTGGGCTCCCTGCCTTCTCATTTCCTTTTATTGTTAGGATTTCCTGAGTTCTGGCTTGGTTTATTTACTCCTACATTAAAATGAGTAAATCAAAGCATATCATAGATATGGGATGGTTGATTCCTGCTGTATCAGGATAAATTAGTCTAATTACACGTGGCAGTTTTATTTGCTTGTGATGTAATGTGAAATGAGGTCCTGCCTCCCTCCAAAAAGCCCGAGCCAATTAAAAAGCTTTTAAGCTCTTTGTCACAGGCCACCGTGGAGGTCTGCAGAGAAGAACTTTAATCCAATAAACATTTCATTTAGATCATGAAAAGAAAGCATGAGGAGAAGCTCCTACAAGAGAGGGTGTTACCAGCAATTCTAGTTATGAAGAGATGTGAGGAATTTGCCAAATTAACCAAGAGGCCTTCATATTTAACACAGAAATGTGTCAAAACTAATAATAGAATAATTTAATTTGACTTGAACCTTATATTGTTAAAATTCTAAGAAGCCATGACTGTTTTCTTCAAAGACTTTACTGTTGAGCTGGATGGACAGGGCAAGGGGAGGTTGTGAGAAACCCAGATAGCAAATAACACTGGCCGAAGCTGGTGGAAAAAAAAAAAAAAGAAGAAGAGGAATAGATAATTAGGTGTAATTAGCGTGTATGAATTGTTGTCTCCCTGCCCTTGGCTTGAATAAATTTTGGAGAAAAAAAAACCCTAGTGGTGAAAACGCTTTGATGTAAGAAGAGTCATTGTGATTTGGCAGCATAAAGGCACTGTTTTATACTTCTTACATAATGGTTGTGATACAGAAAGAGTGAATGGACCCCGCACCCCCCAGCCTGCTTTACAGCAAGGACTTTTGGATTCCCTAGAAACAAAATGCATCAGAAGTTTTCAGTTGTTGGTAATGAGGTAGTGGACCTCATCAGAGCTAAGCGTAAGCCATCTTTAGCTTTTGTTTAGATCTTAATCGCTTTTTTTTTCATTCTGGGAAATCCAGTTTTGTAAATCAATACTACTTTTTTTTTTTTTTTTTTTTTTTTTTTTTCCTTGCCTGCCAACAGCTCTTTTGCAGGAGCAAAGGCTAATACTGGGAAAAGAAATACAAATCAAATGTTAAACAGAAAAACAACAGCAAAAAAGAAATCTAGACAAATAACTTCATCCAGGGTATAATTCCAGTGATGTACATGTATTAGGGGTGAATTTGACCCTTAGCTTACAAATCATCATGTTATAAGTTCCGAGTGAACCCTTGGCATTTGTTTTTCATGGAATATCACAGCTTGTTTATTAGGAGGCTGAAAGTTAAAGTCATTATCGGTTCTTTAGCAAAACTGGATGTTTATACAGTGGTTTGTGGGTTGGTTTGTTTTGGGTTTTTTTTTTATTTGTACTTAACTCTTTCCTAAGGGATGTGAAATGAGGAGAGCTGTTCAGTGTAATTCTTATTACATGGAAGTTTACTCTGCCATTCTTCTGCTCCCTGGCTGGAAAAAGGAGAGGCTACTTGTCTCCTGCCCAGCACAGCCACATCTGTACCTCCTGAATTCTTTCACTTTTGTGTGAATATCTGAAATACTATTCACAGAACAGTGCATTTAAGAGTCTCTGTCTTTATTCATGCACCATTATTTTACAAGTTAATTGTCTATTTTTCCTCTTCTTAGGGGGTAGCTGATTTGTAGCTAGACGTTAAAATAAGTTACTGAAAAGTTGTGCAAAAAATTGTGTGTTCCTTGTGGTAGCAAGAATAGTGGGGGTTTTAGTTGTTAAAGTTTTTAAGGCTGTAATGTAAACTTGTACAACTTGTACAACTTCCATTGAATTAGTTTTACCTCTAAATTTGTCCCTGCTAAACTCTTCAGTTTAAAGTTTAAATGTTCTTGTCACAAATGTAAGGAAAATATTAATTAAAAAAATATATTTGGCAGTATTTTATTTCACTGATCTTTGCAATCTAGGTTTATTTAAAAATAATTCACAAACAAAACATTTGGCATCCAAAATGAACCTAAGCATGATTAGTTTCATTGATATTGTACAGTATTCTCAGATGACATTTTGAAAGTTTTCATCACAATTTGTTTTTCTGGGGTTTTTGTTTGGTTGTGGGTTTTTTGTGCTTTTTAAAATTTTGTTTTGTTACAGTGTTTATAATTGGGACAAATATGAAGTGTCTAAGGCTATTGTAGCAATTTCCCATGTTTCATTATCACAGGAGAATATGAGGGAAAAGACTGTTTAAAAAAAAGCAGTTAACCCCTTGAAGCCTTGCACTGTTTTGAAGAACAAATATCCTTTTGTACTTGAAGTTGATTTGATCTGTGAAAGGCAACACCTGAATATCATGCAAGACTAAGTAATTATGCCTGATTGTAAGGGTTCTTTTTCAGGTATAGGTCACAGGAAATTCAGTTAGGGTAGAGTATGTACAAAGGTAAGAAATATGCAGATTTTCTGTTGTAAGATTGTGTAAAAATTATTTACAGTTAATACTTGCATAAAGGTTAGAAAGGTTGATGAAGTGATATTTAGTTTTGCTTTACTATTCACTGTGTGTCAGAATGTAATTATGACTGATTCATGAAACTGTCTTAGCAATGAACCATCTTTATTAAAATGCTGATCAAGACAAGAGCTGACAGTAATAAAGAATAGAACATTTTAGTCTTGTTGCTTTTGAATGATTGCTAATTACCCCAGAGGTCATGTATAGTGCTTATGAGGATTCATTGACATTTTCTTTAAAGTCTACTGTTTCAACAACATCTGAACAAGGAGACAAAAACTGTACACGCACCCAACAACGCCCGGCCCAAGTTTTTATCCACGACAAAATACCTGATGATTTCCTTTCTCCTTCCCCCTCTCCCTGAGTACATCTTGTTCCCATAGACCTGTGTAGTAGAGAGTTAGGAGAGTTACAAACTTGATTTACCCTTAAAAGGAGCAGCCCTTTGAGTGACCTGCACCTGTACCATGCTTACTCAAGCCTTAATGGTCTGGTTGATCTGCACTAGGGAGCGCACACAACACTTCATACACTTCTCTCAGCAAGCTGTGGACAGACTTCGTAGCTCAAGTCCCAGTTGGATCAGTTTCACATTCTGAAATGTGCTGGTGACTGTCACTTGCTGATGACTTTGAGAGTACACCAAAGTTAAAACCTGTGGGTATGCTTTGTAGGTCAGAAATAATTTTTTCATGACACGCTGCAATTTTGCTTGAGAGGATTCTCGTTCAGCCACAGTTATGAATCATTTGGGAAAATGCCAGTTGTAATGGTACCCTTTGGATGAAGAAACCTTTTCTTGGAAGAGCTTAAGAAAGAATTTTAAGAAAGAAATAACATTCTGGATGATAATCTAACATTACATGGATTCAAATAATGACAAATGAAAATGGTTACACCTAGCGAGCTCGCTTTACCTGTGGAATGCTTCCTCTGTTTCTAGCTGTGAGTTCTCATCATTTGTCTTCGTGTTACTTGAATCGAGAGAATTTCTCTTTAAGGCTAGGTGTAAATGTATGAGAAGAATGATTGTCAATGAATAATTTCATCGTTTTGTGATTTGCTGGAGGGAAGGAATTTCTGTAATCCCGTGTCTTGTTAATGGAGACCAAATCAGCAGGACAGGTGTGGGGTGTATTTAGTGGGATGCAGTTTTTTGGATATAAGTTAATACAAAGTGTTAGATGCTGAGGATGCATTTAAATGTATACCTGCGTGGAAATTGATTCCTTTTTCTCAGAATGAGTGGTTAGAAGTTGCAGTTCTCAATTGGGCATGGCTTGGTTATTAATAGTAGGTGTCCTAATGTGCTTGTTAAGAACTATGCAAGAGGCCAAGAGTATGAATTGTGCAGCTTTAAATGTCTGGGAATAGAAGTATATTCTTTTTTGCTCATATGGGAAGTGGATTTGATACTGCAGATGCAATGCTACTGCTGGATTTGCAGGTGTCTGCTTTGACCTGAGTGTGAAAGGCTGAAGAAACTCAGCAGGTGTGGGAATTAAGGTGCTGATCAACTGAGGGTGAAGTACTTTTACATCTCTGTTCCCTGATCCCTTCTCTGTAGGTCCTTAGATAGGATTTGTCTGATCCTGTGGGGCACCAGGGTGATTTGTATGATTTTGCATGCTGGTTGTTGTTGTTGTTGGTTTTAAATGCCATAAAAAATCAGACAGTGCATGACAATTGGGTTGACTTCTAGTGGTCTTTATTAGGGTTGAGATATGTACTCACCTGCATTACCAGGAGTCATGAGCTGATCACAGTATTTGAGCTTACAGGGACATATCATATTTAGTACAGTGGACCACAAGGCCATCTATTAGCATTTCAGGTTTTTTTGTGACACATGGGAAACACGTCTTGAGAACCTGAAGGTTATCCAGTTAACTTTGACTATCTATTGAAATTTTCTGCAACATTTGTTCGTCTACTTAACAATCTATCATGTCGTGTACTTTAATTTCTCAAGCAGTTTAACATTTTAAAAGCTACCATTCTTGATTGAAGCAACGAAGGAATACTAGAGGTCCTTGCAGGAAGAAAAATGTACATCTGTTGGTCTATATTTAATAATTTTCTACAGTAGGTATACTGAAAACCTAGTTTTATCTGTACTATCTGAAGGTTGTCATTTTAGGTGTTCTGTGTCGAGTTGAGCCTTGAGGCTTTGTCTTTTTTCCTTCTGGAATAAAAAGTTTTTCTGCCACTTCAGTGGAAATGAGTGCACGATCATGCGGTATTTTTAACTTACTAATTGCGTTTTCAATTCTGTAATTGTATTTGTTCTTTGTATACATAAATACATAAATGACTTCAAAATAAATTGTATGACTGATTAATTTTATGCATTTGAATTGAATAGGGTAAGTCAGACTTGAAATATCGCAACAGAATAGAAGATCTTCTGGAAACTGTGGATAGTTACACAAGAGCAGCCTAGACTTAACTGTGGCTTCAGTTTTAAGTATTTATTTCGAAAGAGAAGTAGAAGTTTAGCCCAAGTAAATGAAATTTGAAAGTTTAAATCTCCATCTGAAAAAATGGAAAACAATAGTTACAATTGTGGCTTTGACAATTAAGTACTAACGATCTGAGCACTCTGGTTAGTGCTTTGGCTGTTGATTAGGATTCTGTGGTGGTGATTAGTGAGTGTAAGGATGCAATCACATTTGTAGGGTTTAATCAGTCCCGTGCTGGAGAAGTTAGTCCAGAGAGAGAGAGAGAGAGAGGGAGAAAGTAATCTTAGGAGGGTTTTTCCCCATGCTACAAAAAGATGAAGGGTACCAAGTAGAGGAGCCTGCCTTCCCCCTCACCCCCACCGAATTTGCAGGATTCATGATCCTAGTTTCATGATACATGAGTATAATGTCATTGATGTGTGAGATGAAGAGAAGATGCGTGGTGGTACTCACCTCTGCACCTTCTCTGAGGTTCAGTATTTAATTCTTGCAGTTGGGAGCTATTTATTTTTCCATACAGTGCAACCATGTACCTAGTTTTTGTTTCTGTAAATCTATTATTTTAAGTGTTTAGCTTGTGCATTTACAATATTTTGGTGTGCTTTGTTTTCTTCTCTTATACCTTCTGATTGTGCACTGTCTTTTTAACATTTAAGACATTTCTCTTGAAAATCTTATTTACAAATATGAACATTTTGTCCTCTGCATTTCCGTGAAACAAATAAGTGAACGTTTATGTGTGTAGAAACAAAGAACAATAATGGGTACCCTTGTCTACAAGAGGAACCCCAAAATGAAAAACTTCTAGATCTCTACTCAGTGCATGGCTTCTCTGTGACCTTTCTGACTCTGGCTTTGAGATCAGAGGTGCTGAATCCTCCTTTAGGACTGTCTCCACCTGTAGATTTGTAACTTGGAGGAGAAACGCTGCTGTTGGTAGTGCAAGCAATCCTCCCATTACTGCCCTGCAGTTTACTGCTACTGCCTTCACAGCCTTGTCTACTGTGTAGAGCTCAGTTTGTGAGTATGTTACCCATACTGGTGCATGTCTGTATGCTGTTCTGTTGGCATTAATGTCTTCCACACTATCACTTAACAATTGGTTTCTTTATTCACACTTCTGTTTGATTTTTTTTTCTCTTACATTATTTTCCAGTAGCACCTATAGATGTTTACTTACATTCACATAAGGAGAAGATTGTTCCTACCCTGCAAAGCTTATGATCTGACAACAGCAATCATGTTTTACTGGAATGTTTTCTGGGAGTGGGTTGTTACACAGGTGATAATGTTTTGTTTTAATGGCAGAGGCCATCCACTTTATGTATATTTATACAGTGTCTAACAGAATACATGCGAGTCACCCTTGAAGTGTCTCAGTAAAAATATTTAATGATGAACAGTGGTAGGTATTTCTTCACATGAACATATAGAAGGTTTAGGGAATTCTTGTGGTTGTTTTAGTTTTATTTAGATGTGAGCTCTAAATGGTTGGAGTACGTTACTGAAGAGAGCATGAGTCTGTAGAGGACAAAAAAGAGATTCAAAGTAAAATATAAACAAGAATTTGACTAAGGGTGCTGGTTTGAAAAATAGGAGACAGAACTGTGTTTGAAAGATAGGACAGAAATAAGCCAAAAAAACTGCAAACTAAATGAGAAATTAATTAGGAACATCCAAGGAGCAGGATAGTAAAATGCCAAACGTCTTCCAAAGCACTGTGTCTCTCTGTTCCTGTTAACTGGCTCCTAATTCTATGCTTACATCGTGTGTTACAGAAAACTGGTGTATATCAGAATTTTCTTTTTCTATTTTGTTTATTTGGTACAGTTGACTTCCACCTCTTAATGAAGCAAAAACCAGTAGGGCTATAATGACTGCATTTTATAGATCTCTGGACTGGATGCTGCTATTGCCTTTCTGGCTGAAAGTTCCTATAGCCCAGAATATCTAACAGATGCTTTTAAAATAAACTCTGTAATGTTACATCATTACAGTCTATAGTAGTACGTTATTGCAGACATACAAGACAAGGTGAATGGGGAAGAGAAATTACCTTCCATTTAGGTAGCTGTAGCTTAAAAAGGGCTCAAACCAGTGAATAAGCACATTTAAGGAGTGACAAGTTTGGAAGCAGAACACAAGTGGACAGAAATACTATTGCATCAAGTGCTGGTTTATGTTTCAGCAAGCTGCAGTGACCTGCATAATCCAGCCCAGCATCAGCCTGTATTTGAGTGCACAGAATGTTTGTCCTTCTCAGCAGTCATTAGCAGCTGAGGCACAAGGACTGCTGTAAATGTCCACACAATAAATGCACAGCAACCTCAGGTGTACTTTTTTTCTTTCACTACAGCTACCACACTGTTAAGTATACGCAGTTCTGGATTCGCTCTTCCCTCTATTTGTAACACAGCACCCTGAGATAGCGGTAGCATTTGTAAAAACCTTTTGAAGGCCAAAGAGGTGAGGCTGAATTCATGCAAAATTTTTTATCTGTTGTTTCCAGGAAAAAAATCAAGATGATAAACAGCATTACTGAGTATCCGAGTATCAAAAGTTAATCTAAATAGTCCTATTTTCCACATAGCTGTACTAATAAAGAAAATAATACTTGAGCTAATCTACTACTTTGAAAAAAATAAAACATTAGGTGGGAAGATGCTGAACATTAGTGCCTGGCAAAGAAAAGCTAAGTACACCAGCTTTGCTGTGAAATTTCAGGAGTATTCCTTGTAACCTTGACTGCCAGGCTGATGCTGAAGAAAAGCTTAAACACCCTCCATCCCTGGTGCATATTATTACATGCTTCTGGAACTTTTTTCTTCTGCTCTGTTATTTATTCTCTTTCTTTGTAAGCTTTCATGAAAAGAAAGGGAATAGATTATAATAATATTGTAGCACCAATGCTATTGTGTTTGCAGTAGCCTTAGCCCAAGATAATGATTTGATTAGCATGGCTTTTTCACTTACCAGAATTAAAGATACATGGATTCTCCTGGGATTCTGTGCTTTCAGGATGATTTTTTTTTCACCTTCTTTCTTCAACTGTGTATCTGCAGAGAAGTTGGGGATTTAATATAGGTATAAAGCCTTCAGTAGTAGCCAAGAGCAAAAAATTAGTGTCATCACTTCTGCAGATAGTACAGATTAGTCATCACTTCTGCAGATATTTGTAATCTACATCCTATGCAGTGCATTTGTTCAAAAGGGCCATTGTTTCTTAAATCACTGATGATAGTTCTTCTAAAATTTAAGGGTGCTTTTTCCTGCAGTGTAGTTGCTATAAATGAGATTTGACATTTCCATTTTGATATTTGAATGGCCTCAAGGAGGCTTTGAAAAATTTGACATGCGGAATTTGAAATGCTTAACGAGAGTGTTAAAAATAAACTAATAGTTCATAGTGCAATGAAGAAGCAGAGTAATTTCATGGATTCTAGCAATCCAAAGAATTGTAATGGTGTTGAATTCCCTACAAAAAAAAAATAATTATTTAATTGAATTGTTGATAGAATTATATTTTCTAAAAAATTAAAACTTTTCCTGCCTTTCTTTTATAGCTTCTTTTGCTTCAAGTTATGTAACACCCAGAAGGTTATGTATGTTGGCAGTACTAATAACAGATAAGCAGAGCTATTGCTTTGCCAGAAGATGTAAAATCTTGATCCCACTGAGGTTAGTGAGAATTTTGCTGTCAGCCTCAGGCCTTGAATCAAAAAAGCACCCATTAGTACGGCTAGTTTTGAGTTTTCTAACAGAAGCAATTATTGTGACTACTCAGGGATATCTATGTCACACTTGGAATCTTACAGGTTGTTTAAAGTAACAAAAAAGAAGATTCTTTTCTGAGTCATTTCAGACATTACAAAAATGAAACAAAATCTTTTTGATATAGAGCTTTGTCTGTTCCTCTTTGTGCTTTAGTCTGTCTTGCAGCAAGACTTGGCGTGGTTCTTATATTTGATGCTTGACTTTTAGTCTTCTTAGTAGAAGGAAAAGATTAAATTACTTTTAGCTTATGACATAAGAAGTAATTTCAGTTGTCTCTGTTGCTAGAATTTGATGGTGATCTGTTAAACTTTTGTTGCTCCTAATTTTCTGGTTTTAAATGTATATTCTTTAATGTGAAAATAATTATTTTTACACATTCCCCCAACAAAGCACTACCCAGAGAGAATAAGTAATATCCATCCTCATTTAATTTCACCTAAATTAATTTTCAGTTGACAGACTTTTGAAAATGGTTAATTTTTTTTTGTTTTGATATGTAAATGATTTCCAGCTTATTTCTTTGCTTTGATAATTGTAAAGGAGACTTTGATTTTGTGACCTTCAATTTCAGTTCTGCAGATGATATTCATGCTGATGGTTTATCACAATTGTGTGTCTTCTGTCTAACACAGACAATCGTAAATACAGCTTTGGCTTGAGGAAAGCTATTCTTTTTCTTTTTTGTCTCTGTAGAAATACTGCAGCACAGTCCAGCTTGATTCTGGAATAGACTACAGGAAACGAGTGCTTCCTGCTGCTGGAAAACTTTACTACCTGTAAGTTTATCTGTGATGTATTTGCCCTCTTTTTCCTTCTTATTAGCCAATAATTTCCTAGTCAGTAGGAAATGAAAAATGTATAGTAGAATTAGCAGAGTGTGACTTTGCCTTTCTTTGCCTTCTGGTCCATTTTGTTCAGCAAACCGCCTTCCATTATGCCTTGATATTAACTTCATTAAACTACATTTTCAGTATCCACACTAGCATCATTTATAATGTGTGCCTGAATAAAAACTAATTAGATTTTTTGGGGAGGTGTGGTGTTTGGAGAACTGAAGTGACAGATGGTTAGAAAGCAATGAATATCCTCTTGTAAAAGATTGCACAATTCTCTTATAATAGAAGAACATCCTTATTGTATTTAAGTAATTAAGTATTTATAGAAATCCAATGACAAGGATTCATTTAATGTCGGGTGTTTCCAATGCTGTGAATTAAAAAACCCCAACACCCTTCTATTTTGACAGATTGTTTCTGTTTATCCTAACAAAATTTTTTTAGCACTTTATTCTATATTTGCAAATAAATGTATTTAAAAATTTGTTCACAGTTGTGCTTATGGTTGCAGCATATATCTGCCTAACACAAACGTCCTGTCTTCTTTTTCTCCAAATACTTTGAAACCTTTGCATTCCAGAGATTTTGCTGTCTCATATTTGCTCTTACAGTATTATTGTTGGATGGCAACCTGAGCAAGGCAGACAATAGCTTAAAATGAGATTGTATCTTTCAACCCCATATACAATATTGATTTTAAAATTATGTTTCCTTCAAGGAAGGTGCAGTATTTTCATCAATGTGAGAGATTGTTGAAGCAAAGTATGTCCATATCACTGTATAATAAAGTTAGGATTATAGTTCTTTGCCTGGAAGGAGGAGTACTGCTTCGCTGAGTTACAACAGGTGGCCCTGCCTGCTTCTGGAAGAAAGCGACAGAGTTTTATAAGCGGAAAACAGGTCAAGGGCAGGTTCTGTATCTTCAAACAGTGTGTGACTGTATGAACTCAAAAGTAACTCTTATTCTGTATTCTTGTCTGGCTCTGCTTTCTTTAAATTTTGTGATCTCTACTTGGAAGTATTCTCTGAAGCTGCCTCTGTTATTTCAGAATTGCTCATTGTGTCTCTTGTTCCCATGTCTATGTAGCTGTCCCTACTTATGGCTCTGCTTATTGTGCTTATTGTGACTTTCTGTTTCATAATTGTGGAGAGCACCTCTCATAGTCTTTTCTCCCTGAAGAGCATGTATGTGGTTCCTAGAAAGTAGTAGGCAAAACGTGGTGCCTATGGCATCAGCTGTCAGAGGAGAAGAAATGTGAACAAGGCCCAGGAGCAGTACCCAGATGGTACTGGAACATCCTTCCAGATGCTGGAAAGCTTCTGATCAAGTGAATGACAAAGACTCGTGATAAGTCTGTATCTCATGTTCTGTCACTAGAAGGATGCTGGTTACCTCTAGAACTTGTTGAGTAAATCATTATGAACTGGTGGGAAAAAATAACCCTAAGAAGTCCTGTAGCTGCCAGTGGAAATAAGATACTTATTTCGTCATCCTTTCTTTGTCTAAGAGAATCTTGTTCATTCTTCTATTCAAACTAGTTCCCTGGAGCTTTCAGACCTGCAGAACTAACATAGTATGGGGTGATTTTTTGTTTTGTTTTAAAATTAGTTACTATGCAGTATTTTGATACAGGCTTTTGCAATTTATTTAGCAGCCTTGCCTCCAAAAGAAAATGTTCTTGTCAAACATGTTTATATTCCCCTATTAATGGTTACAGATTCATCATTACTTTTTTTGTTTTTAAATCCTCTCGATGCTTCATAATCTGTGTAGACTTTTGTTAGTTTCAAAAGTGTGACTAAGAGTTGCTTAAAATTGTTTCACACTCGTCTGAAATCAATCAGTGTAGCACAGTTATAAGATTCTTGCTCAAAGCAACTTCCTTGATCTCAGTCTCAGGTGTCTATTCTCAAAACAAACTTTCTTGGCAATTAGGTGCAAATATCCACCTTGGCATCACATTCGGCTGTTTCTTCTTCTAGCCTTTTCACCAAACTTCTCGGTATTTATATGTATACACGGGTGCATACTGTCTCATATATATGCACTCTTTCCCTCCTTTTGTGGCTTGTTTTCTGGTTTTGTCTGTTCCTTTTCATTTGTTGCTTTCTCAGAGGAAAGCAGCACACAAATATCGATGTTTAGAGAAACTCCTTTTTTTGAAGTTACAATTTTATGAAATCTACTCAGAAAAGGTTTTTTGAGTGTTTGAAATGGCACTTGCAGAGGCTTGCGGGTTTTTTTTCCAAATTCTTTGTATCTATAAGGTTTACTATTGTTAACCTTGAGCTAAGAAGTAGTTATTGCAGTTCTGCTGTTCACATTTTTTAAGGTGCTTAAGGCCTAACAAAAGGAAAGTAATTGTGTACCATGCTGATCATCACTTGTTGTTCAGAGTACATCTAGAACTGTATGAGGCAATGCAACTTCAGTGCATCCACAATGTATAAAAGTAGACTTTTCACACCAAATGAGAGTATACAAACTACAGTGAAGCATTCTGTATCCTAGTTCCAGTTTATTGTCTACCTAGTGTTAATTTACTATTCTAAGCTTTCAAACTCAGCTAGACATATCATGTCTTCTTCAAGAACGAAACACAGAAAGGTTGGCCCTCTAACCAATTCAGTGAGAAAAAATATCTAGTCAGGTCAGACAGGTTTGTAGTTCTTGTGGCTACCAGAAGGTGAATATAATCTTTACTTAAGCTCTCAGCACAGATATTTTGCATTTTCACTGTCTAAGGTTGATCTTTTCCCAAATAGTATTGGGGACAGAACGGAAGAAACAGGTGAAATCACTAATGCAGAGATCATGTTGGTATTTAGAATTTTATAGTTTAATTTTGCAAATTGTCTGATCAATACAACCAGTTAACTTGATTTCTGTGCCTCACCCCCCCGAAAGTTGCTCCAATATTTAATTCCGCAAAGTCTTTTCTCAGAAATTTCAAAGAATAGTTCTTTAGGTGCTTGACTGCCTTGCCTTGTCTATTTGCTCTTATTTTGCATGCAGGATAGAGCCAGAAGCCTTTTTTCTCATTGTGCACACATAGTGTTAATGGATCTGCTCTGCCTGTATTGCCTCATTACTGGAAACAGCTCAAAACACAGAAGTCTTTCAGTGTATGCAAATAAGGCAGAATCATCTACCTGAGAGTTAATGTTCTCTACTTTTAAGTGTATTCTAAATCTAATGTTTGTATTTAGAGCATAACATCCTGTTCTCTTTTTTTATGGGCAAAAAGCTAAGCAGGCTCAGGCAGCTGTTTGATGTTGGCTTCAAGTGTTATTAATTTCATATTCTATTATTCTTTTCACTGTAGCACAAGTGAAGCTGATGTGGAGGCTGTCATGGATAAGTTGTTTGATGAGCTGGCTCAGAAACAAAATGATTGTACGTAAGTTAATTTCTCTTGAAAGAGAATACATTTAGAACACAATGCCCAATCTCCACTGACCAATTAATAAGTTCCATTGCTGTATATGGGTTGATGCCACACTCAAGTGGCAGTCATTGTATCAGCATTTTGTCTAATTTATGTGTTGAATCATGTGCTATTATTCATCAAGCTATGCATTTCCTATCTGTAAGAGATGAATTTTATAGTAATTATCCAGAGAAGATTGAGTCTTTGTTCATGTTCCCATAGTAACTAGACCAAGGATTCTGAAAGTGCAAGGCAGAGAGCTGAGGCTGAATAAAGCGTGTGGAACCATTGCAGACTTCACATTTGAAGAGCTGTGTGACAGAGTGAGTACCCAGTCAAATCTAGATCAGTTAACGCTCAGACTTTTCATAGTTTAAAAAAAAAAAAACAAAAACCCAAACACAAAAACTCACTGTTTTCCTGAGTCATACTAAATTAAAAATGCTTTTTATAACTTGGCATAAGGATTTTGAATTTGACAGGGAAAAATAGAAGAAAAATGCTTCCCTAAAGATCAAAAAATATTTTTTTTCAATGGTACAGTAAATACACTCTTAAGTATACCACAGATTGTATTCAAAAATCCTAATATAGTATGTGCCTGGGTTAACATCATTGCTGCAATATTAGTAGTCACAATATATCAATATGTAAATAGCATTCAAATACTGTTTTTAAAATCTGGGTTTTAAGTTAATACTCAAGCAAAGGAGTAGCAATCCTGGCAACACTAGAGTACAGTTGTTACGTGCCTTAGCCTTTTTACAGCTATTCACAACTATTTAGTCCCAGGCCTACTCAAAATTTAATAAATTTTGCTGAATACTGGCAGTCTCTGCTAAACAATGTGGAGTGTGATTCGTTAAAAGCTCTCATTGTGCATGACCTTCACTGGGTTTTAAGACAGTCCCTCAGAAGCTGCAGTGTACTTCAGTGACCTCTCTGCTGATGCCTGGAGTTACTGTTAAATGATCGCAACTCTAAACTGGGCCGATAGCACCTTTGGTTCAGGATGCCAACCAGTCCTTTGGTTATCACATTATGTTTTCACCTCCTTATAGCTACGAAGTGATAACTGTTTGGACAGAAATTTCACTGGTTATGTTTCAGACTGTAGGTTTTGGGCTTTGTTGGTTTTTAGTTTCAGACAGAACCAGTTAGCCGTTTGTGACAATGAAGGTATGTCATGGGTGGAACAGCTTGCTTTTCACTAAAGATTTTGAGACTTTTTTCGTTATGGATCAGGAAACTATGCTGTCAGCAAACACTTGTAAAATTCTTTAGTCCAGTAAATGCCTTGTGTACAGGAATAGGGTGATAAGTTTCTTCTCAGGAGAAGTGCTTTGGTAGCTCACAAGGCAGCACCCACTGCTTTGGGTCTGAAGGTTTTGATCCTGTTGAAGAATTACCTGGGGTTCAGACCATCGTGGCGTAATAGAGCTGAGGTGCTTGGTTTGTGCTCAGAACAAGTAAAGAGAATCCTTATGAAATATTAAACATCATTTAACAGCACTGTTCTTACGTTGATCACCCAGGAGGTGGGAAATCATGCTGTCTCAATTCAGATACCTTTTGCAGTGTTATGATAGTTTCTGATGGAATAATTACATCCTTAAAACTAAAACAACACAGGAGACAAATGTTTTTCTTCCACAGCTTCCTCAGTCATCGCTTTTTTCATTGCCATGTGGCTCCATTTGTTTCTGCCTTTAATGTTGTATACAATTATTTACTTTGCCGTGATTTTTCTCTTCAGATCACTTATGTACCTTCATAAATATTACATTAGTGCATTGGTAAGTTGGTGTCACTGTGCTCACTTCATAGGTAGAGAAGTATAGTTGTGAACTTCAGAACTGTCATGAGATTTGGGTGAAGGCTTGAATTGCCACTAACACAATTTTTTTCACGAATGTAATCTTTTACAGACATCATAGTGATAGTAAAAAATTCCCATCAGTTTAAGCTGCATATATTTCCCACCAAACTGCCTTCAAAATCTGCCAAAAGGCAAAAGAAAAATTCAGTTGTCAAACCATGCAACCATGTTCCTTTTTTTCATGAAATCTTCTAAATCTTTAATGGAAGAATTTATATGTGTAGTGTGTTTTTTTTTTCATAGTCAGAATGAGAAGTCTTTCCCACTGATGCCACCGAAGAAAAGGAAAAATAGGTAGAATCCAGAAGAGTGCAGTGATCGTTCATAGCCAAAACCACCCCCTCGCTAAAGTCAGGAGACTGTTATTCCTATATATTGAAGTATGCTGGCTAGCATGTAATTAGCCTGAAAATATGCAAAATGCATGTTCTAACATAAAATGTACCACATCCAGTACAAGGCCATTTGGTTTGAGCAGTTTTATGGGAGCTTATAGTGATGAATTCATCTAGAAAATTGTGTAGCATAGGGCCAGTCTTCTCCATGATTTTCCAGCACCAGTGTAACCAAAAGGCACTTCTAAACACTGAAATTGCATTCAGGAACAGTAATTTTCAAGAGCAAAGGGAAGTATGATCAAATCTAACTGGACAGGGAAGTGTAAACATCATCAACAAAAGAAGAACAAGAAGGACCTTTTGAGGAAGAACATAGCATGTCCTGTGTCACCATCGAGACAGTATCAAATAATGTAGAACGAGTGGCACCTAGTTAGGAAGTACAAGAAATTTAAAGAGAAACTAAAGGTCATGGGCAAATATCATGTCTGGTCAGCTATAAGACTTCTGTTAAATAAAATGGGAGTTTTTATATGGTTTATGTTACCTGAATGTTATTGGCTTGTTCTTAGTATTATGTATGACATAATAATGATGTGGAAAAAGGAGAAGGTTTTGCAAAAAATAGTTGTTCTCCTTGAAGCAGAGTGAAATATCTGTTCCATTAAAGGATAAAAAATAGCCTGTGAATACAAATGCAATTAACTTTGGTTAAGCTTACTTCCTCTGTTTAATTTGGTTTATAATTTAAAAAACCTTATTAAATTTAAGGCAGAGGGGTAAGTGAGTGTACTGAAGAGAATCAGTTGTTTTAGAAAGGTGGGGTTTTTTTTGTTACACTGAACTGTTGCAATATTATCTTGGAAGATATCCTTTGGAGTTTTCTGAAACTGGCATATACCAGTGCTCATGCAATTCTTGATAATCATTGTGGCATGAGCAGACAACATTGTACTCAAAACTTAGTGAGTTGATTCATTTGGCTATCCATAACCCTCAATGGTTTCAGAAGAGAGAATTTAAGTTTTGCAAGAGTCATTGGGTGAAATTGTGGACGTTTTTGTTATGTTGGAGAAATAGCTTATCACCCAAATGACTCTGCTTTCACATCGTTGTTACAGTTATGTCTTCTGGTCTGGTCTTGGATAACTGTTACAGTGCAGTCCAGAGAGCTAAACTTCCGGCCTTCAAGCTCTATTTACATTTGTTGGTATAGGATTAAGGAGTCATGTTTGAAATTGCTCAGGAAATTACTAATTTAGACAGTAACTTTTTTAATATGGTATTTCATCTGAACAGTGTGTAAGATGTTTTCAAATTCAGTGATGTTTCCTTTGAAATTAAATTAAAATTCTTTTTTAGAGGGAAATAGTAAAACATTTTCCATTTTGATATCACATGATTTCATGAAATGTCAGCCAGTACATAGTAGGTGAAAGTAGCTAATCAGCAATTGGTAACTTCATACTATTTGAAACATCTCCAGCTTTATGTGGAATTCTCAGAATAGCTGCTTTTGTAATTAATAGCTGAGGACCCTGGGAGGTAGAGTCAGTGCCCTTCACGTAATATAGTCTTTCTTTTCTTGTTTCATGTGTTAGCATCCATTTTTTAATGTCAACAATATAAGGAGTAATTTCTGTCTAAAACAATGCATCAGATATTGGTAATTACCAGTTTTTCATTAAAGTTTATAAAAATTAAATACAGAGAATATATTGTATGAAGTGCTGATATGACATGCAGCTGACTTGGTAGAAAGTATTTTGTTACATTGTGTTCATCAATTTTTAAATCGTAGTTTCCCAGTTGAGGAAAATTCCATGTTTTAGCAAATTTAGTTAATATCAAATCCATATAGCTAACTTGTTTGCCTTAATGGTTTATGTGAACATGTGTAAAACTAAAAAAATGCTGGATGAGAGGACCTTAATCTACTTTAGTTGCTTTAGAGCAAAATGAAAAGTAGTCTTTCAGATCTGCCACACCAGGGTTTATGTGACGTTACTGCATTTGTCATGGCTTGAAAGTAGTAACCTCACTGGAATGGAGTCCTGTAAGCGCGCTTCTCCCAGGTAATCATCTAGGAGAACTATGCTTGTTTTTTATCAAAATGTTTGTTATTGTATCATCTCTTATAAGGCCTCATTAAGGAACAAACGTAGCCAGAGAAGGCTGGGAGATGCACCAAGCCAAATACTCACATATAGTTCCTAATGTTAAGGCTAATGTTAACTTCCTCCTTTCTTGTGGCCTTTAATTAATTTCTTCCTTTCAGTTTATCCATTTGGACAGTGAGGGATACATTTAGTGATGGATATAGATTGTTGCAAAACAAAATTATTTTTTTTCATTGATTTAGTGTGTAAATAAAAGATTGCCACAATCGTGGATTCTAAGGAGCTGGTTCTTGACAAGCAAATACAGTTTATAATTGTCCTGGGTAAATTCAAGAAGGCTTCTTGGATGGTCAGATCAAATAACTTGAACTCAACAATATGTTTATAAAAAAACTTGTTTTCCTTTATCCCTTTTCTCAACAGTTGAATGTATATCCAAAGTTCAATTAAAAATACATTTTAAAATAAAATGTGCATATTAACGTGATTTTAAAATCTCAGCATCTTAAAGTAACGTCATGCAAGTGTCAGTCTTGCTGCCCCATTAGAATGGTTTTATTTCTCTGTTTTACACATAAAGGCCAGCATTCATTATGCCTTAGAAAATCACCTTCTGCCAGTCCTCTTTCTTCATTTCCCTTTTAAAAATTTTGCTTAAAAACTGGTAATTTTGACATTTTGGCTTGACTCTTTATCTGGTATAAATGATTTAGGCAACAGTGTACCTCATGTGTGATCTTCCAAGGTGTTCAGGGAGTAAGGAGGTAAGTCTTCCTCACAGTACTGTATTTTTCAAGTCATCCCTCTCACTTGTGCGTAGCAGCTAGTGCCCTCTGCCGGGAATACTGTTTTTCTAGTGTACGCAGACACATTTTAGCCTTTTTTTTTTTTTACAAAGGTTGAATAACTTTGTTTCATGGATCCTATGGTGTCTTCATTAGGTAATTAAATATAGCCTCTCATCTCGCTGCCAAGTACCAATAAGTGTAGTTGTCTTAATGTGACAGGAAACTGTATCTATGAAACTGGTTGTGTGGATGGATAAACTAAAGAACAAACTGTTATGTTAAATGTTAATACAGAATAATGGAAGAGTGGAAGTTCATAGACAACAAGTCGGTTGCATCTGGAAAAATGTATCAGCAAAGTATGCACATCCTATTCCTATATTCACCCTAGACAACTACTTCTGGCCACTATCAGAGGCTATGGGGTTTGTTATTTTTAAAGTAATATAAATAAGGTGATGTTTGCAGTTTGAGCTGTAAAAAAGCAAAGGAATTTGTGTTACTAACGATTAGCAAACTGCAGCATAACAAAGATAAGAAATTAAATTTAATATCTATGTTGTAAAACGTTATCTTACTGTGATTTTATTTTTCCTAAAAGTTGATTCGCACTTCTGTAATTAGAAAAATACAGTATTTGTGTAGATTAACACAACAAAGAAGTGGCAAACAGTTCCTGTTAGACTGTTTTTCCATTGCAATAAGCACAGTCTGTAGTCCGGGAAAAAGATGTGGTTTGCACTTCAAAATGAAAGATGTAACTAAGCTTTAAAAAAAAAAAACAACACAAAAGTCATCATAGTTTTCAAAGGCACCCAGTGATTTAGGAATGCAAGTGTCTGTCTTTAAGTCAATTAGTAGTCTCCCCTACATGATGGCACAACTCAGCTGCATTTGCAGTTTAATGATTCTGAATCATTTTGAGGGAATTACCTTCATTAAAAACTGCTAAATATATCTACTGTATAATTTGGTGTCATCTTTAGGATTGTCGGGTATAGCTGTAAATAAACATAGCATGGAGTTGCTCAGAAGTGAGCCCTATTTTCAGTAGCTTTTCCAAATTATAGTTTTCCTTAGTTTGATTTTGATCTTAGTTTTAATCCCAGATGGAGATTAGCTTTTGCAGCTTAACCTGTCTGCAGGAGTCCTCTGTATGTAAAGTGGAGATAGTATCACTTTCTTGATTCACAGTCTTAGTTGTGTTGATAATTTCATAACTGGAGATGAAGTACCTTGCTTTTATGCTGACAAAAGTCAAAGAACAAATCCGTAGTTCTTCTTTCACACGAGCATTTGGAAAATCCGTGAAAAATGAGATCTTGCGACAAGCCAGAAATGAGGATAAAACATGTATTGATAAGTGTGTTGGCCATGCCCTAACAATCTTATGTTTTTATTTAAACTTCAGCACACAGCTGCATCACAGGTTGTGCCTTAAGTTTTTCTCTTCCTTTCTTGAATTACGATGTTGAAACATTATTATACTTCACTGCTCTGTTTTATCAGCTCGTGATAGAGTGTGGCTGCTTTGGGAACAACGGAAAGAGCTCTATGATCTTTTGTTACCACTTAATGTCTGAGTCGTAAATACTATCTAGTCTTAAACTGTATTTTGGTTTTAGGAAGTTTTGGAGTGCCTGCAATAAATTGTAGTTATTGTCAATCACAGCTCTTCAGGATGTTACTGGAACTGGCCCTGGAATATCTTCCAAAAAAAACCAAATTTTTTTTTCTTGTGGTGAAGTATCTTCTTCTAACATATGTAAAGCATTCTGTATTCTTCAGACAGTCTCTAAAAGGTGAATTACTTTGTCACTGATGAGTCAACAAACAAGGAAGATGCTTTATACTTGAATTAAATGGAATATATAATAGAAACAGGAGACGACTAACTCTTAAAACAGTCCACAGAGAGCTCCAAATAATAAACATCCTACTTGAACTGAGATGATGATAGCTGAAAAAGCATTAAGCAGACAGACAAACAAAAACAAATGAAGGTGAGAACTCAGTCAAGCAGGCTGAAGTGGAGTAAACACTTTGTCATGAGGGTAGCCTGTGTTAGTGCTAATGCGTTTTGCATTAGTATGATGCCTATAAAATACTGACTTCTGGCATCGGAGTTAATGGTAAAAATCTACCACAGTTTTACCCTATACACACATGCTGGACCAATAATACCATAAGCAATTTTCTTATCTGTTAATGTGGCTTGTTTTGGTTGTTTGTTTTTTATTTTAAACTATTGCAGAACATGAAAGAACTGGTAAGAAATATTAAGTGACAACTCTTACATAAATGTGTTATGGTTGTGAAGTTGAGTTTCGATCAATAATTGATGAAACAAAGAAAGATCAGACAGCACCAGAACTGCACACTATATCCAGTCGATATTTTTAGAATGTTCAGAGGACCAGACTAATCAGGCTAAACTTTTAATAAGAGGATTACATATATATGTTAATATTATGAGGATTTGTAGCTTCATTAGCAACTTCAGAGGCAGTAATACCTTCTTGTATGCTACTGACTAAAATGGAATACTTTCTGTGACTGGGTGAGTTTTGTAAAATAAGTTTCAGCCCTGAAGGCCTATACAGAGGACAGTGGTAAGTGTCTAAAATCATTTGCCACTAGTCTTGTCATCCTGTCCCAAGCCCGTATCGTTGGCAGTCAGGAGCCAGCCAGAACTTGCTGCAAGGTGAGGACCAGGGGCCTGTAGGCAATACTGTAAAGGTGAGGGGAGGGCTGTTGGATGCTGACACAGCAGAAATATGGTTCTTAGTGGAGCTTCTGCATATGGGCTGTACAGCCAGAATCTCTTGCAGTGGTGTGACGTGACCTTGAAGCCTTTTTCCCTGGTTCTCTTTCCCGAGTGGCAGAGTTGGTACATGGGTGCTTGTGCCAACCTCATGCCAGTTTTGCAACAGGCCAGCGAGAATGGGACTTGAGATGCTGTCAGGGTGCCCCTGCATCCTGATCTCTTGCATTTGGAGCATTTTGAGTAGCTGATGAGTTAGAAAAGCCTCAAAGCAAGTGCAGGCAGCACGGAAATTGGGCCAATACCAAGGTTAGAAGAATACAAAAAGGGCATTAAATTGTCCCCGGAGCATTTGCAAATTTGCTGGTTGTTCCTTCTTTTTTCCAGGAGGTAGAGTAAGACAGGAGGAAATTAAAGGATTTGTCCAATATGAGAGTAAGTCATGTTGAGAACAAGATTAAAAGCTTTTGTCTTCACTTCCAGGGTTATGTCTTTCTAAACTCCAAAAGGAGAGAGTTTGCAAACTTTTCTATGTAAAGAATTACAGCTGATGCCAGCTGAGCCATATAGAACAGCAGCCTGGCCAACTCCCTTCGAGTTGTGGTTGTGTCTCGCCAGACTTGAGTCTTGGCAAGGAGGTACAGATTTACTCTGTTAAAATGCTCATAGCTGCTAGCTCTGATCTTTCTGAGCATAAGATTTGCAAGTCTCCAAAGGCACGTTTCTGCCAAAATATACAGAATGTTATCACTGAGTGCTGGGGTATGTGTTTCAGAAGTTCTTGTTAAATAGCTCAAAATTATCTGCATTTTATGTCCTTAATAAGAGGAATTTTTGAATTGCTTGCTTTTTGCACTGCTGAAGTAGAATTCTTGTTTGGCTGTAATACAGATGCATATTGTAACCTTCTGTGAACTGTGGTTTTATATCTGTATAAAAAGCGAATGAAGTATTCCATCTGCCTTTCTTCCCGTTTGAAATGCATTAGCCTTATTTTTGTCCTGCACCTGTGTCCTCCCTACGACTTGCCAGGTTTTTGATTTTCATGTCTGGATATCCACTAAGGTGCCCACCAAGTTCTTAGATGTATTAGCTGGGCACTTCAGTTTGCAGATTTTGTAAAAGTTTGAAGCCTTTAATTTTTACTTATTTATTTATTTTAGGAGTCAGCTTTTAATATCACAGTTTCACAGTATTACAAGGTTGGAAAGGACCTCTGAGATCATCAAGTCCAACCTATAACCCTACACTAACACCAACACTAACACCAACCATCATCTAGACCATGGCACTCAGTGCCTCATCCAGTCTCCCTTTAAACACCTCCAGGGTAGGTGACTCCACCACCTCCCTGGGCAGCCCATTCCAATGGCCAATCACCCTTTCAGTGAAGAACTTTTTCCTAACATCAAGCCTAAACTTTCCCTGACGAAGCTTGAGTCCATGCCCTCTGGTTCTGCCACTGGTCACCTGAGAGAAGAGACCAATCCCTGCCCGACTATAACCTCCTTTTAGGTAGTTGTAGAGAGCAATGAGGTCTCCCCTGAGCCTCCTCTTCTCCAGACTAAACAGCCCCAACTCCCTCAGTCGCTCCTCATAGGGCTTGTGCTCCAGCCCCCTTCACCATCTTCGTTGCCCTCCTCTGAACACATATTTGATAACTTTGTACTTGAAATGAGGAGGATGTATTCACATAGTTCAGGTGAGAAAGTCTTTCACATTGGGACAAGACAGAATAATTTCTCAGGGTTTTGGGTTCTTCATGTGATTAAAAGAAAGAACCTGAATAGTGGTGGTGTCTGTAATTTCTTATTAAAGAGAAACATTAGAAATTACTTCCTGTCTCACATTGCAATTATCATAGAATCAGAAAATCACTTGGTTGGAAAAGACCTCTTGAGATTATCCAGTCCAAGATCACTGCTGTTGTCCCTTTCAGGTACACAAGTAGAAACTGTTATAGATTTTTATTTCATCATTACAGGTAAAACCATGAACAAAGGAACTGCCACAAAATTGTATTTTTGTCTTTTTCCTCTTACTTTCAGTACTTGGAACATAACATTTTTATTCAGTCTAGGTTAGTCTTGGGTGAATTAAGTGTAGCTGTACTTATGATTTAGTAACTAGCCTGTGCATTTGCATTTAAAAATCCTGCTGCTGGAAAGCATCCTAAGAGCTGCTCAAATTATTTATGCTTAGGTTGACTTTGTAGCTTTACCATGGTTTTTCTTTTCTTCTACTGATTACAGTTTATAGTGATTGTTTTGTTTGTGGTTGTCAGAGAGATCATAACATTTTCAGAATGCAGAGGAGCCACACTTCTAACTATCAGCCACTGTTCAGGTAAAGGCAAGAGTGTGAATGAGCACCCACATATACCTATGTCTGTAAGGGCAAACAAGCATTTCTGAAGCAAGATATGAAGAAACAGAAGAATATGATCAAGACTTTATTACAATTACAGAAGAGAGGGTGTATTTCAAGATATAATGTTATTACATTTGTTGTTCATGAGTTTCCATTTCTTATGGTTTGTTTTGTTCCAGCCTCTTGGGGCCAGTGACTATTTGGAAATATCAGAGCATTTTGACACGGTCTTTGTTCGTGACATACCTCTTCTAACAATGGCAAAAAGGACACAAGCTCGTCGTTTCATTACTCTTATTGATACATTTTATGAGCATAAGGTGAGAACCAAGCCTTTCCTGTATGAATAGGAATAATATTGCGAGCGCTAAAACCTGACTGTTGTAATTGGTTTGAAGTAAGGTTTTCTGTAGTAGTGATTTGGAAAACACAAGCAGAATGAACTAGCACTGCAAAGAAACCTCATTCCAGCCTGACAGAAAAAGTCCCTGTTGCAATAAAGGCAAATAAGCAGGCATTTTTTTTTATTATTTCTGTGGGTATTAAGCATGACCATAACTATAAGCCTGAGCTCATTTGCATTTTTGAATAGGGATGTTGCTTCTTTCCTAACCCAAGAAAACCACAGAAAGCCACATCATCATTTTAATAATGAAAGATTGTGCTGACAACTGTGCTGGAATAGATTTACATTTTTTAAATTTTAATCTGTGTGGGCAGTTGGTTGGGAATCAGTGCCTTCCTGAACAGGATGCTGAGGAGTTAGTAGTTGACTTAGACACAGTCACTATAGGATTTACATTAGGTTGCAGAACTACTAATGGAATAGTAGTCATAAATGAAGCACTTCACGTGGATTTACAGAAGTTTCAATCACAGAAGCAAAATCAGCACTGCTAGAACAAAGAAAAGTTTGTGTTTAAGATTTTTTTTTAAATACAAGATATGAAAACCTATCTTGTGTGTAATTATATGTGCACACATGTAAATATTTGTGCCATTGGGAAATATCGAATAAGATTTTATTTTTTTCAAGAATGTCCTGGCAAGATGATCAGAAAGGCCCTGATTCCACAATGTATTGAACTAACTAAGCGTGTGAGTAGTCTCACTTAAGTCAGCTAGATTCTTTCTCTTTTAGGATTTGGAAATGGACAGTTTCTAAGAGGATATGCTAATATTTATAAACTAATAATAGTGTGTTAGAACTGGGGGTTGGTGGTGATCTGCTCTATCTACGTGCTGTCATTAAGAACTGCAAACAAACTGCCACTTTCTATTACTTCCTCCATGGGAAAAACACTTTACTAAAGTCCTGTCAGAAGTAGCTGTTTGGAAAAACTACATAAGAGAGCATATTTGTGGAGACCTGTCCACAATGCAAACATGTTGTGTGCATTCTGTCTTCTTCTGTAATACAATTCCAGTCTGTCTTCATTGCAGCCCCCCAGAAATACTGTATCTCACTGCATGTTGTATCTCTTTCAGCCAGACATGAAAATAGCAAGTTATGTGTGCTTGAGTGGTACAGGTGAAAGCAAGAGGGGCTCAACTCAGCTGTATGGGAAATCTGGAATTTAAACATTCTTTAGATGGAAACATGTGCAGTGCACTTACCTACTCAGAGGAACTTAACTCTGGGGGGAAAGAAAGCATTGGTTTATAGCTGTTATTTTAGAAAGTAAAGTTGATTTTGAGCCCATTGCCTGTATAGCAAATATTCTGTGTCTTTAATAGCACTTATGCTGTTTTGCGAGGAAAAGTTACATGAGCTGTTACTAAGAAAAAGAACCTGTAAGCTTTATTCCAAATGAATATGCCTGGTAAATCTGTAACAGCAGTCCTAGTAAGAGAAAGGGAAAATATCTCAAAAATACCAAAGGTCATAATCTGAATTTGCTTTTCATACAACATGTATTTTATCCCTTTTCTGTAAAGCCTGAGTGATGATGTTGTTTTCCTTCTCTCAGGTGCGTATTATTTGTTCTGCAGCGACTCCTCTCCAAAGCTTGTTCCTGGTAGAACATGACAGTGGTGAGACAGAGGACAACAGAGTGTTGATGGATGATTTGGACTTGAGCCAGGTACATGATACTAACATAATCTCCCTTTGGAAACCAAATTGGTTTTGGTCTCATAATTGCAGCAGCGTTTTAGGAAGAAGAATCAAGTAAACATTTAACTAGTGATTTTGCTGCTTCTTCTGCGGTGTATCTGTCGCTCTGATAATTGCATGTTATTTATTTATAGTCCAAGAAAATGTCACGATTTATAGAACCATTTCGCGTAAGTCTTAGGGTCATTTTGATTGTTAACCATTTTATCTGTTTAATCATCTATGAAAAATACTGATTTAAATTTAGCTCCTACATTTAAGAAGTTCTACATCTTCCTAGACTATGTAGGACTGCTTCACAGATCCTCACAAGCAGCACTATTGTGCATGCTGCTTTTTCTGTTTTTCCTTTTCCCTGTAACGTAGTTATTGTTAATGAATTTTTAAATTATTTGTCTAATTTGTTCAACAGGAAAGTGAAAACAGGTGGATAACACATCATATTGTACTAAATATCATATTGTACTAACATATCATATTGTACTAAATGCAGATTGTTGTTTTTCTATGTTCCTTCACAGGATCACCTAGCTGAAATAGGTGTTTGTCTTTACTTTTTGGACATTGGTTTTATTTTTTGGTGCCACGCTGCTCTCTTGTATTGTCAAATCCTTTCAAGCGCTCGGCCTTAGGAGTTAGCTAGGATGCCCTTCAGCACAGCTCTGTCTCTCACAGTTTTGTGGTACTGTTTTTGTGTATTAACGTAGGATTCCGCCAAAGGACTCTCCATGTTTACAGGAGAAGAGGAAGTCTTTGCCTTTCAGCGTACCGTCTCACGGCTTACAGAAATGCAAACTGAACAGTACTGGAAGGATGGAGACAGAAGCAAAAAAAAGTTATAATTAAAAGTTGGATAAAATCACCGAGAAGTAAAAACTACAGAATTGGAAAGCGTTTTAGCACAACTGATAAAATAATTGCACTTTATCATCTGGACCATGTTCTCTTCCAGCATTTTTTTTTCCATGTTCACACGTGAGGACTTGGTTATTTTTCTGTACCACTGGTGCGTGGCGATGTGAAATTTTACTTTCATTTTCTTTTATGTAAAATATAACTTTCATGATCAGGAAGTTTAATGGGATTAGATTATTTTCTGGAGAATCGATCTAGAGACAAATTTAATGGGCCATGCAGGGCTTGAGGTAGGTTTATAACGGTCACGTGAAGAGGCCACTTAGTGGTTCATGCACTGCTTCTGTCACCTACAGTGCAGTTTGCACAAGAGAAAAATGAAATGCTTTCTTCATGAAGCACCTGATACTGTATAGGTCCCTGCTAGAGTCCTGGAACTCCTCTGTAGTGTATTCTGGGGTAGGTTTTTTCCCTATTTTTTTGTGTGTATTCATCAGCTGACTTTCAGGTTCTAAGAATTTCTTGTAACCAGATGGTTGCTTATGCTGGTTCATCAAAAACTTAACAGTTTGAACAGCCTGA
Organism: Tapera naevia; assembly: GCA_033556795.1. Classification (NCBI taxonomy): domain Eukaryota; kingdom Metazoa; phylum Chordata; class Aves; order Cuculiformes; family Neomorphidae; genus Tapera; species Tapera naevia. The sequence goes on from JAUMJJ010000406.1 coordinate 102,962, forward strand.
GGAGGAGCTTGAAGGTACTTGAAACTGCACCGCATTAAGATCTAAGTAATCGTGGATGGGAAAAGAAGCTGTGGTAAGCCAGGGGATACCGTAACATGTAAGTGCAAGTTAATACTCTTCCTAAATTCTGCAGCTCTTGCAAGCCTGGCTCTGCTGCCTCTACACCAGTGACACATCTCTGTCCTCAGTTTTCTCAAGCTTCATCTATACCAGAACTTCCATTGCTGCGAGCACATCTGCTCTGATCTGGGGAGAGTTGTACACTGTGCTGCTGAGGCAATCCATCATGTTACAATAGGAATGAGTTTTGTGGAAAAGATGTGATTCCCCAAAACACATCACCCATCCTCGTGTCTGTAGTTGGAAATTTCTTTTAGTTGAAAATGCAATTGTGTCATTCTAGGTTTTAATCTAATGGAAACAAAATATGCTATTGCATGTAATTGGCTTATACTGTATTTTTATAAAAAGACACTTTTAAGAGCATATTTAGAAACCTTGAATAGGGAAAATGTTGTGCAGATGGACTGAAAAGGTTGCCCTCATTTCTTAGGGAGGAGATACATAACACACTGTCCCAAAATTTGAGAGGGTTTCTTGGATTTTGCAACATCACCTTTTTCATGTACTGTTACCTGGTATCAAAAATACTCTTCTCTGCCTTTATTAAGCCTGATTAAATTGTTTCAGCCATAACCCCTATCGCAATTACAGAAAGCTTTTAAACAGGACTTTTGGGGGTCAGGGAGGACTGGACAGGTCCTGTGCACTTGCATGTGTTACAGCAATACAGGTGTTTTGAAGCCATGTGGTTGTCTGTTTTTCTGTTCTGATCACTTCTCTTTGCCCTGGAAGTTGCTTATTGTGGCTATACCTGTTCTTGAAAGAATTTTTAAAGCCTGTCTTTATAGTTTACAACTTATGCAATTATGTTGTTATTCTTATATATTTTAATGAATTTTAATGCATATTTATGAAAAACCCAATCAGAATACATTGCTTATACCTAAGAATATCTAATTTATGTATATTTTCAGAGATTTTTTTCAAAGGCTATTGAGATTCATACGTGTGTGTGTGTATATACATACACATATGTATACTTAATTTATACACCTCTATAAATATAGATAAAACTAATATGTATAATTCAAGTGTATGTGGTTCTGTATTTATACATGGTAGTCTATACTGATCAGCCTGGGCCTGTGCTGATATCTCTCCTGAAGCTTCAGCCTTGACTTTTTTTGTAGTAGCGTTTAAATGCCTCCTGCCTTCTCTGAACCAGAATGTATTGTGGGCAAGTGGGAAGTGGTGGTAGATACCATAAAGCATCTTGCATCTGGAAATTTATTTGCTTGATTTTAAAAGCAGTTTATGTTTAACCTGTGTGTCCTCCTCTGTCATGTGGTACACGGGAGAAGCATAATCTTGCAGAACACAGGTGAGACATTTGGGATGTGTGAGAGGAGGTTCTGGCAGATTCTGCATTCCCATGGAGACTGTCTTGGGCAGTGTTTCTGCACACTCTCTGTGGGTGATGACAGACCTCTTTTAAGCAGGGGCTCCCTGGAGCCCGCTGGGCGGATGTGGTGGTGCTCCAACTGGTGCAGCTTTGCCCGTTGGCATCTGAGGCTTTTCTACAATTTGAACATCAATCCCAAACTCAGATACCCCAGGTTTTTGGAAGGTCTTAAATGCAGTGGAACTCAGGTATCATTGAAAGCCTCCTGAGATGTCGATGAGCTCTGTCAAACCACAGGAGGTAAGTTTCCAAACCTTCCAGAGACAGCACTGCTTCCAGTTCATATTCCTAAATAAAACCACAGTGGAGTCTATCCCTGGCCAGAAGGAAAACCATCTGTGGGGACTCATTGGTACTCGCCAGCAGTAATCAAGCAGAAAAAATGGGGAATATTCCAGAAGGCTTTGGGGTCTGAAACAGGCTGTAAACAAGCAAAGCTACTTAAATTACTGTGCAGCATTTGTGGTTGCACTGCAGAGCGTGGATTGCCACTGTTAGGTCAGGACCACAAGGAGAGATTGATGGGACCAATTTGTCAGCCAGGCCATGCCAGGGCAGAGATACCCACAGTAACCGCAGAAGCAGCATATTTATGTCTGTCCTCTTCCCTGAAGGAAGTGGGGCCCTATACGCTTGCCTTACAATGCTGCTAATAACGCTGTAGCGTGCATAAAGTTTCTTTCCAGTAGTGAATATGGGGAGGGCTTCTTCTGAGGCTACAGGCACTGGCCAGAATCTGTCACTGGACAACACTGGGCCTGTCCTGCCCCAGGGCACTGGGTCACCTACACTCTAGGGCAGTCCTGTCCTGCTGCTCACTGCTGTGAGACAGTGGCAGTCTGGGACTTCTTACTGCCACATGAAGATGTTTTAGTTTCCAAAACAAGAACATTGAGATGCCTGTTAATGTTATACATGTACCTTAAAGGCCTTAAAATTGCTGGATCCTAAGTTCAAGTATTGGCTTTTAAGTTTTTCTTAGCTTGGCAAATTCATGCCATCTCAGATCTGCAACATGTTTTAATTTCCCTTTAGTCACTCACAGGATCATAGAATCATAGAATGGTTTAGGCTGGAAGGGACCATAAAGATCATCCAGTTCCAACCCCTGTGCCACGGGCAGGGACACCTCCCACCAGACCAGGCTGCTCAAGGCCACATCCAACCTGGCCTTGAACACTTCCAGGGAGGGGGCATCCACAGCTTCCCTGGGCAACCTGTGCCAGTGCCTCACCACCCTCAGCGTGAAGAATTTCTTCCTGATGTCTAATCTAAATCTCTCCCTTTCAATTCAAAGCCGTTCCCCCTCATCCTATCACAAACATTATTGCCAAATTATTTTTAAAGGGTTTTTTGTGTAACCTTACTGATGTAGTTTGAAATTTTGCCGTCACAAGAAGTAAAATCGTTGTGGTTATGGACCATGTGAAATGTTTCTCGTTCCTTTATAAAGGCCACGTCCCAGCTGAGAATCTCTTAGCTAAATTATTCCAAATACTTGACTGACAAAGGAATGTTCCCAGTGCCCAAACATTTAAATGACAGCTTCTGTGAGCATAGTTTCTCTATCCATGTAGACATTTTATCTTTAAAGCTGAATTTCATTTTTTGTTTTTGTGCAGTAGCTCTTAATTATCTTTTTTTTAATAAATAATGCAATTCTGCCTTTCAAAGCTACTCGTTTTCTGTATTTATCTTTGCATAGGTTGAGGGAGCAATTGCAGTATTTTGGGTGTAACGGGACAGCCCTCCAAAGATCTTTTGGAGGGATTGAAGATGTGCTTCTTGCTGTTGTTGCTTTTTTTTTTTTCCTAAAAAGGAAAACCATTAATGGCTTTTTTTTGAGTAAACGTGATCTTAATGACTCTATAGCTGGGCAGATGTCACCTGTTTTGCAGCAACTTAAACATGAAAAAACCTGACAAGGTTTCGAAGAGTGCTTAGTGTGGTCACCAGCCATCTAACAAGAAGAAAGTCCAGTCTCTCCACCAAGAGTTGTCTTAGAGGATCAAGATCCAGAAGTTTTCTTTCTGCAGTTCTGGATCTGAATAATCCGAGTGCCTCAGTTTCCCTGTTGGTAAAATAGGAATGATGGTACTTTCTTATTTGCTACCATTGGAGCACTGCCAGGCTTTACTCATTAATATTCTGAGATGCTTGCTGAGGCTCTGGGATGAAAATGCTTCAGTAAAGTATGTAAATAGTGCGAAAAGTAATTTAACTACTTGAAGTGGATTAGTTTCCTTGTTTGGGTTACAGAGTTGATGCCATCAACTAAACACCACGTGCCTCTTTGTAGCGATTATGTTTTTTTGTATAATATATTTATTTTAAAGAAAATAAATTCTGAGGGGTATGATTAAAATCCTAACCAAGTCATGTATTTTTTCTTCTACCTGTAATGACAATTTGCCTATATGATTCATTAAAACCTTAGCTCCTGTACTTGTGAATTGCAGTGGATTTGTAAATTCTGTTGGGATTTTCCCTGTTATTATATACTAAGATTTTTCTTAAAAAATACATAGTTTTGAGTTTAATATATAACAAGCCAAACACTGTTAAATCCTTCTGTTATTTGAGAAGAATGTTTTAATAAAAAATAATAAATTCAGATTTTATAAACATTTAACTTATTCATGCTATTTGTAGGTATGTTGTTCAGAATAAATAGGCCTTCTGTTAATTACTTAGTGAGATTATTTTTTTTTTTTTAATCTCAGCCTCCAGGGGGCATTTCCAGATGGGCAGCCGTACCAGTTTCATAGAATCATAGAATAGTTTGGGTTGGAAGGGACTTCAAAGATAACCCAGTTCTAACCCCCCTGCCATGGGCAGGGACACCTCCCACCAGACCAGGCTGCTCAAGGCCCTATCCATTGTGACCTTGAACACTTCCTGGGAGGGGGCATCCACAGCTTCCCTTGGCATCCTGTGCCAGTGTCTCGTCACCTTCATAGGAAAAAATTTCTTCCTAGCATCTCAACTAATTCTCCCCTCTTTGAGCTTAAAACGGTTACCCTTCTTCTTACCCCTGCTCTCCCTGATCAAAAAAAACCTCTCCAGTTTTTCTGTAGGCCCCCTTGGAGTACTGGAAGGCCACTATGAGGTCTGCCCAGAGCCAGGGAGAACTGGCTTCTTCTCCAGGCTGAACAATCCCAACTCTCTAAGCCTGTCCTTAGACGTGCTCCAGCCCCCTGATCATCTTCATGGGCCTCCTCTGGACTTGCTCTAACAAACCCATGTCCTTCCTGTGCAGAAGACTCCAGAACTGAACACAGTGCTCCAGGTGAGGTCTCCCAAGAGCAGAGTAGAAAGGGGAGAATCCCCTCCCTCAACCTGCTGCTCACATTTCCTTTCCAGGCACTTAGTTGCCCGGATGAGCTGTAGCCCGGCAGGCCTTTGCCCTGCACCTCGCTCAGCTTTTGATAGATGTATCAAGGGCTTGTCAGAAAGGTCCTCCTCAGTTGCTGTTGGCAGCAGCCATAATTTGTGGGTTTGGAATGTTTCTCTACTCTCTTTTTTCTCTGGCAACTTGAGGGTGGGGCCTTCCAACTGAGTGCAAACCACAATTAAAGTGCTTTATTTCCTGTTAATTTTGGATTCTGTCTGTTCAAGATCTGCTTTCACTGTCAGCCAGTTAGGTCTGTGGTCCGTAGTTACGGGTTTTATGCAACTTGGAAGATTCCCCCTGGGAAGCAGTCAGTTAACATTGAAGCAGGCAGAGAAGTCCCTGCACTGATGTGTGAGGAGGGCATGGGGGTCACTGCAGCGCCCCAGGGCAGGTGCCCTCCTGCAGCACCTGTTACGTGTTGGGAATGGGAGAGCAAGGCTAAGGCATGATGCTTCTCCATGGATGCTTCTGGCAGATGGTCAGTTCTTGCTGACAGGCGGCCAACAGTGTTTTACAGTTCAGGCTTGAGGAGCCAGTGGTGTAAAATTTTTTAGGAGGGATTAAATTTTGGGACAATTTCTATACTTTCTACTGGAAACACTCCATCTCCCCATTTTTCCGAAGTGAGGGGTCATCATACTGGATACCAGGCTGTGACCACCTTGCCCTGGTACCTTGCTTGCAGCAGTATCCAGTGTTTGAGAAGAGTATCCAGAAAACTGCCTGATATCCCACTAAGAGATCGACACAGGTTTGTGAAGCAGGAGGCTGCATCCTCACCAAAAGTTGCATCCCTTGTTAATCGTGTAAACCTTGAATCCTTCTCCAGGCTGATTCAGGATCCTTTTTTTCTTTGGCCTCCACCATCCTGCAGCAGTCAGCGGTCACATTAGAAATTTTGCTCAAAATCAAGTCCCTTTGCATCTCTTGCTGACTCTTCCAAGATAGTTCAGGATCAGATGCAGCCAACCTGCCTTTGCCATTCTGTTTATCCATTGGATGTTCCTCTTGTATCCCCCTAATCCATTTCCTCTCAGAGAGGAGCAATCCCCAGCGTGTCCATCTCTTGTCAGAGAAGAGATCTTCTCGTCTTGGGTTACTTCATCTTTAGTCTATGGTTCTGCAACCTCATTTCTGAGGAAGGAGCACAGGTCTGCGCAGGCTTGGCTTCCCTGACACCCCTGGGCTTGGAGTTCCCTGCTGCTGTGGCACACGTGAAATACAAAGTGTGCAGTCTCCGGGTGTATTCATGGCCCCGCAGAATGGGAAACCTTTCTGACCCTTGGGTTAAGCCAGTGCCTGCCTTTGCCTTTCTGCCTGCGGAGAAGGAGAATTTGCAGTAGCAGTCCCTTCCATGAGAGCAGAGGGAGGATGGAGCAGATGGAAAATGCAGGCCACTTGCTCCCTCTCCAGCCTTCTGCATTCTCCACATATTTGTAAAACAACTTTTGTTTTAAATTGAATTGAATTCGAAGAGCACCATTAAAATACAGAAATGCTTCTCACTGACCTATTACTCTGCATTCATGTTGCTAAAATTTTGGATGAGTTTCTATAGTCCCCCCGCCAGTTCTTTGTCAGGGTGAAGGGTTTAGTTGGCTCTGTTAATCCACTCTCTAGCTGAAATTGTTCATTTAAATCATTATAAAAATCCACTCTTTTCCAATGAGAATCCTATATTCCCAGATTCAAGTACTGCTGCCAGAGCAAAGCCTTCACATTCTTTGAGTGCAATCACACTATGTCAGTCCAAAGCCAAATTGCAAACTTCCACCATTCCTCTTACTCAGCTTTAAGCTGATTTTTCCAGCAGGCAACAATAGCCATAGAAGTATCGGGAAAGATTATTAGAAGAGATCGAGAAACAGTTGATCAATTCCTTCACAAGCTGGGCTTTAATGCTACCACATCCTCTTCTTGCAAGAAGCAAAACCTTTCGTTCTGTTGCTTAATATATTTTTAGCATTCGGTTCTTCATTGTTACAGTAATTAAGAACAATCACAGCTGCTGAAAGATGAAGAACGGAACAAACGATCAAGTGATTGTTTAAGCTGAATTTAACTGAACCAGGAAAAGTAAGCTCAGTGACATAAAGAAAAAGCTTTCTTTGTGTCCTCCCATCTTGTACAATTAGTAAAGCCAAACAGACTTATGTAACTTTTTCTACCTACAGTGATGGATAATGTTAGGTCACAACATGACATGCTGGGTGGTGAGGTTTTTTTCCTGCAGGCTTGATAAGAGCATTGCTCGCGTCAGGTCTTTGCTGTAGCTGAGGGACAGTGAGCCCAGCAACGCCTCCTTGTTAGCTAAGGTTCAAAACCACTGCAAACAGCAAACAGAGTTGGGGGGGAGGGAGGCGGGGCACAGACACAGGGACGAAGTTTATTGAAAACACAGGCAGAGGACGAGTCTCCTCCAGTTGTGGTTGCTATCATCTCCCAAAAAGTAACATTTCAGAGGCCAATGGAGAGAGAAGCAATTACTGCCCAGCTAAATTATAATCTGAATGGGCTGCCATTTCCAGTGCTTCGCTAGGATGGCCATGATTGCTTTAGAAACTTCTGAGAGCGAGACAGAGAGGTTTTCCAGCACTGGAAACTGCGAATGGAGAAGGTTAGACTGGGTGCAAAGCCCATTCAGTCAGGCAGGTGCCAGTTGAGCCTCTTTGCCAAGTAGATTGTAGGAAATGCTGATTAAAATGTCCACCGAACGCGCCAGGCAAATTAAATTTCAGTCACAGCCGCCTGGGCAGCTTCGGTGGGAAGATGGCTCCGGCGTGCGGTGCACCTGGGCTCCCTCTCCCCCCGCAGCCTCTCCCACAGGCGCGTACCTGCTGCTTACAGGTAGGCATGATCCTGCAGCAGTGATGCTGCAGCTGCAGCAGTCTAAGGATGCAGCCGAGATGAGGTTTGTGGGGAGAGGTGACAGTGGCTGGTCTATAAAGGATGTCTGTGGGGAACAGAAAAGCACCAGATATCCTTCCAGGTGGGGGAGCAGTGTCCCTCCCCACCCTGGCTTTGCCATCTCTCCCAAGGCACAAGTTCGAGAGGTAAGGGCTGCTGCCACGTTCAGCTCCCTCGGACTGGTGTGACTGGAACCCCCATTTTGTTCCCTGCGCTCTGCTCCCTGTGTTGATACAAAAGAGGACTCCTCTCCTGGAACGCATCGCCTGCCAGCCCCTCCCCTCCAAACAGCCTGTGATGGACACATGAAGCTCTAGGAGACAGGGCTAAGCCTACAGAAGGTCTTGGAACCCAGGCATCAGCTCGCCAGCAGCTTGGGCAAGCCTCTGAAATCCCCCCTGCAGCCCATCAGTCCCCTGCTCTGGTTGCACACACAGATACATCTGCAACTCTAGTAATGTCTCTAAGAGGCTGCTCTTTGCTGCTGTCCGCACCCTCACTCCCTGATCCTTTTGTCTATACTGGGGGAGGGTTTAATATCTTTCTGTGTTCATCACTGGCCTTGGAAAAGCAGCTTGTCACCCTGCTGGTAACAGTTATTCCAGTACCTTGCTCCCTATGGATACCCTGAAGGGCCATTGGTATTATTAGGCTTTATCACAGTCACTGTTTAATTTCTTCTTCGCTCCTGTCTCTCCTTGACCTCCTTTGATTTAACCCGGGCAGTCAGGCAGAGGGGTCTCAGGCAGGTAAGCTCAGACACACGTAGTTCTCTGACACAACAACAGGGCCATTTCTCTCTCCACAAGTTGTGTGCAGTTGGTGTGCCAACTCCGGCAGCAAAGCCTGCAGCGCTGTGCCCCTTCACAACAGCTCCGCTTTGGACAGTTGCTTTTCCAGTGGTGTTTGACTCTCAGATCACAGGATCATAAAATCATAGAATGGTTTGGGTTGGAAGGGATCTTAAAGATCAACCAGTTCCAACCCCCCTGCCATGGGCAGGGACACCTCCCACTAGACCAGGCTGCTCAAGGCCCCATCCAACCTGGCCTTGAACACTTCCAGGGAGGAGACATCCACAGCCTCCCTGAGCAACCTGTGCCAGTGTCTCACCACCCTCTGCATGAAGAATTGCTTCCTAATGTCTACTCTAAATCTTCCCCCTTCCAATTTAAAGCCATTCCCCCTCATCTTATCACTACCTGCCCTTGTAAGAAGTCCCTCCCAAACTTTCCTGCAGCCCCTTCAGGTACTGGGAGGCCACCATAATGTCTCTTCTGAGCCTTCTGTTCTCCAGGCTGAACAATCCCAACTCTCTCAGCCTGTCCTCATAGCAGAGGTGCTCCAGCCTTCTGATCATCTTTGTAGCCCTCCTCTGGACCCATTCCAACAGTTCCATATCCTTCCTATGTTGGGGATTCCAGAACTGGACACAGTATTGCAGGTGGGGTCTCACGAGAGCAGAGTGGAGGGAGAGAATCACCTCCCTTGACCTGCTGGCCATGCTTATTTTTGATGCAGCCCAGGACACAGCTGGCTTTCTGGGCTGTGAGCACACATTGCCAGCTCACATCGAGCTTCTCCTCAATCAGCACCTCCGAGTCCTTCTCCGCAGGGCTGCTCTTCAATCACATCATCCCCCATCCTGTACTGAAACCACCGATTACCCCGACCCAGGTGTAGGACCTTGCACTTGGCCTTGTTGAACCTCATGAGATTCACAGACCCACTTCTCCAGCTTGTCCAGGAGATGAACCAATAAAATCTCTTTCTGAATCAATAGAATTTCCCACCTACTGATACTGCAATTTCCAAATATACTGGTTCTTCATAGGCTGCTCTAGGAAAAAAGTGTTTGCATTTAAGTAAAAAAAATATATCTAGCCCATGTTAATAACAGTAATGAGATCAAACTTGCAGCTTGAGAGTGAACAATGTAACAAGTCATGGCTAATCAAAGCCACAAAATGTTTGCTGTATGGAATATCTTTTTCAGAAAAACAATTATGCACTTCTGATAGTAAGTAGAATTGGTATTTTTGTCTGATTGCAATTCTGTATATTTACAATTTCTCAATGCACAGTTCTTTAAAAGTTAGATTGGCTTCATCCTCTGCTCTCAGAGCACCTGAAGACAGTGCTGAAGCATGAAGATATCTGCTCAGTGCAATGTCTGTCATTGTCTACTTTGGCTTCTTATATGCATTAGTTATTTGTTTTTACTAATGCTAACACCAAGCTGTTACAGAAGTGTGTATGTGTATACATATTTATATATATACATATATGTATTCAAGGACCCATGAATGTGTTTTGCAGTCCTCCTGGCCTGTAACTGCTTCCAAGTTATGGCTTGGTTAATGGACTCCGATCTGTCAAGTCTTCAAAAATTTAGGAAATTAGTTATTGACATAGTGGAGAAATTATCTGAGTGTATCACACCAACCCATGCTTAGGGACACCTCTGTCAGCTCAGGTTGACCCTAATAATTAACAACCTCATTCAGTGCCCCAGAGGTTCTTTATAAGGCACAAGGCTGAAGGTTAAATAGCTTCTGTGCATCAGATTACAGCAGTATGTCTATAATGGCTTTCCTGAGGCCACAGAAGCTTGTTAATTGATTGTTGCTATTTTACGGTCTTTCTAGGGGTCCCCTGTACCATTACAAAGCTGACCCCTTGTCATTGCCACATTACCTTTTCCTGTTCAGCTTGAGAACTTGCCAAACAGGGAGCTGCCTGCCATCCCATTGCTTGTCCTTGGTCAGCTGTATGGCGCTGCTTGGGCAGCCTGTGTTCCTCTTCCCCCAGCCCCACTCCTCCACCTCAGCTCCTCCTTCTGTGAAATTCAAAGGCCTGATAGCCAGCTGCCTCCAGTTTAATCACACGTAACCACAGTTTATAATCCATGCAGCCCTGTGGTTCTCCTCCATTTTCTCCAGTATTTATTTAACTTTAAAGTTTTCCAGAGTGAGAAGATGATGAGGAATCCAAAGGCTAGGTATCCTAAGTGACTTAGCATGGAAGAGGAATAAGGTTTTGCAAGGAGAGCACTACCAACTGGTAAACCACCTGCTTCTCTGATCAACTGCTGCAGCTGGAAAGAAAACATAAAAGCTTTCTGGGCTTTTTGAGCTGAAAGCACTGCAGCTTAACACGCTCCTGCCTGTGTCCCAAGTGAGAAACGAGCTGCAAAAGTCTCAGCCCTTGGGGTGAAATCCTCCAATGTACTTGGGTACCTGACTTGTGAAAGGTAGGTCCTTGGAAGAAAGGTAGGTCCCTTCAAAGGCAGAGCTGGGCTTTAGCGCCTCCTGTCTTTAAATAGGAAGATGATTGAATGCACTTCTGTGTAAGAAGATAAGCAGAGGGCAGTGAGTTTCAGCAGTTTCCCATTTCTTGGCTTAAAAGCAGACACAAGCTCCTGTCTTCCCACAGCCTCCACTACACAGCGTTCTCACAGTCACGCAAGGCAGATGCACAGAGCCCTGTTGTGCTACAGCACTCAGGGAGATTTGACCATTTCACTTGGGCTGAGATACTCCTGATGAAGGGAGAGGCTAGACATTGAGCCAATATTTGTGGCTCCTTCTCCCATAACTTGAGTGCACTTATTGTACCATCAGCGGCAACAGACAAGTTCAATGCTGTATTTTAAGTCACTTGAGGCATTGCTATTCCATAATGTAGGCAAAATGGAGAACGCAGGCTAAAACAGGATAAGAAGATTAAATTAGCATGAAAGGCTGACTCTGAGAAAAGTAGTCCCTAATCCTGTTTTGTAGGAATATCTTTGTACTTGGGTGCATCATATGCCATCATCTAGCTCCACCATGCGTTGGGATCTCTCCTCTTGCCACAGGAGAGAGAAATTTTTTTCTTCACCCTTTCCCACACCAGCGTCAACGCTCCCTCTGCAGTAGGACATTTCAATAGCACCAAGTAGGCAATTTCACGTAAATCAGGCTCATTATTTGTGCATTGTAATAGCACTTTCAATTTAAATGCATTCCCTGTTCCCCTTTGCTTGCCTTCTCCAGAGCATGCAGCCTAGAAAGCCAATCATATCTTGAGCTGCATCCAAAGAAGTGTGACCAGCAGATCAAGGAAGGTGATTCTGCCCCTTCTACTCTGCTCTCAGAAGACTTCACCTTGAGTACTGTATTCAGTTCTAGAGTCCTCAGCACAGGAAGGACATGGAGCTGTTAGAGTGACACCAGAGGAGGCCACAAAGATGATCAGAGGGCTGGAGCACCTCCCGTATGAGGACAGGCTGAGAGAGTTGAGCTTGTTTAGCCTAGAGAAGAAAAGGCTCTGGGGGGTGACCTTATAGCAGCCTTCCAGTACCTAAAGGGGGCTATAGGAAAACTGGCGAGAGGCTCCTTATTAGGGAGTGCAGTGACTGGAAGGGGGTAAAGGCTTTAACCTGAAAGAGGGGAGATTTACATTAAATATTAGGAAGAATTTTTTTTTCCTGTGAGGGTGGTGAGACACTGGCACAGGTTGCCCAGAGAAGTAAATGGATGCCTCATCCCTGGAGGTGTTCACAACCAAGCTGGATGGGGCTTTTGAACAACATGATCTAATGGAAAATTGTCCCTGCCCATGGCAGGGGTGTTGGAACTGGATGATATTTCAAGTCCCTTCCAACCCAAACCATGCACACACTGGCTTCTCTGATGGTAAAACATTAGTGAGCTGGGGCTATACAATTCTAGACTGGCAAAGATACATAGGGATACCTGTCCTCAGGATAACAGAAGGAGACATCTGGACATTCCATGACCCTGACAAAGCTTGCAGCTACTGGGGCTCTGAAAACGTGGAATCATAAAATCATTTGTTTGGAAAAGACCTTTGAGACCCTTGAGTCCAACCGTACCTGTCCCCTACAAAACCATATCCCTGAGCACCTCACCTACCAGTCTTTTAAATACCTCCAGGGATGGGGAATCCAGCACTTCCCCGGGCAGCTGTTCCAGTAGGTGATAGCCCTTTTGGTGAAGAAATTTTTCCTGATGTCTAATCTGAACCTCACCTGGTGCAACTTGAGGCCATTTCCTTTCATCCTATTGCTTGTTATGTGGGAGAAGAGACCAACACCTACCTCGCTACAACCCCCTTTCAGGCAGCCGTAGCCAGTGATGAGGTCTCCCCTCAGCCTCCTCTTCTCTCTGCTAAACAACCCCAGCTCCCTCAGCCACTCCTCGTTGGACTTGTTCTCTTAACACATCCCTGTGCTCTGTGGTCAGTCACTTCCCTGATGAAAAAATTGACCACATGGCCCAGGACGGTGCCTGAGGCTTTTTCCCCACTCTTATTGTTTAAAATACCATTCAAATTTTAACACAGCTTTGGGAAAGTTATGAAAAAAAAAAAAAAGCACGAAGCTTCCTGCAAGGCAGAGGAAAGCCACAAGATGGCAGGGCCAGACCGTGGCACTGGGGACCGCCAGCGTGGCGGGTGCGGTGGCAAAGGATGCACGCCTGCTCCACAGGGAATTCCGAACAGAAATGGGTAGAACACAACAGTTTCCACCTCGTCGTCAGACCGAGAGCACAGCAAAAATAAATACACTACACTCGCTTGGGAAGAGATTTCTTTCAGAAAGTGCTGGGAGAAAGTGGAGGCTCCAAATACCTGTGATTCTGGCATGGTGTCAGGTGCCTGGGCAGCACCTCTGGGTCGCACTGCCTGGAGGCAAGGTCACAGAATCACCGAGGTTGAAAATGACCTCTAAGATTATCCAATCCAACCGTCAGTCCAGCACCACTGTGCCTATTAAACCATGCCAGAGATTTGTTTGGGTTGGAGGGGACCTTAAAGCCCATCCCGTTCCAACCCCCCTGCCATGGGCAGGGACACCTCCCACCAGACCAGGCTGCTCAAGGCCACATCCAACCTGGCCTTGAACACTTGCAGAGAGGGGGCATCCACAGCTTCCCTGGGCAACCTGTGCCAGTGTCTGACCACCCTCATGTGAAGAATTTCTTCATAAAGTCTCATCTAAATCTCCCCTCTTTAATCTCAAAACCGTTACCTCTCGTCCTGTCACTGCACTCACTGATAAAAAGCCCCTCATCTTTCCTGTAGCCCCTTTTAGTATTGGAAGGCTGCTTTGAGGTCTCACCAGAGCTATCTCTTCTCCAGGATAAACAAGCCAAACTCTCTCAGCCTGCCCTCACAGCAGAGGTGCTCCAGCCCTCTGATCATCAGCCCTCCTCTGGACTCACTCTAACAAATCCATGTCCTTGCATGTCCTGAAGTGCCACGTCTACATGCTTTTTTAACACCTCTACGGACAGCGACTCCACCACTTCCCTGGGCAGCCTGTTCCAATGCTTCACCACTCTTCCAGCAAAGAAGTTTTTCCTAATATCCAATCTAAATCTCCCCTGGTGCAACTTGAGGCCATTTCCTCTTGTCCTATCACTTGTCACTTTAGAAGCCACGTGTGTGGCTGCACCAGGGGCATGGGGAGATGCTTCAGCCCTCTGATCATCTTTGTGGCCTTCCTCTGGACTCGATCCAACAGATCCATGTCCTTCCTGTGTCGAGGACTCCATATCTGAATGCAGTACTCAAGGTGTGCTCTCACGAAAGCAGCATGGAGGAGCAGAATAACCTCCCTCAACATGTTGATCACGCTTCTTTGGATGCAGCCCAGGATACGGTTGGCTTTGGGCTGCAAGCTGCAAGCACACATTGCCAGACCATGGTGAGCTTCTCATCCACCAGTACCCCCAAGTACTTCTCTTCAGGTCTGCTCTCAATCCATTCTCGCCCAGCCTGTATTTGTACTTCGGTTTACTCTGACCCAGGTGTAGGACGTTGCACTTGGCCTTGTTGAACTTCATGAGGTCAAGTGGAAAATATAGATGAACTTGCTATGCATTGGTCCTTCTGCGGCTTGCCTTGAGGCAGAAATGATCTTGAGACTTTTTCAAATCAAACTATTGTACAAATGTGTTGGAGTCATGTAAGAAGAAACTTTTACCAGAAAACTTCACTCCTATAGAGAACTTGCTGAACAGACGCCTGCTAATATGAAGAAAAGCTCCTCCACTGTTTCAAGAAACAAGAAAGTTGATCAGTCCAGCTAGAGTGAAGAAGAAACAAGGCAACGCGCTCACCCCCAAACAGCTCCAACCAAGCATGCCAGGGCGTACCCCTCTCTGCAGATCTCTTCTCATAAGGATCCAAGCCCATGAAAGAACCTGCAGTCAATGGATGCTGAAGTCTCCTGAAGGAGCAAGCAGGCCATTAATGGAACAAGTCAACAAACTTTGATGGAATTAACTTTTCTGGAAAATTAACTGGATTGCCTGGGCAACCAAATCACAAAAGAGCAGAGGACACAACCAACACATGGAAGGGTACAGACGTTTGCTGAGAAGTTCTATGAGCATGACAAAATCAAATGAAACTGGATGTCCTAGAAAATACTCACTTTCATCATGTCTCTTGGCTGGATTCCATGACACCGCAGAAATGTTTCTGCACAAATTGATTACTTGTCACACTCTGGGCCCTGGAGAGCTTCCCACACTGCTCAGAAGAGGTAGGTCTTTTTGAGTATGGTCTCAGAGGTGAGATCTAAGCCAGCTGGGCAAAGCCACCATCCTTCAGTGACACATTACCATATACACAACTGACTCCTGAAATCAAGAAGCTGAAAGGAAAGACAGTAAAAGGACTAGCCATTTATTTCACCCACAGTTAGCAGCAGGATGTGAATATAAAAGCAGACAAACTAGGGGTGACAATAAGCTAATCTGAGCCAGAGAGCAAAGGTAGATCTTTTCCTGACACTGAGAATAACCTTTATCTGGCCAGTGACTAAACAAATGGATCCAAGCTACAGATCGAGGTCAATAGCAACATCTCCCCAGAGTTTTGAAGAAGTTTTAGATTCATGGGTTCAGTTCAGCCTAAAACATGGGTCCTTCAGATCCAAAATGGAATGTTCCCCAAAGGCTGGGAACTGCCTGGATCAACTCCTGCCTAGGCCTGTTGTCAGCTGCAGTCTTTACAAATAAGACCAGCCATTGCAGGACTTCACCTGGTGCCCCAACTAAGCCATTTCCAAGTCTCCAGCCACAGTCTTATTCTTCTTACCTCTGTACCTTCCTGGACTGGAGCTTTTGGCTCATGCAGATACTTCTACTGCTTTCCAGAGGCATGTGGGCATCTGGAAAACTGCATGGAAGACTGTTTGCATTTCCTCAGAAAATACTCATTTAAAAACATTTCTTATTCTTATTTTTTCTCCCTCTCCCCCCCTCTAAAAATCAGCTCATGAGTCTCACTATTTGGCGATTTCATTTCAAACCCTTGTTCTACCTCTAAGTTCCCATGTTCCAAAGAGTCCATGCGCCAGGCTATTGGCTTGTGGGTAATGATGACAACTGGATGACAACTAGGGGACAACTCCATCCCTTCATTTGCCTTGTTTCAGCACTGAGTTTGTACAAAATCACCCTCTGGAGCAAGGAGAAGCCAACAAACTTGATTAGGGCTTGGGAGAATAAGATTCTTTCAACATCCCAAGCAGACAGGGAAGAAGTGGGAAAGCACTGGGACCCTGGAAAAAGCAACAGGGAATGAGAAATTCTTAATTTCCACCATCAACTGGTTTTCCAGAAGAGAAGTCTTGGTTTTAAAATGAGATTAGAGCACTTTTCCAGATACAGATTGCAGGTATTTTACAAAGATACCTTAGTGCGTTCCTGTCAATAGCTACCAGCACCTACAAATTTATACTTCTGGATAAAAGGCACTTTATCAAAGTTCCTGACAAGCTCTTACCTGATGTACCCATATTGTGTGAAAACTGTGCAAGAGACAGAAAGTTCATTTTATCAAATTATGAGGAGCAAATGGTCTCAGAACGAGCAAGAAGCCTCCAAGATCTAGTGCACCAAACATTATCAATGCAGCACAGTGCACCAAGCCCAGCGGCAAAGGAAATGGGTACTAGGGAAACTCAGAGGCACAGAGAAGAAATAAATCCAAAGCTCAATATGAAATAACTGTAAAAAAAAAGCAAACTACTCATCTGACTTATCACGTGAGCTGCTGAGCATCACAAATTTTTACTCAAGCTCTTGTCAGACGAAAGAGTGACACCAATTTGTACAGAGCACTTACGGAGTGGAGAAAGATTGGCCTTGCGATAAGTGTTGAAAACACATTAATAAAGCCCCAAGCAGGTGAAAGATACAGTCCTTGCAGAAACAGAGAGCACAGTCTTGTGCCAGAGATGGGGCTGTCATTTTGATTCTTGCCTTCTGCTTTCTGCTCAGGGCTGTTTTTCTCAGTCTCTCAGAGGTTAAGGACAGATGGGAACCATTAGATCTCTGCAGCTCCTTTGGGAACTGGTAGTCAGACCTCTTGTATATCACAGTCCTTCAACCTCACCTGCTTACCTTGCCTGAGACTTAACTACAGTGTCACTCAACACTTTTAACTGCGGTTAGAGCACATCCATCAGAAACATGCTGGTCTTGGCTTGGACACATCTGGAGAATGTGCCAGCCGCCCCGACAGCTTGTTACAGTGATTAATCACCTTCATTCCAATAAATTTGTGCCCAGTTTTTCATAGGAATTTATCTGGTTTCAGCTTGCTGCTACACATTGCCATAATTTACTAGATTAAAGAGCCTTTCAGTACCTGATATTTTTCTCCCAAGGAAGTTCCTTCACCATCATAATCAATTCCCCGCTCCGTCTTTTTTGATAAGCTAGAGAGAGAGAGTTCTTCATGTCTCCCATTGCAAAGCATTTTCTTCAGGCTGTGAATCATTTTGTGTGGCTCTAATGTTCCCCACTCATTTTTCAACATCAATTTAAAATACACAAGCCATCCCAGCGCCGGTCTCACAAATACAGTACGTGCTCATAGCCAGTTGCTTGTCCCTTAGGACTCTTAAAAAAATAAAATCTATCAGAGTCTTAGGCAGATGTAAGCCAGCTTCCTTCTGGCTGGCATTTGGAGCAAGCAAAAAACAGCAGTCTTTCACCTCCACTGATACTGCCATCTCAGCAGGTAAAGAGAAAGCACGACAAGGCTGTCTCCCTGCTTGTCCACTGTGACGTGATACAATACTGGAAAGCAAGGCTGCCCCTGCGCAAGGTACCGCTCTGAGCACAGATTGCCCCAGGCACACACCACATCCATAGGGATAAATTAGCCAATGGGCACAAAGCAGCCATGTACAGATTGTTAAACCCTCTTACCTCTCACAGTGGAGTGGCTGCAGCCAGACTTCTTACATCCATGCCGGGGAAATTTTTGGGAACATGCTATAAGCCTGAGCCAACACTGTGCCAGGGACAATTTTTCCATCTCACCCAGACCCAGCTGAGTTCCAGTACCTGGGAGTACTCCCGCTGCTGCCCTCTTTACCAAAGAAGACAAATGTTGTCTTAACACAGAACCAGTCTCTCAGGAGGGAAAAGGATGAAGCAACTCCCTTGCTTTCTCCTTCCGAATTCTGTTTCCTGACAGAGGTCAGCAGGGCTTCAGATAGCAGAGGTGGCAACAGGCTGGGGCATCCTTTTCCTGCCCGGTGGTGGCCTAAGGGCTCGTACTGACACTGCAGGGGCAAGAGTTCCATCACAGCAGAGCCTCCAACAGGCACATCAGGCCCCTGAGTGCAGCCTCATGTGTCTCCCCAACAGAAAGGATACAGGAAGAAAAGGCAAGATATAAGGAAAAAAAGGCAATAAACACACTTTTGCCTAAGCTCAGAGATGAGGTCTCGCGTCACTGTGCAGCTGAGACCAAACCCAGGCTGGCAAGCTCACATGAGGTGATGCTTTAGCCCTGAGGTGCCCCCAGAGTGCCTGAGCTGCATCAAATATCCACTCACCATCGTCAGCCCAAAGCTTTCTCACGGCAAGACTGTCCTGCTGTCACTTGTCAGAGTCAAAACAGCATCCAACACTAACAAAGCTGGTAGCACTTCACACCTGTTATAGGTAGATAAGGCAATCAGGCTGAGCCTAAATACCGTATTTTCTACCATTCCAGGGTTCTCATATCAGGAAACTGAGGGAAAAGTGATTTGGGGAAAAGATACCTCCTGCCTCCCCCCCAGCAGAAGGGAACAAAAATACTCAATGGCTAATATTTTACTACATTTTGACTAGAACAATAACAATTTATTTTTTCCACATAATTTTATCCTTTCTTATATTCTGTCAGTGGCAGAAAATGCTGAATCACAAACCTGGAGCTTTAAAAAAAAAAAAAAGTATTTCATATGAAGAAGAAACATATCTTACATCATTTCATGCTTCCTGCTCTGCTCTCTGGTGCCACGTTCCTCATTTTCAGGCTGTTTTAAAGGTCAGCTTCACAGAACAAATCCTGACCTCAGACATGGGAAATACGCTGCCTCATCACTCCGGGATCTTTTCTCACATGATTAGTCCCAACATTCCTGCAAGTAGAGCAGTCCCCAACATCACTGCCGCAGCAAAAAAAAAAAAAACAAACCAAAACCCAAAAGGGAGGAAAAAAAAAAACCATGATATGTTTTCTTTCCATTCTTCAAGTTAATTTTCACCTCCATCACAGCCTAATTTCAGGGGCGGGGGGCTACTCCAGAAGTGCAATGCTATTGCTATCTATGGGCAAGTAATAGCCTTACCAGTCATATTTACAAGTCAGAATAAATACCTCAGCTGACAACTCATCTCAGGAAAGTTTTAAAGGTTTTTAAAAAGGATTTTATTTAAGATTTTCCAAAAGCTAAGGTAAGGGATCTGGATTAAAGTTATTCACAGACAGCAATTACTTCTCATGGTATTTGTATTAATCCTAATTCATTCAACTGGCTCCACTTTGCCTTAGATATTTTATTTTGATGCTATAATTTGAGCAGGCAGGAGAGTTCGTGTTAAGGTGTTGATCCAGAAGCAGCATACATACTCCACGTATTTTAAACAACAGATCTGAATTTATTTGAAATTACTACTATCAACTATAAAACATTTATAGAATGATGGACAGTGATGAACAGTGATGAACAAGCTTAGGTGCTACAGGAAAGCTGAAGATTAATTTACTTGCGTAATAACTCCTCTAAAAATGTAATATCTCAACCTTAATAAAAGAACAAGTGAATTAATTATAAATGACCAACATATACTGACAAAATAGTCTGATCAAAGTATAAAAGTTCCTGCAAACTCTTTTTAACTGGCTTACACCTCTATAAAAGAATGTCTCTTTTCCAGTATCCTAGTGGACCATGATCATATGAAAAAAAATTTTGCCAGCATCTGGAAGAAATACAAAGCAAAACTGAAGTTCCCACTCACTGGGAGACTCTACAGATGACATTTAAAAGAAAGCATAACACCACAGCAAAATGAAGAATGGGTTTTCTGTTAAATTATAACTAGCCAGACAGTTATACAGCTCTCAGGTTCATGATAAAGGCATAAAGATTGCCTCCCCTGCCTGCAGAGGTCATTGCCAGGTGGTGCAGACCATGCATGGTTAACTTGTCAGCCTTGGCCTCTTCTTAGTCCCTGCTGAACCAGTGAAAGGAAAATGCCCAGGCCCTGGGAGCAAAGATTGCCCCATGGCTTGTTACATGGCAAAAAAAAAAAAAAAAAAAAAAAGCTAGCTAAGGCATCAAACCAATCTCAGTCCCTCACCAGAGGAAAAGCATCCTTAAGACTGAACCGCATAGAAGTCGTACAAAAAGAACCGAAGCACAATGTCTTCTTCTAATCAAGTCAGAACAAAAACGTTTGGATAGGATTTCTGTAAGAAAGAGCCAGAGGTGTCTGTGAACTAGCACAAGAATAGGCACTTCCAGTGACTGCACAACTATAAACAGAAGAACTTTCGTGCACTCCCGGATTACTTGCTCTTATTTTCTCTTACAGTCACATGCTTATGTGGACCTGTTTGAAAACATGATTTCATTGAGATGCTTTAAATTGCTACCAAGTATTGTACTAGTAATACTGACTTTGTTTTAACTTTCCTGATACTTAGAATAACTTGTTTCATAACTGTATCTCTTACGTGTCCAAATCCTCACTGAAGCCTTTAAAAGTTTTTGTTGATGTGTGCACTGTATTTCCAAAGCATTTCAGATTTATGGGTTTCCCCTCCCCGCCTCCTTCCCCCCTCCCCCCCCCCCATCCCCCGCGCCTTGTCATTGTTTCATTGGTTCAGGGACAACCCCTTCTTCTTAGCAGATTGAAACATCCAGCGATCTGAAACAGATTTGGTGACCCTATAGCTTTAAATCATGCTTTGTGGTGTTTTATTCTGGCTCCAAAAGACTTTATGCATCATCAGGTACATAAAATTGCACCAGAGGCTGAATACATATTGAAAAGTAATAAATAATTCCATATGGTCCTAATTTTTCAAAGCAGTGCATCTCTGTTTTAAAGCAATCTTGTTTAATTTTCCAATTAAGAAGATTTTTTTAATAGCTCTTCTAACCCACAGATATGGTAACGCTCTCACTTCAGATATTATCCCCAGCTGAGAAATTTGGGAGCACCAACAATTTTCACAGTCAAATGGTATCCTTGGTCAGCTAGCTAGCAAGGGTACAATTAGCCAATGCAGTTAATTTCTTCCTTTTATTCAAAAAAGCTTGTGTCATCATTACTGCGAAGACACAGGTCACAAAGCCTCTGTGAGGAAACTGAATAGCATACGTTCCTCTTTAAGCTTCACGTACTTGAACATCTGCCAGACCTCAGCTACAGTCCCTCCCCAGTTTTCCCTGCTTACTTCCAAGGAAAAAATCCATTTTAGTAAAACAAGTCTTCTAATACCTCTACACAGATACATTTTAAGCTTTACATGCCTATTATGAAGAGTAGCTACTGTATTTAGAAACAGCAGGCTCTTCAGCAGATCAGTTCTCAGCGTGTATTCAATTACGTGTGCTCACTTAAATGATAACCCTGAAAAATAATTTAAAAAATAAAATCAGGTCTACTCTTGCTGTCACTGGCTCTCCACAGGAAAAACAGCAGTGAATGACTTAGGATGTACACTTTTAATACAGCAGTTTGCTAGACCGAAGCAAATCATTTTGCAGGGCAGGCAAGGGTGTGTACGGGTGGAAGAATTCAACTTTTCAGATTCCAGAAGGAGTCTGCAGGGCAGTTAGCCACAACTGCATGCCCAGAGCCCGTTTCAGTGACATTCACATGAGCTTCAAGGAATGTAAGGCCTTTAATACCAGAAGCTGGATCAGGGCAGAAGTGAGGCACTAGAGTTCAGAACTGCCCTCCCAAAAGCTCCTGCTCAACTAAACCAAGAGGCTCCAGAGTCCTATTTTTAGGCTGTCTGTGTCCCAAGATACAGGACATTCTGCTTTTCACATACCCTGAACCACCCCAAGATGGGCAGCTCCATACTTCTCTTCCCCCAGCTGGAATTCGGAGCTCAGACACGTCTCCACGCAAGACAAGACCCATGGCCCTGGCTGCACAGCCAGCTCAGAGCACATCCAACACATACCAGCAGGCTCCAGCTCCTTACAGCACAGTGCTGTGATCATTCTCCCAAGACGGGGCAGCAGGCAGGAGGTGCCTGTTGCCATCCCATCACTCACTGCAGCGTGTCTCAGGCACTCAGGAAATGTGACCCCCTTTCCATTCCTCCGACTTGATGTGGCTCCTGAGTCAGCCGCAGCCCAGTTCCTCCAGGGTGACAGAGGGAGAGAACCAGCTGAAAATGTTTATCAACTTCCCCACCATGTGCTGAGCCGCTGACTGCTTTTGCTTAGCACTTCACCAGCTCCTTTCAACGGGCGTGTCCTTCCCCATGTGGCTTGCAGTGCCCCCCACGCCAGGAAACCCAAGGTCAACACCTCCCTGTTCCTGCACGATGGGGTTCAGGTGCCTCCCTCTGACCTTACTGGAGAGTATGTTACCTGGGAGGCAGGATAACCTAACACGCACCAGCCTGTTGAACGTATACTGCTGCCTGGGGGAGAGGTGGGGATTCAGGATTCATGGGAGCAATCAAGGAGAGGCCATGACCTAGCAATAACAACATTGCCACGGGGAAGGGAACAGCCTTGGATATTAGTCCCCTTTTCCAAGTCTGCTCTATGTACTTTATGTAAAATACTTGTCAGAGGACAAAACACAAAGTTCTTGGAAAAGGACCATAAGCCACATCTCCAGCTCCTAAGCAAGTGCTCTGATCATACAGAATAATGGAAGTGCTTGGAATTATTCCTCCAGGGGCCACATACAGGAGAAAAGAATTAGTTCTTGAAGGAACTGAAACACGCTGTATGTAGACACCTGCTCTCAAAAGGAGAAGCCAGACTGTGAGTCTCAGCAAAGTGAAAGCCTTTCCTAAAACCCTCATTCTCTCTATCTGACCCCTGATTAAAGCCTCCGCTCTACCAGTGTGCCTTATGTTTGCAGATAGAGGGAAGCAGGACAGTGAAAGGTGGTTATTTTGGGGCTGTGGCATGTAAGCACCACTACAACCAAACAAGGATGGAGGCTACATCTCTGTACAGCACCAGAACAGGACAGCTATCTTTTTGTCCCTTGGAGACAACCGACAATGCCACAGGTTTCAGGTCTCCCTATCCATGCCCTACCTCTAGGCACTTAGCACACTGGATCCTGCTGCCAGACAAGAACCCAGGCCCTCTCCCTCAGCCCTCATGCAAGACTGTGAGTCCCTTCCAGAGGAGGGCTTCACCTAGCTCTGAGACCAGGGAAAGAGGAACACAGGGAGAGCATTTTACCTGATCCTCTATGCAGCTGTGTCTTCTGTCTGAAAGCAGCTTTCGGAGTGAGTGCCATAGAATCGCTTGGTTGGAAAAAAACTTCGAGATGGTTATCAAGTCCAACTGTGCCTGTCCACAACTAAACCATATCCCTGAGCACCTCATCTACCCATCTTTTAAATACCTCCAGGTATGGGGACTCAGCCACCTCCTGGGCAGCCGGTTCCACTGCCTAATAACCCTTTTTGTAATGAAATTTTTCCTAATGTCTAATCTGAACCTCTCCTGGTGCAACTTGAGGTCATTTTCTCTCGTCCTATTGCCTGTCAACTGGAGAACAGACCAACATCCACCTCACTACAACCTCCTTTCATGTAGTTATAGACAATGATGGGGTCTCCCCTCAGCCTCCTTTTCCCTAGGTTAAACAATCCCAGATCTCTGAGCTGCTCCTCATAAGGCTTGTCCTCCAGCCCCTTCACCAGTTTTGTTGCTCTTTTCTGGACACACTCCAGCACCTGAATACCCTGTTGTGCACAGGGACCCAAAACTGAACACAGCATTCAAGATGCAGCCTCACCAATGCCGAGTAAAAGGGCACAATCACTTCCATGCTCCTGCTGGTCATACCTTTTCTGATACAAGGCAGGATGCTGTTGGCATTCTTGGCCACCTGGGGACACTGGCTCATGTTCAGCTGGCTGTCAAACAACACCCCTACGCCTTTCTCTGCCAAGCATCTCTCCAGCCACTCTTCCCCAAGCCCATAACGCTGCATGGGGTTGTTGTGCCCCAAGTGCAGCACCCAGCACTTGGCCTTCCTGAACCTCACCCTATTGGTCTGAGGCCATCGATCCTGCCTGTCCGGATCCCTCTGCAGAGCCTCCCTACCCTCAAGCAGACCAACACTTCCAGTGCCGCGCTACCTTCAGGAAAACGCTTTTCCCCCAGCGCCTGAATCCCGCCCGCCCTCTGCACGCGCTGACGGGGCCGCAGATCCGCACCGCCACGGCCTGGCGAGCTGCCCGCACACCTGCACAGCCCAGCAAGCACGCCCGGGAACGGCCCCGGCCAAGCGGCCCCACCACGGTGGAGGTGGGGGGGGGGCGGGGGAGTTGCACCAACCGCGACCCTCCCAGCCCCGCGCCGCATTTTTACTCGATTGTTTATTATTTTCCTAGGGGCGGCGGCGCGGACCAATGGGAAGCGGCACCGCCCTGGCGGGGCGACGGGTGCTGGCCAATGGGCGGCGAGGGAGGCCCGCGGCGGTCACGCGCGCGGCCCCAGAGCATGACATCATCTTGTTTGCACGGCGCAACCCTGGCTCGGTGCGCGCGGGGCGGTGGCGGCGGCCAGGGGGCGTGGCCGGGCTGCGGCGGGAGGTGTGACCGCCGCGAGGGGGCGTGGCCGGACTGTGGCGAGGGCGCGGCCGCCGCGAGGGGGCGTGGCCGGGCGGTGTCGGGAGGGCATCGGGGTTCGCCGGGGACGGCTGCGGTGTCCGTGTTCCAGGCTACTCTCGCCCTGCCCTGCCCTGCCCCGCCCCGCCCCCCCTCCCGCCGTTTAAACGTCGCCCGCCCTCGGGCAGGGCCGCTGTCCCCCGCTGCGTGGGCAAGGGAAGGTGCTAAAGTATAATAATGGAGCAATTAAGGGATAAGCGGGTGTCATTAAGCCCATGTGGGCTGAGTTGGCATGGCCGGGTTGCACAAGGAAGCACTGGCCGGGCAGAACGGCTCGAGCCAAGCGGGAGAGCTCCCTATCAGTGTATGTGTCCAGGTATTGATGAGGCAGGAGGCCAGGGGAGATGATTAAATCCCTCCTTGAATCATTAACTGCTGTTGTGAAGATTAAATCCTTTCATATCATCTTCAGCTGAATGTGAAAAAAACCAAACAGGTGGAGTTTCTTGCCAAATCTTAGCAGTTTGACTCATTTCACCCTAATAATATAAACTCAATAATTGCATGTACTCCTAAGTATTCAAAAATGATGATGCAAGCTTTTGAGTAGTGTAATTTTAGGTTAAATCAGGTTTAAAAAGACTTCAAAATATGCAATTAGGGTTTTTTTTTTCCTGCTTTCTTCCTGGCCCTGAAAGTATACTTGGGTCACATCCATGGAGCATCAGGAACTTGGCTATTGGTTTAAAATGGAAGCTGAACTGCTCCTTTAATGAGACTTTAAGAACAGGGATTTCAGGAAAACACCAGTATTACGGGGCTTTATAAGTAAAGCTGAGAAATCTGGCAACACTGCTACGTGCTATTTGTGGTTTTATTAAGTGTACGGAACACTGTTAAAAACTTACAGCACTACCCACAAGAAACAGAGAGTTGTTCTCAGCCCCTTTTCAGTGGGTCTTAGCAATGCAGCTTCAGCAGACGTGAGGCCACTTTAATAACAATTTGCAGCTGCAGGGTTGAATGTTCCCATTTCTTCAGCTTCACAGCTCTTCACTCAACCAGTTGATTTGGAGGTTTTATTGTAAACATTGTTTCTTCCAGAAATGTGATCCTTTTTTTTTTTAATGTGGATGACTAGTCACCATACTCCACAGGTACAGAAATGGGTCAAAAAATCCTCACTAGCAAGTGCACAAATTTAGGGGTATGCAGAGCTGAATGTCTTGGAGTCGGTCTCCGAATTGTCAAGATCAGTTGAGGAAAGAGTTCTTCTCTCCACAGTAGTAATGTCACCATTTCCTTTTGCTACTGCACTTCTCTTCCTTTCCCTCCCCTCCATTACAGCAGCCAGTCAGCCAATTTACAGGCTGAAGTCCAACTTCAATTGATCTTTAAATTGCTGTTCATCACTTTGACGAAAATTTTATAGTCAGAACTCTGCAGCCCTCTTTGGCAAACTCTTCATGTCTCCATGGCACAACCTGGACACTTGCTCTGTGTCTGACAGTCAGCCAATCTCCCCTTAATAACAGTGGAAACTATTAGCAAGTTTTAGCCAAACTGGGCAGAAAGGTTAAAGTCTCAAAGTACGAAGTTGGCTGGCTTATAGATGATGTTTTTTTTCTAATCAGCACACTGGTTGCTCTGAATCAGTCACAAAACTTACTGCCCTTTGCCCAGTCTGTGTTTAAAGGACATAGTAGGGAACTGTGGGAAGAACAAAAATTACACTGAGGGAGCCGCTCTCTCAGGGGTTGGATGGGAGGGGTGGACAGGGTTATTGCAGTGGACACAAACCTCTTGGAGACCAGACTGCAGGTGGCTTACAAAACAACCCATCATATACTAGTTTGACAATGCTGCCATTGTTTAATATAGCTGCAATGTAACATTGTTTTATTGAATGGCAGTACACTTTACAGTACTTTTCTATTAAGATGTAATGATGAAGAGAATTTCCAGGTCCCCCACCCCCCATACAACTTTAGCTCCAGCCATGCTAAGTTATTTGTGTAAGAGAGGTAAAGCCAGGAATGTGACCTGCACTTCTTTAGCTCCCAGCCCAGGAGAATGTAGGCTATGGCAGAATGAAAGAGTGATCATATCTGGATTACCACTGCGAACTGGTAAGCTACCACCTTATGAGAAGCTGACTCTCTGAATCAACAAAATGGAAGAATGAGAATGAAAACTGAGTTGGTGATAGCCTGCTATAGTTGAATGTAGCAGCTCGAAAGAGTTAAGATTAACACAAAAATCAGTTACGAGGATTCCCACCCAGAGTGCTGTCATACTAACATTACTTTCCCAAAAGCAGCATGCCACAGGCCCCACATCTGACGGCTCTTGCGTGGTCCATGAGATCACCCACAGAGACAACTTGGGGCTGCAGAGTAACTCTGACCCCTCCACATCCATACAATCAGGTACCGTGATGGGTATGTTCTTAATATAACCCTGAATGGTGACAGCAGACAAAAGGAGATGCAGAGGGAAGACACAGCACTGCCCTGAAACACTTGCAATCTAAGCAGCCACAATAAGTGAGAGAGGTTTTCAGATGGCCTCAGGGCTGGCCTAACTTTATTACTGTTGAAGTCAGAGATAAAACTCCTATAAATGAAGCCTTTTTGAAAATCCCAGCCTTGGGGCATTAAAGTACTTAAAGGAAGAGACTGGAAATAGTGCAGGCTTTAGATTCAATTTTGATCAGTTTTTGTATGTATTTCAGTGGGCCAAGCCACAGAATGGTGATAAGAAGGGCTCTTCTGCCTTTCTGTTTTGTGCGTGCACATTTGGCAACCAAAATGTGCAGGAACAATTATACTGTGGTTTGAATTCTGCCTCTAAATTGCAATATCATGGGCACTACACATGCTGCGTGGAGCTGTGAAGAACTGGAACCATGACGTATGTGATAAAGGCTGTACGGCCAATACACCACTGAATTCTGAAGAGGGCAGATAATCTTGCAGTAGAGGCTGGCACTCAGGAGATCTCGTTTTATTTCTCAGTTCTGACATGGGCTTCCTGTATGACCTCAGCACAGGCATATAATTGCTTGGTGCCTCAGTCCGTCATCTCTTTAATAGGGTTACTACTTAGTTATTTCCTTTCTCCCACCCTGGCCTGCCTTACTTAGGCTGCAGTTCTGCCAGGGAGTGGAGAATCTCTTACCACGTGCAGGGCCTTCACCCAGTACAATGAGACTAATGACAATGCTTGTACAGTAATGCAATGCCAATTAAACAAATAAATTAAGATGATAATATAATTTAGGACTAGATTCGCATCTTGTAATCCAGCCCAAGGTCAAAGTGCTATGCTTCCCTGGAACCCCGGGACCTAAATAAGCAAGAAGTTTCTGTACTGGTCAAAAATCAAGCCCATGCAGCAGGAGGTTTTAGGAAAGGACTGAGCATCAGTCACAGATTTGCAGCCGGCCTTCTCTGGCTAACTTCTGAAACCCACAAGTAAAGGCTCCTCGGAGATGTGGCGTTGGACTAAGGATCTTCTCATTGTGCACAGCCTTGGTCTGATCTTGGTTCCTGGCTCTTCAATGCCACTGTGGTTCTCCTTCCCTACCAACTAAATCATACCCATGAATACCAGTATCACAGCTGCAGAGTAGATGGTGTCTTTTGAGCTGCCTTGCATTCCCGTAAGGGGCCACATTACAAAAAGAGCATGGCAGGGCATGCAACGTCGTGACCAAAAATGGTGCTGCAGTGAAAATTACTTCCATTGCTCAAACCTGCATTCATTCTGATTAATTCAGTGTCTCCTACTATATTTAGATAACTGAGGATTAATTGTATGCATGCTGAAACGCTGTCCCTTGTAATAAAATCATGCCGAACTATTCCTAACGTGAGTTCCACTTGAATTCAAAACGTAACCAGACCCTAAGGGCCTTAGCCTGCCCTTAGCAGGACTCATAAGGCACGCAGGACCATGGCCTTGCTGTTCTCCAATCAAACAAAATGGTTTTCAAATCTCATTGTTTGTCTATAATGCTAAATAAATCAGGAATAGTTTATTTTGTCTGCTAATTCTACCTTACAGTGCTTCAGAAGCATATCTACTTCGTAACGCATGCAGTTGTCTGTATCTGGTATCGGAGACAACACCGTTTTTTGCTCAATCTAGTCCACAGTTTAGGTCGATACAAAGCGAGGTGAGAGCTGATATATATACATAGCTATGTAATGTATTTATAACTACCTCTGTATTAATAGCTCTGTGTTCCTTGGCTTTGTGGGTCACCCCTTTATCCAACCCATAATTAACTACATTTTCAAGAGAGCTACTTAGGAGGGCTTTCTGCCAGGGCACAGCCTCTGAGGAGGAAGGACAGTGGGATCGCATTCACGTGCAGACATGTCCGAACCTGCTGCCCTACCACCTGCAGGCAGAATGAAAGGTTTCAAAAAATGACTAAATTGGACTCCAAATTTACAATTCACCAGAACAACTCATGCACCAATGATTTACGACCAGTGGAAACAAGTCAGAAAAGAAACAGCGTGCTACTCCTCCACCATGACTGGCAGCCAGAGCTGGATTTAGGAAAAAGGACAGGCAGTGAGTGCTGAAGACATGCCTGGTCATAGAATAGAATTGAACAGAATGGAATCATAGAATCGCTTGGTTGGAAGAGATCTTTGAGATCATCAAGTCCAACCGTACCTGTCCGTTACACAGAATCATAGAATCACTTGGTTGGAAACGCCCTTGAGATCATCGAGTCCACCCCCACCTGTCCACTACGTAGAATTGCTTGGTTGGTAAAGACCTTTGAGATCATCAAGTCCAGTCATGCCTATCCACTATATAGAATCGCTTGGTTGGAAAAGATACTTGAGAAGGTGGGCCTGGCAAAGATAAAGAGCTATGGAAAAGTGAGATGGTTGTGTCTGCTTTTGCCGTTTCAATTCTGGGAGGCACAGAGAGCCAGGGCTAATCATAGAATCATAGAATGGTTTGGGTTAGAAGGGACCTTGAAGCCCATGCAGTTTCCAACTTCCCTGCCATGGGCAGGGACACCTCCCACCAGATCACGTTGCTCAGGGCTCCATCCAACCTGGCCTCGAACGCTTCCTGGGAGGAGGCATCCACAGCTTCCCTGGGCAGCCTGTGCCAGTGCCTCACCACCCTCAGCGTGAAGAATCTCCTCCTAACAAAGGGCCAATGCAACCCTTGTAAAGGGTCACCGAGTGCTTTAAGGGACTCGGGCGCCAGTGAGCAGGAGGTGGTGCAGGTCTCGAAGCACAGGGAAGGCGGGCGAGCGGCCGGATCCCGGCAGCCTCTCCGTCCCGCCCATCCCCGGCTGCTCCCCCTTTCCCGGAGCCCCCGCCCCGCCGGGGCGGTGCTTGGCGCTCCCCGCCCCCGGGGCGGTGCGTGCGGTGCGGTGAGGCTGGAGGCTCGCTGCGTGTGCCTATAACTTTGTGTTGCTGCCGGTGGTTGTTAGGAGGAGGAGGGATGTGGAAGTCGGCGGCGAGCAGGCTGACAGGCTGCTCGGGCGGGCTGCGGCAGGCGGATCGCGTAGGGAGCGGGATCGGCGTTTTCCCTTCCTTCGCCTTTAAAGGGAAGGCTCCTCGGAGCTGAAGGCGCAGGAGCAGGAACCGTGCAGCAGCAGCGCTGCTTCTTCTTCCTTCTCCTCTTCCCGTGAATTCGGATCTTGGATTTCTGGCCGTGTGGAGGTGGCTGTTGATTCTCTTTCCTTCCCGATGTGGCTCTCCCTGCCTGCGCTTTTTAAATGACTTGAGTGAAGGGGGGGGGGGGGGGGAACTGTCAAGATGGCAGCAGCAGGAGCAAGGAGGTTATGAATGTGGTGTTGATGCTGGAACAAAACCTATTCTCTTTGGCAGCCCGAGGGAGGGCTTAAAGCTTCTGGACCTGTTGGAAGACCGGCAATTTGATTTGTTCACGCTGTGTTTGCTTTTCTTTTTCCCCCTTCGAGAAGAAGGATTTATTATTATTATTATTATTATAACAGAGCAGCCCCCGGGTGGGCTCCTCCTGCCCCCTGCGAGATTCTGGGGGACTGCTTGCCTTGTGTGGCTTTGGGGAGCACCGCAAAGTGACAGCCTCAGCGCTGCTGTTGCAGTTGGATGTACGCTAAGACTTCGGCTCCCTTTGGGGCTTTTTGAAGAAGGAGAAAAAAAAAGTCTTCGGCGTAACCTGAAGGGACCCCTCTCCCTGCCCTCCTGCCGAGGGAGGGGGCAAAGGACCACCCTCCTAAAAAAAAAAAAAGAAAGAGAAGATAACCTGCGGAAGCGACGAGGAGCGAGCTCGAAGGTGCCGGGGGTGGGTAAAGGTGGTGGCGGGGGGTGTCCTCTCCTGGCTGGATACAGTGCGTTTCCCGCTTGGAGCTACTTCTGCATCTGCATGGAGTGAAACATAAACAAACGCACACACGCACC
Organism: Tapera naevia; assembly: GCA_033556795.1. NCBI lineage: Eukaryota > Metazoa > Chordata > Aves > Cuculiformes > Neomorphidae > Tapera > Tapera naevia. The sequence continues at coordinate 134,358 of JAUMJJ010000406.1, forward strand.
GCGGGAGCGGCCGCCGTTCCGCGGGCACCTCCGGCACCGCCCGCCTCCGGCTCCTAATCCCATTTTTTTTTTTTTATTTTCCCCTCCTTTTTCCCTCCCTCCTCATCCCATTCCCCCCCACCCCCGCTTTTTTTCCTCCCAGATCCTAATCCCATTTCTATCTCCCCCCCCCCTTCTTCCCTGCCAGATCCTAATCCCAATTTTTTCTCCCCCTTTTTTCCTTTTCTCCCGGTTCCTAATCCCATTTCCTTCCACCTCTTTCCCTCCCTCCCTCCCCCCCCCCCATCCTCCCGCGCTCCGGTGGGGTGCATCGGAGCACCCTTTAGGATGCTGTCCCCCTCCTGCTGAGCTCCCGCCGGCACCGAGAAGGAGGAGGAGGAGCGGGTCCCAGCGTCCCGCCCGCCCCGTCGCAGCCGCAGCCGCCCGCGGTGGTGCTGGCGGAGGAGACCACAAGATGGCAGAGGCGTCGCCCCCCGCCGCCGCCCCGCTGTCGCCCCTGGACGTGGAGCTGGACCCCGAGTTCGAGCCGCAGAGCCGCCCCCGCTCCTGCACGTGGCCCCTGCAGAGGCCCGAGCTGCAGCCCAGCCCGGCCAAGCCCACCGGCGAGCCGCCCGCCGACGCCGCATCCATGATCCCCGAGGAGGAGGACGACGAAGAGGAAGCCGGGGGCGGCTCCGCCATGGCCGTGGGCAGCGCGGGCACCGCGGGCGGCGCGGACGGGGGCGAAGCGGCGGCCGCCGCCACCGCCGTCCCGGAGCTACTGGCGCCGATGCCCGGGGCGGCGGAGGGTCCAAACCTCTCTCCGGGGGGCTCGGCGGGGCTAAGCGGGGTCCCGGCTGCCGCTGCAGGAGCATCAGCAGCGCCGAGGAAGTGCTCGTCGCGGCGCAACGCGTGGGGCAACCTCTCGTACGCCGACCTCATCACCCGCGCTATCGAGAGCTCCCCGGAGAAGCGCCTTACCCTCTCGCAGATCTACGACTGGATGGTCCGCTGCGTGCCCTACTTCAAGGACAAGGGCGACAGCAACAGTTCGGCCGGGTGGAAGGTGAGGAAAGGGGGGTCCTGGAGCACCCACCCGCTCCCCGACGGCTGCAGCTCGTCCTGCTGGAGGGGGTCGCTGTGCTGTCGCCGTCGCTTATAAAGATGTTAAGGGAGAGGGGAGGGAAAGTTTTAGTCCTTTCCTGTTGGTGTGTGCAAACCGTGAGGGCTCCGAACTCTGGGGATAGGGCAGGGAGACGCTGGAATGGAAGCTGGCTTCTCCGGTGCAGCAGCACATGAGCAGGGCAAGAAAAAGAGGAAGAAAAAAAAATATTAGAAAATATTTTTAAGGGTGGGCTTTTATTTTACTTTACCTTTTGTTTTTGTTTTGCTTTGCCTTTTTTTTAATTTGTTTTGCTTGCTGTGTTTTGTTTTAGGTTATAGGTATCTCTGGTGTAACTTGTGCTGAAAATAAGCTGAGTCGCTTTTTATACAGGGGTCAGTCTGAGTCTCTCAGAGCTCGAATACAGAACGGCTCTGTTACTTTTGTCAAGAAAAACCCCAGTGGTTTCCCCACACGTTCCTCAAAGGCAATAGAGGGAAATTCGAGTCTTGATGTTTCTTCATTAAGTTAATCAAAACGTGGAGATATTGGCTGCTCAACCACGGGAATGCTTGGTTTTGCGCTTCCTGCAGTGCCAGCGTACGAGGGCACCGTCTGCTGCTGAATCCCATGTATCTGAACACTTTCTGTCCAGGGTTGCGGCAGTTAGCAGCTCGAATTGTTACTGTTTTAATAAGTGAGAAAAAAAGTAATCTGGATTTGTGGCTTGTTTAGTTAGTGCATGCAAAAGCACGTTGCAGGCGGGCAGGGTTTTGCTCTTAGGCAGAGTCTTGATAAGGCCTACCAGGAGCCGGTGCTGCATGTAAAGTGCATTGGAAGTGATTTCCAGAGCTGCCGTTTTCTTCCTCGTTTTCCACTCTGTTCCATTAGTGCCTGTCAGCTGCTGAAATGTCACATACTCGCAGTGAGACAGAAGCACAGGTGCTGCTCAATGTCGATAGTGTTTGTGTAGGGAAATCCCGGTACGGTTCAGTTTCTGCCAAGGGCTGATACTGGCAGCATCTGAGACACAGTTTTTGAATGGATGGCTGACGGCGAATTTGCCGGCAAGTTTTACTGCGTTACAGAGAAATTAAATTTCCTCTTCGGATCTCTCTCTGTCTTTGGGTCGGGGATAACCTACAGTGTGCAGATCAATCAGAATTACTGTATGGATGAAACATCTCTGGCAGTTTTGGTTTTAGCAGCCCCGTCTCATATTTTGATGCCTGCTAAGAACTGAAATGTAGCTGTATGATTTTTACGTTCTGATTGAAGCACTCTAGAGGAAGCATTTCAGCAGTAGATGTGTCTCGGACTGGGGAATACACAAACACAAAGTTTATTGGTGGCATAGGTGATTCAGGACAAGGCTTTTAAAAGTACAGATCCTTTTTAAAGGTTTTGCCTCTGTGTTAGGTGTTGAATTTTGATCTAACTTTACAAGTGTGACATGGACTGTGATAAAGGGTATGTCTTCCGATGACAGCCCGCACCTTCATAAGTTGTTTGGTTTCACGGAGAAGCAGTGGCTTTAGATGTCAGCTGCTATGACAAATACAGCTTTTTTTTTCTGATGCTTTGAATTTTCAGTAAATGCTTAATACTTGATTGAGAGGAAGATTTAGTGAACAAGTGGAGCTGATACTGTTTCGGCTGAATTTGGTGGCAAAACTCCTATTTGCTTCGGCAGAAGCAGGATCTGGGCCATAGCGCAAAGTGCTTACATTGATTAGTATGCTTAATACAGTCACAATTTTTCTGACAATTTATACTATTAATTTGATATTGATTCTTTCGCTGAGCAGCATTAACTGGTACTTGGAGCTAATTAAAATGTTAAAAACTTGGATCCCTTGAGATTCCTCTGATATAATTTAGTTTAGAAGTTTCTCTCAAGCCTTTAAGATAACCTTTCTCAGGAGATGCAGGCACACTGGTAGCAGAAAATTCTCCCTCTGTAATGACTGCGAGCTGTCTCTGGAAGTTAGAGTGAGGCATTTGATCACATTAACAGCGGGTGCAGTTTTGCGTGGATGGTAGGGGCATACCGAAAGGGACAAAGGAGAGGTCAGGAGCTAATAATTTGCCAGGCATACGAAACTGCAAAATATTAATTCCTTAGCAGGACTAGAGTTTCTTTAAATGTACGCATATACTTTCAGAAGAGGACAATTTGCTGTTCTTGGCTGGAATGTAAATTAATTTGTGCAGAGGCAACACTCTTAAATGGAAACTCCATCTTAGTCTCCCAACTCTAAAACACATTATATGTGATTATAATCTTTGTTTCCCTCATAGGAGTACAATTCTTCAGGAACTAATGTCAGCTTTTCACATCAGACTTTTCAGATTGCTAGTTACACTGAGATTTTTAAGTGAACAGAAGATACTTCTGTATCACAAAGCTTTTATCTTAATTTAGAAATTTTTTTTTACACAGCTGAGTTTGTCTTTGAAGGCAGCAAGCCAATTTAACAGTATTCTGCTCTGTCACTGAGTGGAAAAATTGCCATTTTAAACAAAGGGAAGAAGAGAACTTGGGTTTATTACCTTATGTATTATTATATATGAAATATTAATTCCATTTCCAGTGAGATGTGCTGAATACCATAATCCGTAAACATAGCTGGGATTATACTCTTCAAAACAATTATTTTAAGAGCTATAAATTAAAGTTACAATGATCACTTCTTTTTTTTCTTTTTGCCTGGAGCATTAAAGCAGAAGTGAGTATTTCAGATGTGGTTAGGAAGGCATATATCACATTTCCTCTAATTCAGATAAAGTTTGCCCAATACCCTCTCCTTCCCAACAATTTTCTTTGCTCTCCCCTCCACGTGGCCCTGGTGGGACACTAGTTAACCTAATCCTCATGGCTAACTAGGGCAGTAGTGTGTGGGGCGTTGCTGGTAGAGCCAGAATGCTTCGGACACTATTGTGTGCCATGGACAGCCTGCTTTGATATAATCCTGTATGCTTTCAAATTGCCAGGAAGTGTTTAGGTGCATGCTTCAGTGTCCACTCACTGGCTTGAATACTTGCAGAGGGTTGGTATTTATACTTATCAACACTGGAGGGAGGGAAAAGATCTGGGGGTGAGCAGGTTTCACTCTTGTGAAATGCACTGTGCCAGACAGCTCTTGCAGGTACTTCCGTCAAGCTCCTCATTGACCAGATCTGTCTCTTCCCAAATGCAAGTATCTGTTAACCTATCGATACCATCCAGTCGCGGAGGTTGGGTGCTGGCTTAAAATACCGTTTTCCTTTCCTCCCCCCAAGTATTTAGGATGCTTTCCTTAATAATTGTAACTCACTTCCCTTAATAATCTTCAAATACAAACCTGAAACACCTTTGTGTATACGGCAGAGTGGCTCGGTTTCACTATAGCTTTACTACTTCCATATCGCTTCCTATAATGTTATTTTGTAATTTCTTGCAGCACTACGTTGTGAAACAGTTTTTTCTACATGAAGAGTACACTAGGGGGACTATTTTCCTCTTTGTTGAGTGGTATGGCAAGGCTATGAGCCTGGTCCTTTATACACAGATACCAGCAATTCCCAAATTTAAATGCAGCTGTTTAGCTTTGTTTTGTTTTTTTCATATCGGGAGTTTATTTGTTTTATACATCTTGCATTCATCTTCCTCATGAAAGACAAATGCTGGTGGCTGGGATATTTAATTTGGAGGGGAGATTTTTGTAAACTTTTTACATGGACATTTCATCGTTCTTTACTGTGTTTTATTGACCGATGTGTGCTGAAGGGCTGCAGTCACTTCAATGTAGCAAAGGCACAAGTCTTTTTTTCTCTGATTATTGAGACTTGAAAAGTCTTGAAGTTTGCTAGTGATGTAGACAGATGTCTAAATCTGTTAACCAGATGCTGATATGCAAGATGTGTTGGAGTTTTTTTTTTTTATCATCTTATTGCAAAGAATGTGGGAAGGAAGCAACACCACTCTCTGTTCTTCTCATTTCTCCTTCTTTGGAGTGGCACACAGCGTCTTTATCAAGAGTGGCAGCATAAAACTAGAATTGCATCAGTTTCATTTTTTCGCTGCTGCCTTTTTTCTTTTTGTTGTAAGAGGCTGTGCTTCCTATGAATATTTTTTCCAGCCTTCTATTATATTCTTACCTTTTTATTCCCCCTTTAATTGTAAGTTTTTTCCATACAGTAAGATTTGAATTACAATCTGTAGTCTGATTATTTGAAGTTTTGAACTACTGAAGCAAGCACGGGTTTAAGCATGTGAATGCTTGGGACTTCACTGGGATTACTTGGGTGCTTAAACTTACTGCTTAAGCATCTTACCTGATCAAAGCCTTCGTATATTGTGCTTTAACAAAATATTTAGTAACATTTGTAAGTAAATTCTGTGTAGAGAGATGTACAGTTCCAGCCCCAAAGTCAAAATTGCTAGATAACAAGCCTCTTGCATCACAGTATACTTCAGTATTGAAGTAACAAATAACTTGTTAAACTTTCCAGTAGAATCCATATGTAGATACTACTGCACATTATTATTTTATATCTGTAATATACATCAAAGATCTTGCTTTTCCCCAGCTCCTTCAGGCAGGTGACAGCTATTAGAGGAGAGAGAGAGAGAGAGACTGAGTAGCTCTCCCAGAATCATTGACATTGTTTGATCCACAGTGTGACAGTGAAGAGCACTGAAGGACTTGGTAAATGCAGATAGAAACACATTGCCTTGGTGAATGTCATCAGCTGCAATGAGTCCCAGGCTCTGATAAACTTAACTTTTGATGTGAATGGGAAACCTCAAGTGAATGATGCCAGATAGTATCGCTGTCAGGGAGACCTGTGTGATAAATACTGGGATCGGTGTTCCTCAGTTCTTTCGAGACAGAAGATTACCTGAAACAGTTGTGCAACATCAGTGCTATCTGTAATAGATATTAATGTCAATATTTGAGCATATTTAAAATAGGAAGCTTGAGAGTCAGAAGTTGGCTCTCACACTTACTTGTGTGTTTGAAAGTACACGGTTAATACTAATAAAAATTAAATCACCTTAGTGGATTTTATATCCATGACACTGTATTGACTTGAGCAAACGGTGTCGGAGACTATCAGGCTGGGGAAGAGAGAGGTCCTGGTGTGCCTGCCTTGGGACATCCTACCTCTGCTTGGTTTTGTTGTGGGAAAGCAAGCGATGCCTTACACGCGAGGCCATTTTGTATTCGGGTCATTTCAGTGGTGCTACACCACTTTGCTGTAATCCTAGGAGATTAGGGGAGGCTGGGCACGTGCTGGTGCATTTAGAAAGGCAAGCGATTAGGGTTAGCCCAGTGGTTTTGTGAAAGCTCTTTGTGCTGATGTGTACAAAGTAGAAACCCGGCATCGGTAGCATCCTTTGCAGAAGGCAGGCAGTGCTGGGGCGGGTGCTGTTCTCGCCACGCACCCCTCCACAGGGGCCCTGCTGTTTTCAGCCAGCTTGTGTGGTGTGGATGGGAAGATCAAGTGTGAAATCACCCCAGAAAATGATGGTGGGTGTACCGGATTAAAAGGGAGGCCGAAGGGATTGCCTTGGAAATAAGGGAAAACTAAGGATAACTAGCCAAAGCATTTCTCTAGGTGGCAGCCTCCGAAAGGTGCCCTGCGAGATTTTGGCAGCCAACTACTCTGCGTGGAAATATGGAAAATTTTTTGTGAGGATTGTTTCTTATTTGCAATGCAATTACAGTGGGTCTTAGCGTAGTGGCAGCTTGCCAAGGGGAGAAACTGAAAGTGTTTCCCGATGCAAGTTGTTACTTAGACTGAAATCTTTGCAAGTGCTTGTTTCTCTCCCACTTTTTTTTTTTTTTTAAAAGCCTCGCTACTATCTCTGTCCCAGAAAACACGTCCAAGGACAGGGTTATAAAATGGCAGTTTTAGTTTCTTGTAACGGTAGAAGGCCTCTGCGTTTTGAGGCAGACTCTGGAGGAAGGTGAGCTCTGAGCATCCTCCAGCTGCTGTTTCATTCCCGTTGCCACAAAAACCTGCAGTTCCCAAGTCAGTGCTGGGAAGGGGTCACAACCCCACCAGGTCCCAGGGCAGGAGGTGTAGCAAGGTCTGGCATGCACGTTACAAGCATCCTAATAAAGGCCTGCCCGATAACACCGCATGCGGGGAGCTGCAGGGTTTGTTTGATGTGGCTTTTCTTAGGACTGACACCACGTAGAACAGTGGTTCAGGAGCAAAATAAAGTGTTTAAATAATGTGCACAGGCATTCAGTTTTCAGTAGTGCTAGCTCAGCACGCCATAAGTTAACTGAAGATTAAGCTTAACGTTTTATTTGCTCTTTTTCTGTGCTTCTGCGAACTTAGCCTGTTCTTTTCTGTTACTATTTCCTGAGCATTGCCACACACTAAGCTTGGAAAATGAGGTGCATTTAGCCAATTTATGGCCTGACATATGTTAATTAACATTAATTACCTGCTTGAATAGTCCATTTAGCACTTATTATTAAAAAGTGGCTTGTCTACAGAAGGGGATTTTCCTTCAAAATGAGGTGTTTTGTTTTAACTTGCTTCAGACAAAGTCAGGATGAGGTATCCCATGCTGCTCTGCATGGCTGTGCCAGTTTCCTCGTGTTCCCCTTGAGCGTGATGGGATAACATTGCGCCACTGGCAGGCATCAACTCCATACCCACATGTATTTAACATTTATTTGACATCAGCCTAGCTTTCCCAACCAAACCAGCCTGTTTCTAAGTTTTTGGTTTTTTTTTTTTGCTAGCGGTGGATACAGCTCTTGCTTCTCTGCTTGAGATAGCTGGAGAGGGAGCCTTGCTTCTCAGTGGGAGATCTGGAGGCCTGCAGTGATGTGTCCCCAGCTTCTGTTTGGAGTGGAGAGGTAGGGCAGGAAAAGGTTACATGTGTGAGGCTGCAGAGATTGCATAGGAGTTGCTGGGGTGCACTTCCCAGCAGATAGGACGTCTTCAGATCTTCAGATTTTGGATATGATGATCTTAGAGGTCTTTTCCAATCTTAATAATTCTATGATTTTATGGTCTGCATGGCCCAGGATGAAGGTCCTTGAGGTTTCCAGACTTGTTGAGAGCAGGCTGCTGCTGAAGTGGAGTATGGTCTCCATCAACACCAAGTTATGTATTGCCATGTTAATGAGCTATGTTATCTATGATATCTCCTGGGAAATACGTCGGGCAAGTTTTGTCAGAGGTCATTGTTCTAAAACCTGTGAGATGAGGGAAGTAACGAGCAGAGATCACCTGTTCAATTTTCAAACACTCATATTTAGAAAAAAAAATCCATTCCTCAATTCTCCATCCCTGTCTTCCTCATTCCTGTCTCGGAAGACTCCGGAGACATTGTCTTACTATATGTTCCCCATCCTTCCCTTTGTAACATCAGCTGCGGGGGGTGCATGCAGTGCCTTTGTGGGAAGTGGAGGGCTGGCTCATAGCTGTGCAGGGCTTGTTGCAGAGAATAGCTGCATTTCGGTTGGGGATACAGTGTGGAGGTGATTAGGCTGCAGCACTGATGAAGAGCAATTTCAGGGCATTGTAAGCAGTTGGGAACAAGCAAGTGGTTGCATTATTGCTCTCCCTGTGGTGAAATAGCCTCTCAGTGGGGCTGGAGATGATCATCGCTATGCTGGCATCCCTTTCTGCCAGAATAGTTCCTTCTGATACTGCGCTTGGCTGCAAGGTCCTGGAGGAGCCAGGCTTACCCTACTAATCCAGAGTCTTCTCTCTCGCACATTTGGTCAAGCACTGACATGTTCCTAATGGTGCTTTGCAGGGAATTTGCAGTGAATCAGGAGTTAACAGCATTGGTGTCTTGTTAATAACTCTCCTTGTGTCCTACCTGGACTTTGCTTATTGGGGTAATTTCTTTATCTGTACACTAGTGCTTGCTAAAAATAATGACCATTTAAATACTTATACAAAATTGTTTTGTAAGATTCCAGTGACAGAGAAATGCCTTTCTGGGGTTTTGTACTGCTAAAGAAATGCCTGGTGAAAATTAGATCTTAAAACAGACTAGTGCTAACGAATTGAATGGATTGCTTGCTCGATCACAACATGCTGTGTACTCCAAGAGCTGAATTATGAAATGCTGGGTTCTCACTTGAACATGTTTACTTGGCAAGGTGTTCTTCTGCTTCTTTTGCCTTTCTTTATTTTTTTTCCCTTGCTGATGAAGTTGCTGCTCGTTACATGTAAAGGGATATGTGAGGGAGATGCGCTCTGGGACAGGAGGGCAGAGGCAGCCTGCAGGTCATTGCCGGAGGGGTGGAGGAAATTCCCCTTCCAGCGAGGAGGATGGTGTGTGATACTGACAGCTAGTTGTCAGTGCCTTTACAGTTTGTACCTCCAGGTCTCCTAGAGAGTGCTGCCTGCCTGTTTTGGGAGGCAGGAAGCTGCTGGCAGTAGGTGTGGGGCTCTGCCTGTGCAGTCTGTGGCTGCGGTGCACCTGAGTGCTCCTGGTGGTCAGGTGCATTTCCGTGGGGTGAGTCATTGGATCATGCCATTTCTGCATCCCTTCACCTGTTGCTCATGCTGAGATGAAGGGTGGGTCTGTGCTGACGTCTCCATTCCAAAACCATGTTGAGAGCTCTGGAATGAGGGCAGGAGTGCCATTTTTCTCCTTTTAAATCTACCTCTGAGGCTGCCTCCGTGCTTTGTGTTGTGCTGTGGGTCTGCCTGGAGGCTGGTCATAACCCAGCCCTCAGCATTGCAGTGCCTTCAGGCCAGGCCACCTCCCCATTCCCGGCTTTCCTAGACCTTCGTTTCTCCATAGGGAGCAGTGAATGCCATGGGGACTCCTGGAAGTATGACCACCAGGTGGGATGTAGTCCCAGGGAAAAGGTTTTCGGTAGGTTTGCTGACTCCCGAGTTGTGTGAGCAGAAAAGGGCAAGTCTGGGCTCGATGCCAGCACTTGAACAGGGAGGTAACATCTTGCTTATCCTGACCCCAGAGAAGTGGGAGGTAGCAGATAAGTCGGAAGGCTGATGAGGATGGATAACGGTCGGCTGGGGGAGGACAGATAGAGGAGCACCCAAACACATTGGCACGTGTCCACTTGGGCTTCACTCTGCTTCCCCACTGCTGTGACTACTTACTTAGTAGTGGGAATGAAAAGTGGTTTGCATGGATGCAGTCCAGTTTACGCCAGTGCAACTTTCACAGGTAGATGAAGTAAAGAGAACAGGGTCTGACTCTTGTCACCATTAAAGACCATGTTAAAGCAGCAGAGTGGGGCGCTCCTACTGTGCTACTGCAACATGCATTTGAATTAATGTAAGTGAGACTCAAGCCAGCAGTGTTTAAAGTCCTGTTTGCAGCTGAACCTGGACTCTCAGTGAGGACTGAGCATGACCAGAGAGGGTTAGTAACAGTGTTGCACTTAAGTAAATAAAGCTTTGTTTGAAAACTTATTAATTACCTAAGAATATTCTAATACAAACTACTCTCCTAGCCTAGACAGCCAGAATCTGACACTGTAGTTGATTTGCCCTTATAACTTACTGTTTTCTCATGCTTTACCCTGTTGGTTTCTGCATTTTTTTTCCAAGAGAAGATATAAAGAAATCATTTTAGGACACAACTTCCAGGGCCATATTTGTTTTATCTAGAATGTGGACTGAATTGTCTCGCTATGTATGCCAGTTATGTTTCAGTACTCCTGAAACCTACTGTATTTTTTTCTCTATGCTAGGTCTTCAAGCAACTGCTTCAGCTCTCTGAAGACACGTTATGACTAAAGTTAACCCTACTTTCTCACATTAAATTTGCAGTGTAAACATACATTAGAATGCAACATTAGAATGCAAGACTTAATTCAAATCAGAAGTTGCTGACTTTGCAAGTATTTGTGAATTTAGGCAGTGAATGCCTATTTTGTGTAAATATATTTGCTAGTACTTCATGGATGATTTATTTGCTTCATATATGAAGTTCTAGATATGCTTAGTACATAAAAATTGGCATCTGATAATTGAGAACAGAAGAACTCTCTTTCTTGAGAACTCAAGAAAGAATGTCTTTGTGTGAGACTCTTACAGGCTTTCACATTATCACCTTTTATGCTGATTGGTTTTGTGCTGAGAGCAGTGATGTGGTTTCCTAAAAGCCTGTAACCTACTGAAACTAATTTTCAGAGAATGTTTTTTTTGCAGGAATTTGTAGAAAGTGATGCCAATTCAAGTTGTGTCCTGAGATGCTTGTAAGCTGAGACACATAAAGCTGCTGTCCCTGTTTTTGTGCAACACGATCTGTTGTGTTTGAAAGTTTCACTGTATGGGGGAACTCAAAACCATTTGTTTGAGATGTCAGGTTTCAGGGTTAAGGCTGCTTCTTTAAGTATTCATCAGTACTTAACAGTGGAAGGCTGCTGGTCCTGCAATGCCCTTGTAGGAGAACAGCGTTGGCACCTAGAAGGATGCTGCTGCTGAGGAGCTGTAAAAAGTATTTTGTGAATCTTGTGCAAACAGCTTCTGCATTTGTGTATACTGAAACATATATGTGTCTCTGATAAATGGGCCACATCTAAAATCCTTGATTTTCAAAGGGAAATCATTACAGAGCTCTGCATGGATTGGACCAGAGCTTTCCAGCTTAGTTTGTGTAGCAACCAAAACCTCCAAACTTAATACTGTTTTCATCATGATGTTGAGAGTGTAATTCTTGCTTCCCATAGCATGTTGAAATTTATTTCTTGCCCCATTGCTCTTATAATGTGGTTCATGTATGGCAAAAATACTTCTGCATAAATATACTAGAGGGTTTGCACACTTGGGATAAGAGAGAAACCTTTTATGGGAAGCTGTTTTTTCAGAGAGCTCTGGAGAAGGGAGCTGTGTGCTTATGAAGGTATTTGAAAATCGATAGTGAGGCCATTTTGCATACAAAAAAAAGAGGAAAAGTGTCTAGGCCACAAAGTAGTGGCGTGTGGGGCTGGGAGAAGGAAGGGTTCTGTGAACTAGCGGTAGGGAGTGAATCAACCTGATATATGTTCATACACATCTGATGTCTACTGGGCCTCGTGGGTTAGCTTAGAGCAGGTGGAAGAAGCATACTGTTTACCTAATTAGAAACATAAATAAAATCTTTCCAACATTTTTTTTTCTAAATTAAAATGCGTTTGAAGCATATGTCAGACTTCTCACATACAGGCAAGATCTCTAAAACCCTGCCATTCCCCAGGGAGGCTGTTTCTAGTCCACCTTCTTCAGGGCTCTGCCAGGTAGCATGTCCTCCTGGTTGGAGGGCAGACTGGGATGTGCATTAGCAGTTGGAGTGTTGGGGTTCTTCCTGAATGAATTTGTACTCCTCTTTAATCAGTGGGATAAGATCTGTCATTTGAGGTGGTAGACTAAGGAATTGGAAAAAAACTAAATAAAATTATCATAGTTGAAATCACTGAAGACAGGATTTCACCTCTGTGTATTTCTTGAGAAGTTGGTGATGGTGGGGAGCAGGGCCTGGGCTGCTGTACAACCAGAGCAGCTCCGTATCTCCAGTGTATAGACACTGACGAGACAAAGAGGGTGGTAATTGCAAGAGAAACTACTTAGCTGCTTTGCATTATGTTTGAAATGAAGGGGGAATAACGCTGATTGAATGACCTATTTTGACTTTCTCAGTATAATGTTTAATGTTTTAGTCTTTTTCTGGACAGTGAATTATAATTTTATCAAATCCTGTTGGAAATAAATATGTTGCTGGCCAAAGTATTCTTGCAGTTTTAACCACAGTTTCCTCTTGCTGCTTGACTTGGTGGCAGGAGTTTTCTGTTTCAGCTGGTAATGTCTTTTGCTTTGCAACACAGTGACAGCAGTTTTTTTTTAAATACAAAATAGGGACCTGTCAGCAAGAATATAAAATAAGGCACTGAAGGAGTCTAATTTGGAAGGAGAAAGGGCATAAATCTCCACCTCTCTCTGATGACAGAAGGCCAAAGTACAAGAGAAACATTTCCCTGCTTGTAAAATGCTGATCCCGATACCAGAGAAGTTGTGCTGTTAAAGGCACAGCTGTATCCAACCTCCTTACAAGTTTTTTGACATTATTTTCGGTACGTAATTGGACGTTACGTAAGGGGGTTCTTAGACTGCAAAGTGCCTCCATTAGGGTCCGCTTTGCTTATTGTGCCATTACAGGAATTGTTTGCTGTTTTGGACCAGTGTCAGGCAGAATAATACTGAATAAGTCCCAGATGAATGTGGGTGGTGAAAGGAGAAAAATAACTTCAAATAAAGAGGGGTATTATCAACTGAGCAGCCAATGTTGATCCTATGCTGCTGAAAAATGGAAGCAGGAAAAATAGTCTTTTTCTTTCTCTTTATTTATTTATTTATTTATTTTTTAAAGATGGAAGTTTGTAGCTGAAAAAACTGTTCTAAACAGAGTTGGGTACCCTGCTTAAATTCACGGCAGCTTGGCATCAGTGCTGCAGCACTGCGAAGTATTGAGTGGGAGAACAGAAGTACAAACGAGCCTCCAAGACTTGAGAGGATCCTCAGATTCTTTGTCCATTTAGGACAGCATGACCTGTAGCGTCACTTGCAGCTGCTGGATCCAAGAGTATAAATAGTGAAAAGAACACTCATTTGGCTAGGATAAAATGTTCATTTTCATTTTTTCCAACAGCTGTGTCAGGACTTAACCCTGGCAATAGTTTCTCATGTGTCATTTTTTATTCGGGCTCATAGTAAGCATGTGGAATGACAATGCTTTCTAATTGAAGGGGGAAAAAAAGGAAAAAAGTAATAAATTCAGAAATAGTCTGGATTTGATGCCCCCTCAGCCTGAAGGAAAAACAAACATTGTGCTTGAACAGTATGATAGCAGTTGTTTGAGAAATTAAGTATGGATTTCCTTTGATTGTAGTTGAATCGTGATATCTTACTAAATTTATCCTGTCTTGAGTGCCTTGTTTCTGGTCTGACATTTTCATTGGATCGTTGTTCTCTACGTGGACAGAGAGATTATAGTTTCCTTATTCCCTGCAGGAAACTATCAGGTATCAAACCACTGATCCTTCCAGGTGGGTATGGGCGTGTGGGTTCCTTAGAAGGGTGCTCACTAGAAGTACCACGATATGGCGTGTGAGTTCAAGCAATGCCAGTGATGGGCCTTTCCCATTTTCCAGGGGCAGACAGGGAATAGGAAAGTTGGATTTCACATGACTTGACCGTTAACTTCAGATTTCTGGGGTATCTCTATGGATGGTTCTCACTGCTCAGGAAATGCCAAGCAGAAGTACTAAATAGGAGTATATTCATTTATATGAAAATCTACACTGAAAAAATGTATCAGTATAAAAGCCAAGTGCCTGGAAAGTACAAAATGTTGGAATTAAAGTTGCCTCTAACACTTGAAATTACTTCTTATGCTGGCTATGATGCTGTCATTAGTAATGAGCTTGTACACTTTTATCCACCCCCAGTGTCTTTGTTGGATCTCTGTGTGGGCCCAGTGCCATATTTGTTGCACTCAGCTCTCAGTGAAGAAATACACCCTTCCCGGTGTGCCTTTCTGTGTCATTTACCTTCCCAGTATCTGTGAGCTCTGTCTCAACCCTGCATCCTCTTCTCCCTGCCCCAAGCTTCTCACCCCTCGTGGTCTCCCTCCCAGCCTTCTTCCTAGCAATTCCCCGTGCTGCTCCGTGCATCACTTCTTTTTCCTGTGATCTCCCACCCCTCTGCTCACCTCCTCTGGTTTTCATATCCACTCTGCTTGTCCAGCTTGCACTTTTTATTTATTTATTTATTTTTTTAATCCAGCTCCCTGTTACACATTTCTCTTCGGCCCCGGGATTCCCTGTTTCCCATATATCTTGCCTGTCCCAGGCCACTTATCCTGTTTCTAATCGTAGTTTCAGTTCATGTTTGCAAACCTATTAGTGAAGGGGAACAGGGCTTTATAGTGGGAAGTGTTGGACAATATGAGGTGTAGGTGGGGCTCGCAGCACCACCTATAATTTACAAGATTTAGTTTTTTTTTTAAACTAGTCCACCCTTAGGTAAGCAGTCCTGGTGCTGTGAGCGTGCAAATCCTTAGTCCTTTGGGTAGTCCTATTCCCATTGCTGATACTGTGTAGAGAGGGGTTTCTTATTTGTGTAAGAGATCTCAGAGAATCCAGCCTTAAAGGAATTTTGATCTCTTTTCATGTAAACAAAACAGCAAGCAGTGTCAGAGGTTCTACAGTTCACAGGGTTACTGAGCTACCCCTAAAATATTTAATGGCGTGCGTAGCAACTGCTTGCATTTCCATAGTGAGGGACTCTTCCTTTTTCCTTCCCTATTGGTGGGAAGAGAGGAGATGTACAAGTCTCCTGGTAATTATATAACATGAAAGTATATAGTCTATAGTCACACCATAGGGAAGTTGTGGATGCCCTGTGTCTGGAAGTGTTCCAGGCCAGGTTGGATGGGGTGTTGAGCAGCCTGGTCTGGTGGGAGGTGTCCCTGCCCATAGCAGGGAGGTTGGAACTGGATGATTTTTATGGTCCCTTCCAACCCAAACTATTCTATGATTCTATGATCCTCTAGTAGGTGCCCTCTGATTTGGTGTATTTAGAGTAGAAAAGAGAAAGAGACTTTTCGTTCTGTAGCTCCCTGTTTTTTCTGCCTCTGTTGATGACTTCATGCCTGGTCTTTAATGATTCTGGTAAATGCCTTCACATCTAGGTGGAAAGCTGATTGCAGGTATTTTGAGAGCAGAATTAGACTGAGACACTCATACTGAATTGTTCCCTAAAACTGCAAGGTGATTTTTTTTGAGTGTGGGAGGATGGACACAATTGCTGCTTTCACTGGGCATGACTACAGGGGAGGTTTAGATTGCATATCAGAGAAAATTTCTTTACTGAAAGCATGGTGAAACGTTGGAACGGGCTGCCCAGGGGACTAGGGGAGTCTCCTTCCCTAAAGGTGTTAAAAAAATATATTGATGTGTCGCTTTCTGTCATGGTTTAGTAAGCATGGTGGTGCTGGGCTGATAATTGAGCTTGATCTTAGAGGTCTGTTCCAACCTTAATGATTCTATGATTCTATGACCTAACTTCTGTTGTAATCAGTAGTCAGTTCCCAATGAATTTGGTCCTAAAAGTCATTTAATGGTGTGAATAACCTTATACTGACCTTTGAAAGAGCTTATGCATAGAGTGTGTGGTTTATGAGTGTCTTATTTTGAGCTTTATCAGGAAGGAACTTTAATCAGGTGGGAGGGTGGCCTCTCCTCTTTTCATTGCAATAAAGTGTGTGCAAACAGGCATCGCAACAAATAGCACAAAGGCAAACCTGTCGTGCCCTGCTTCCTCTCCCGCAAGAGGAATCTGTGGTTTATTCTCAGTCGCTACTCCCCAGACTGTTTCAGCAGCTTGGTCAGCTGAAGGGTTCACTGGTAGTGACTGATACCTTTCAGGTACTGTGCTTCAGCTTTCCAGGCTATTGATAACAGCTGGTTAGTCACAGATCTCTGGGTCATGATGTGCAGGGATTTTCTGATGGTTGTGGTGACCTTGGGGGGGAATTAGGCTGGATGTAATGTTTCCAAGAATTGGAGATGCCTGTGCCATTGAGCTGGTGCACGTTGCTGAATCAATTACTAGCACTGGCAGGATTTTGCTTTAGGGGAATCTCACAGCTACGTCAGAGTCTTGTTATTAGTAGATTATTGTTAATTGGTTTTAATACAGAACCAGATATTTGCAGGGAGGAAGGACCTTAAATAGTTTCTGTGAACTGTTTTCCCTATTCATAGCACTGTTTTACTGCATAATGTGGCACTGTATCACACTTTCATTTTTGGGAAATTTTTATCAGCTCCTGTGTGGAAATACATATTTGGTGTAAAATTGTCATCCTCAGGTGAGGAATTGCTGCGTGGTGCCCTGACCTCATCCAAAGCTGGTTGTGACAACTGAAACACTCCACATCGAGAGTTTCTAACTTTTGTAATGTGTTGGATCATGACGAGGGCACTTGGCACTTTCCTAAATCAGGCTGCTCTGGCATAGGCCCCAGGGCAAGCCTTTGTAGAGGGGTTTCCCAGCAAAACCAGTAGTGTTTATGTGCAACCCCAAGCCTAAATCCAGGTTGCTGGCTTCTCCCACACTTGTCATAGTCAGGTGGCACAGAGCAGTCGTGATGCAAAGTACTCAAATGCCTTTAATTTATGACCTAACAGATGGTGAATGTGCCTCTTCACAGGTTACAAAGGTGCCGTGACCCCACTTCACCAGCACAATTTTTTCTCTGTGATATTGGTGTCAGGCTTAGGGCTGCTACTCTCTTTTGTTTTTCAGTTTTGTACCAGTGTAGAATGGCAGTTCAGCCAAACCCCTGGGTTAGCCCTTGCATGTGCAGTTGCTGAAATCACTGGGAGCCCTCTGTGGAAGTGCAGCCCCCCCCTAATTCAGTTGGTCTTTTGTTTACTGTGTTTGTAATTGACTGTCAAAATGTTGCATTTAATTCAAGTGCTAGTAGGGTTTTCCTCAAAATGTCTGTGTAGCATTAATCAAGTTAGGAGTTACAAATGTAAATATGTTTACACAAACCCGAGGAATGCATGAAAGCTGGCATTGCTTAAGCAGCCAAAAGGAGCGTGACTATATGCTAGAGGGACACTGAAAATGTAGGTTGCCGTGGAGTGTGCCTCCAGAATTAAATCCCAACTAGAAGCACTTGCAGTCCCTTTCTAATGCACTGTCTGCCTGCTACGGCTGCTGAGGCGACGTGAGGGAGAGGGCTCTGGACTCTGTGGGCAGCCTCGTGGAGTTTTGGAAGAAAGTTTGAAATGCCGAAGAGAAGTGTCAACTGTATGTCAGGAGGTCCTTGTTTCAGATTTTCCTGGGCAGTAGCAATATCGCTGGCAGTTGAGGGACCTCTGACCCTAGGCTTTCACAACTGAAAGTTAGGCATTTTTCACAGGCCGTCATATTTTGGGTTGTGAGCAGGGCCCCCCCCCCCCCCCCCCCACCTCCCAGCACATTGTTTACTTCCTCTGTAAGTTCTGGGACATTCAGTACTAAGGAGCATGATACGCTTGCATAAACACCCCAGTCAGATTTATCTCTCGAGCCTATCTTTCCTTTCCCATCTTGGAAAGTGATTAATCTACAGCACACATTTTGTTCTTTGATTGCAGGACATTATTCTGTAATCATTTACAGTTTTGCAGAGCCATAGCACTGGCTCGATGGAGTATTTCTGTCATGTAGCCAGCTCTGTTGGCTGAAGCTTTAGCTGCGTAACACAGAGGGAGCATTATCGTGCAGTTCTGTGGTGTGTTAAAACTGTTTCTTTTTACAGTGTGTGCTTTTTGTGCATTAAGAAATTCAGATGTACATATTTAAAGTGCAGGTAAGTGTCTGCACAGCAGTACGTGCTGGGGGCTGGTTTGTAAGTTTTAGAAATGGTGCCAGTATTGCGGCATGCTTGCTGCTATCTGAGGCTTTCCTGTGTGTTTGTGGAGGGTGGAGGAGTTTAAATAACTTTTGTTTTCCATGCTGCACAGTTTGCATTGAAGCTTGCACCAGTTAGAAGCTGGCAACCTATGTAGATCCAAGAACCTGTACACGTCACCTGGTGTCTGAGGAAAACAGAAAAGTGAAGAGATTGAAAGTGAATCATAAAATCTGTCCTGTGTGTACAGCATCATGGCTTTTCCATGTGCCCTTTGTGTTTTTTGTTTGTTTTCCATGTTTTTCCCATGTGTGAGGAAAGGAGCTAGGAGAGGTAACAACCTTGAGTTAATATGCCCTGAGTTGAGAGTAAGCTGTCAAGCAGAGTTTTGTGTCATACAAGTTGTCCAAGCTGTAAACCACTTCTTTCAATTAAAATGTATGAAAAGTAGGTAGAAAAAATTCAAAAATTCGTGTTCTGACTTGTAAGTAAGTTTAGTTTTGCAATATATGTGCAAAATATTACCTTTCTTTTCTACAAAAAGAGAGGCTTTAATGGATCTGAAGTAGGTGGATCTGGCCCAGTCACCTAACTGTGAAACCCAATCCCTAATAGCAAAGGACAGACAAGCAATGAGCATCTTATTCAGAAGGGTGCACAGAGATCTGGCCAGATAATCCCACACACCATGTTGGACAAAATGCTTTTTGTCACCTTAAGACAAACAAAAGCCCTATGGTTAAAATACAGGAGCCAGAACACTAATGTACTACATGTAAAGACAGGGTAAACTGAGGGCATTGCAGGTGCAGGGTATTTGTTAAATGAGATGTCTAGAGGATCCCATGCCAGCAGTAAAGACAAAAAAATCTTCCCACAGCCTTCTCTGTTTGTCTGATCTTGAGGGCAGAGCAGGACAAAGGAAGGGGGTTTCCTTTGGCTACAAATCCAGCAGTTGTTTTCAATGAGCAAATGACAGAAGAGTATCAGCGTCACACTCCAGCAACAGGCTTTGGAGCGGGGAGAACAGGCAGCACAGACAAGTAGGGGGTTTTAGCCCCTGGCCCCTGCTTTACTGGTGCATGGGGGTATCTAGAGCATCTGATCACAATTTCACTTCTCCATCCTAGAAGTGCAAATTTCTGTAAAGTCCTCCTGCAGAGTCTTTGAATATAAATAGACGGGAACTTAAAAGCAAGGAGAAGGAAGACCAAGGCTTATGTGAAACAACAGCTGTTTAGAAAAACTACTAAATTCTGTAAGAAAGCGAGAGGTTCAGAGTGTGTCTAGGTATGCAGATATCCAGCTGCTTTCTTGGGCTCAGCCCCAGGGTTAAGATAGCTGTCCTGTGGTTGTGTGCCACTTGGGCTGTGAGTTTGCACCGTCTTCACTCCAGTGGGATGAGACCCTTGGTTAGATTGTATTTGAGGAAGGGACCAGGTAAATAACATTTTTCTGCGCTTGTGATTAGTGGCAACAACAAGAATCTTAGCAATAGACAACTTTTCTTAGCATCTGAGAAAGACTGAAGTTGCATGAACCAGTGCCAGCCACTTTCCCTACTCTGCATTCCCCTAAAACCAAATTTTAGGCACTGGTAAATGAGTGGAAGCGACTCAGCACTGAAGGCAGAGTGCAATGCAGTGCTGCCGAAACACGGTCTTGCGGTGCTGGTGCCTGTGCCCGTGTATGGGACCTGCTGGGGTGAGCTGTGGCTGAGCTTCAGGAACTGAGTAATTCGTACCCAGAGCCCTGCGGTGGGATCTTCCTCTTGCTGCGCTTGGATGTGTGCCCTGGGGTCTCAGAGCCCAGGTTCAGCATCACTCACCCCAAATTCCTTATCAACTTAAAATGTTTTTTCACAGTTGTATTTATTTTCCTTTGACAGTGAGTGATGAGCCCCATTAATCTCTGTTGTTGATATCACTGCTCATACAGAGCACAGCTGCCCACAGAAAGATTTCTAGGACGTACTGGGTTCAGTACAAAGGAGCTTCATGCTGAAACTTGAGGCCCCATTCCGTCAGGCAGAAAGGACCCTTTGCCTCAGTGTGGGTTAATTATTTGTTAACAGCTGGCTGAGCAGGCAGCACAATCATGGACAAGGCATGAGGCTGCTCAGATATGCCCAGAGTAATGTTTCTGAGAGTCAGGAGGGGTTTTCCTTAGCTCTCCAGGTGTGTCAGATCTAATGCCATGCCAAAGTTACGAATCATGCAGAAGCTTTGGGAGTAAAAGAAGCTTTGGGTTTGAACCTATTTGATTATGAAAGAATACACACAATGAGAGCAAGATCCTCTTGAGTGGAACAGGTACATTTAAGGGAGGTTTTGGATAAGGGCCAGATGTTGGGATCATCTGAACAATCCAACCACTTGCTGCCTGAGTGCAGTAGGGAGCTGCTGCTTGGAGCTCAGCTAAAAGCTTAGTGTGGCTAAGGAGATGGAGGTGTCTGTTCCTCTGTACAGTCCCCTCAGCTCTGTAACTGCGGTGTTAATCCTTTAACCTCCACACTTGCTGAGTGTGAAGGTGGGTGGAAACGATGTGTTTGCTTGAGGAAAAACATTTGCCAAGCTGGATGGGTGAGTTTAGGAGGTGATGCTGTGGGTTTCAACACAGAGGAGCCACTGGCTCCTTGTCGTGATCAGGTCAGTAGAGAACCTCTGAACTGTGAAAATGGCCCAGAAGGGTGGAGGAGCCTGTAAAATTGCACACTACAATTTTATCCTCTTCCAAGTACGGCCAAAAAGCATGTATGGTTTTTCTTCACCCAAGGAGTCTGTTTTTAGACAGAGCAATAAGATCTACCACTGCTGTGTTATAACTGTAGTTGGATCACATCTTTACAGAAGGCTTGTCCTATGCAAACCCCAGTAAGATATTAAATAAGCCCAAGAGAGGCTGGAACCAGCACAGGTGGTGTCTGAGGGAGCAGCAGATGACTTCAGCTCCCCTCCACCATCCTCCTAGCCCATTGCTGACTTTCAGTCCTTCCTATCCTAAACTGTGAGGCACTGGAGATCAAATCCTCTTTATAGGTCACCCGTGAGGGAAACTGGACATTAAATTCTAAACTTCTAACTAGGCTAACGTTTTATTTCTTTATTTCAAGCTAGAGGTTTGTCCTGGGCGCAGTATTGAAAGCACCTTCTGTGCAACATAGAATGGGGTCTGGAGAGAGGAAATGAAATCAGAAATGGAGAAAAGTTATTTTAATTATAAATAGCTGTGGTAGGAAGGTAGATGTTTATATGTGCAGTAGTACAGTACCTACTGTGTGTATTTTAGGAGAACCTGAGAATATCAGCTGTGCTGAAATACTTGACAGCAAAGTAAAATATAGTTTAGGTTAAAAAAAAAAAGGTTGCTGGGAGGGTGGCTTTGCAGCCTGCAGCCTCTTGGTGTTATCTCCGCCACGTGGCACAGAACAGCCTGTGACTCTAGCGTTTGTTTGTGAACGCGCAGTTCCCGTAACGGGATACGTCCTACTCCTATCAGCGTGGTATTGTGCTTGGGTAGACACTCCTCTGCCTCCCAAGTTTCCCTCAGAACTGTAGGAATCTGACAGCTTTATTTCTCTGAAGGCTGCTTTTCCTGAAGCATCATCATTGGCTTAGCAGCTCCTTGAGTTTTAGATCTAGAGAGCTTGGAAGCAGCAAAGCTGCAGGCACTAAAACCAAGAGCTCTTGATAACGTGCTGAGGTCAAACAGATCAAAACCTAAATTAAACTTGTTCCTGAAATTTGGCTCCGAATCACAAATTCAGGAAGTTGTACATGAAAATTGGTCTGGGCACTGTTTCTTTCTTAAAAGTTCTTTGGCTAAAAATAATGTCTTGTGCTATAATTATAAATTATATGGGCTTCCCCCCCCCCCCCCAATCTAATTAGATTTTTACTCTTGCCTCAACAAAGGGAAAGGGAGAAAAATAACAACATAAATATGGTTGAACTAGTATGTAGCTTGCAGGTTTCAGCTAGAGTGTTTGCAGCTGCAACCGATACTGAACCTTACACTAATGCATTTAATTGTGAAAATTAGAAGAAGGTGCTCTGGAGAGATCGGTGATGGTTTCTCTGTGTACATCGTTTGGGGGAACCCTCCTGAAAGCTCACTTTAAGTGTTTTTTTTCCAGCGCTGTCAAAATACAGAAGAAAAGGGGTTTTATCTTACGATTCTTCTTTTTTTAAAGGAAGCTGCTGTGTTTTTTTGTAAAATTGTGGTTGAACAATACAGTAAGATGTTTTTATGGGCCCTAGTGTCTTACTAGGACCAACAAGCAGTCAACCAGCAGTGGCCACAGATAGCTCTGCAGCAATAAATAATTGCACTCAGCAGGTTTACTGCAGGTAAATAGTGGGTAAACCTGCAAAAAGGGAACTTTTCTGCATCAAAATCACGGCACCGAGATGGTTTTTTGAAAGCTGCGTGGGCAGCCTGACTGTGGCCATCTGCCTGCTGTACAGTAACGAAGGGCAGCAACTCAGCGAGACAGCACTTATCACACCTATTGCAGTTTTTGTGTTATCCCTGAGAAAAGTTCCGTGTGTTTTGCTGCTGGGATTTGTCAGTGGCTGCTGGGGCCTTTTAGCAGCGTTGGGGGTTTGCAGTGGATTGCAGGGGCCATCGGAGAGGCCATTTGACACCGTTCAGCTCCTGGGAGAGCGCCGATAATGGTCAGTGAAAGCAGTAATCCCGGAGGCCTAAGGGGATAACGACAGGCAATAACATGGCTGCCAATCTTTAAGCTTAATCATGACATCTTTCAGGTGGTGAGTGGGTTATTTTTCCCAAATGAGGTGAAAAAGAAGGGTCCTAAAAAGCAGGGTACCACAATAAAGGCGGTCTGCATAGGTGACAGAGCTGGGCATAGGCTCAGATGTTTATTGCGTTGAAATTTGCTGTCACTTAAAGAAAAAAAAAAAAGAGTGGTGAGGCAGCTGTGTTATTTCACTGGCAGTGATGCAATGCCGGTGACACACCAGGACGGGAGGGCCCAGCATGTTCTGTACAGCACAGCATGTACGCGGTGTCAGCACCCCGCCAGCCAGCGGCTTCCACCAGTGCTGCGCTTCGTCCAGGGCTTCGTTTGCAAGCCAATGTTTGTACATAACAGCTGGGAAGTAACATACAATTATTGCAGGTGTAGAATTTCCAAAATACCCCCTTTGCCCCATCTATTTGCTGTGTTTAAAAGGATTTGAGACTATACCAATGCAGACAAGGGATTTACTAATTTCTCATTCACTTGTCAACAGCTCTGCAAGAGTGAAAAGTCTCACAGGAGAATGCCATGCTCTGATAAGGCTGTAAACAGAGAGCAGAAATCCAAGTGTCTGTTTTAATGGTTTACTGTATTGTTTGGGAGTCATCTGCTGCCCTCAAAGTTAGTGATGGTACAAGCAAAAAGAATACTGTAATACAGAAATGAAAGATCTCAAAAGAATGAACAAGCATTTTTTTAAGAAAAAAATACAGGGAGAGGAGTGAGAAAGCTGGTGAGTAGGTGCGTTGTGTTTGTTTAAGGAATGGAATGGGTAGCAAATACTTTTCCATGTGTGTGGAAAATATGAGTTGGCTTTTGCAACAGCATTTTATGGGAAGAAAGATCAAGGGTTCAGGAGCTGAATTACTTATTCATAAAACATAGGGAGCAAAGACAAGCTACTTGTTGTGCTTCTGCCCATTTGCTGTGAGTCCAATCTAGCTGAATCATTTCTAGGAATGGAGTGGGTAACTGGGTTTCCAACCTCCTCTTCAGTCCTTGGCTTCTCTCCTGCATGGATGCTGCTGATTAGTACTGGTTGTACTGAGCATCATGTGGAGGCTATGTGCCTGTCCACTTGGTAGCTAAAGCTTTTACCACCTTAGGATCTAAGCACAATCCACTTGAAACTGGATTAAAACAGCCAACTCGTTTCGCAGAGGCTTTTTAGCATCTCTTAGGCAGCAAGCAGAAGATGATCATGGTGGGATTTTGATCTGATGCTGGGAAAATGAAATGCCCTTCCCCATCACCACTCTCACTGCCGCACTCTGCGTGTGGTTTCTGACAAAAGCTAAAGCCAACCTGAGCATTTCCCACAGTATCTGAGGTCTTCCAAAAAGGCTGAAGACCTATGATCTACTACTTGTAGCCAAGCTATGCTGCAGGTGTAACATTTTTTAGTTCAGTGAATGTGATCTTTTTTTTTTGTATCTCTGAAGAAATTTGTGATTGGGCTGCATGGGCTGCTCGCCTGCAGGTTTTTACCGGCTGCTGCTCCCACCCTGCGCTGGCCGGATGATTTGAGCCCTGCTCAGCTGCTGGGGCATGAATATAGGTCAGCACAGCAAACTGGGCTTGGTCACCACACCATCCCGCACCCAGCTTTGTTTAATCTGGACCTTTCCCAGCTCGTCTTAAATGTTGCTGTGTGCCTGAAGTTGGTGTGGTAGGGCAAGGCTGAGGTGCAGAGGGGCAAGGTTTCACTTTTTGTCTTCTTTTAAATGAGTATAAGGGGGTGGAGAGGAATTAAAACCAGTAAAAGAACATTTGTTTGGATGGAAGGTGTCCCTGTCCTTGACAGAGGGGTTGGAACAAAAAGGACTTTAAGATCCCTTCCATCCCAAACCACTCTGTGATTCTGTGAAACTCTGGTTTCTGAGACCTGAGATGTGAGGCTGGTGGTGTACGTCTGAGGAGTTTGATGCTATTATCAAATACTGTTCAAATGCAGCTTTGCATTTTATTTATTGATAGTATTATAGAAAAGCAGAAAGTTCAGGATATATTTTTGAGAGGGTGTGAGCCCCTGTGCCATCCGTGGGTTTCGAGAAGGGTTGATGCCACATCCAAGGATTCCATTTGTCCATCTGTCGGGAGGCAGAGGAGCTGGGCTCATGCCGCGCCAGCTGCATTTGGCTCAGTTTGGTTACAAAAATCAGCCTCGTTTATCTTGCTGACGAATATAATCCCTTTTAGGTGTTGGCTAGCAGGTTTCAGTATTTAGTTTTTTTGAAATTTGGTTCTGATAGAGGCACAACTTGGAACTTGTGTTCTTTTTCTCCCAAAAGAGGGAAGTGTTTTTTTTTTTAATGACTATCTTGCTGCAAAGTGCAATTTGTTTTTTAGCAGCAAGAGAAGGAGCTTTCTAGAGGATTAAGTTCTTGGTAAAACTGTCACCTCTGCATTCTGCAATTATCCTGTGTTTAACGAATGGCTTGGGAGGGCTAACAAAGTTCATTAAAAGCAATTTGTTTACCTAAACAAAGCCTGTGTGAAAGTGCCATGACTAAAGGGACTCAAAACGCTCTAATGATTTTGTGGGGAGGAAAGAAAGTTTTGTTGTTGTTCTTGCTGTTTTTAATCCTTACACGTGATTCCCCTTCACCCCTGGCTTTTCTAGCTCTGTGTCCTTTTGTGTGTGTGTGCTTGCCAGCCCAAATGTGGTTCCAGGTCCCTTGGGCAGCAGCCTTGCCTTGCCTTACAGCTCTGAAAGGGCTTTGCACAGCCAAAAACATACTGGTGATTTATAGTTACCACCCTGTTTTTATTGCATGCCTCTCACAGGCTCTTCTGCAGAGGCAATGCTCTGCTAGATAAGAGATTTTTCTCCTGTTGAGGAGCAGCTGTTGTACCTCGAAGGTGTTCCTGCTGCTGTGGGGGAAGATGCTGGCAGGCTGGGCAGAGCAGCTTTAGCTGGGGTGCTGGCTGCCTCCTGCCTACCCCTATCAGATGGATACACTGGCGGCTGTAGCTACAGCAAGGTTAGGGAGGCACTTGTTAAGGCTCGGAGTCTGACCATTGCAGAATTGTAAAGAGAAGATGATGACCAACGTTTGGGGTGTGAGGCATCTTGAGCTGACATACTCCCTGTGCAGTTTTTTGCAAGGCTGGGCTGCTTCTCCAGATGTTGGCTCTACATATTATAAGCCGAAGCCAAGGATATATTTCACTCTGCCTTTACTGCTCACCTTGGTGAACTTGACTCCTTCCTTGTTTAAATCAGAATAAATTAATGTAAAAATCAGCGAAGTCAATGCCAGGAGATTTATGATAGCAAAATGATAATTAGGGGCTGTTACTTCTTTCCTTCTCATGAGGAAGGCTCCCTTACCCTGAGCTGGCAGGACAGACTGGCTCTGATGTGTAAAACACATCAATGCTGGTATGCTGGAGTTGGGGTGGGTGCTTAGGATGAGAGTGCTGTGTCCACCAGGACTCCTGCAGCCTTTTGGGAGACCCAGTGGTGGGGACATCCTGTCTTCCTCATGATTCTCCTCTTCCTGTGGAGAGGTGTCCAAGTCAGAGACTGGAGAGCCATAAAAAGAAGACGGTAAATGTATGTGATACTTCAGTTAGACAGCATGCCTGTGTTTTAATACCTTTTTGGCTGCAGAAGCCAGTTTCTCATACCTAACGCTGTCATTTGAAGAACTAAGTAGCAAGAGATGGCACTGAATTGTTTTTTAAGTATTTTAAAGCTAGCCAAGATACAGATGCTCCCAAGACCTTTGGCAAAAAGAAATTAAATTGTTTTTAATCCAGTGTATTAAAAGCATCAAAGGCAACCTATCTTTTAGGAACCTTCAGCCTCTTTTTTTTCTCAGCCACTTGGGGAAAGGAAACCTCTTTCTTTAGGAGTAAATATTTCTTTACAGTGCTGGGACACAGTTGTCCAGTTTTCCTGCCTTTGCCGCCTCCAGTCAGTGCTTTATTGAGGGAGATGTGTTTATTATTTTCAGCCTGAGAACTTGTTTCAAATTAGTGCTGTGCTTCTACATAGAGCCAGCTTGGATCCTTCATTGTATTATCTCTAATAGATGAAGCAATTAAGATCATTCAGTATTATGCAAGATGAGCATAATCCAAAGATGTTCCTCTTTCCTCCAAGCCTCTTCCACATTGTGCAAGTGGTTTTGCTTGGAGGCTGCTTTTGGAGGTTTTCTGACTTCCTTGCATGCCGGGCCAGCAAAATTTAAATCCTAGCAGTTGAGAGGCAGCTGCCTACGTGATCTTGTAAGCGTTGCCAGGTGTGGGGTGATTCTACCAGGCCGTATGAAGATGGAGGATGTTGACATGCTCTTGCAAGGTGTGATTTACAGCTATCGTCCCTCGGGCGGGAGGTGCCGGGATAAATTGGAGCTTAGTGACCATAAGGCTCCGTTCATTGCAGAGTCCAGGCAGTTAACTCAAAAACCTGCACATTTCCTTTGCAGTATATTAAAAATTTTATTCTCTTGTAGGCAGTAAGGTGTATTCAGGACAAACATACAATGGGCCATGTATTTTGTGCATAATTTTCCTTTAGCAGATATCAGTAGGTGCTGTTGTCACTGCGTCACTGTTTTGGTGAGGAGCTACTTCACCATAAAGGGTGGAAGTGTGTATTGATTATCATCAGTGCATAATATGCTGGGTGAGATGGTTGCTCCTCAGTAGAAATCATTTCACAATTCAGATTTAATGGAATGGGCTTGAGAAAAGTTTTGTAAATCCCTTGCTTATTTTAGGTAGTTCTCAGTCGTTAGGTAAATTTGCCCTCCAGTAACCTCTCCCTTCTCTTTGTCTCCAGTGATTATTTTTTGGGGGAGTTGTTTTGTTAGCCCTGTGTGTGTGGTGGTTGTAGTTTGCTGCCTGACAGGAATCGCTTGGATTCTAGGGAGGAAAAATGGAAAATTAATTTGTAATTGCATACTTGTCATTTTGATTTTATCCAAATAGAGATGCAGGATTATGCCAGAGAAGTCTTACACGTACCTAGTATTCCACGTATTTTTGGTTTAATGCTGAATGTTCTGTGTCTTCTGACTCAGAAAGAAGGGAATGAAAATTGAGTTAATGTCATAATATGGCATTAATTTTGGACTACAATTCCGTTTTTCCACAGGCTTCTAAGGAACAGTGTGAACAACTTTCCCAGACAATAAAAGAACATATTCAGATGGGGGGTTTTTGTGTTCGGTTACCACGTTTAGGCATTTTACAACCTCTTGCTTTAGCGTGACGGTTGCTCCTTCAGAGTCAGTGTGACTGCATATGGGGAGAATGTTTAGGCTGTGCTTAAATAAATTCTGTCCAAGAACTTGGGGTGCTTTACCAGAAGCATCCCCTTCTTGAGACAGGAGGGGACAAGATGAGAGAACATCACTGTGAGTTAGGACGGTTCTGCAGTTGAGCAGGACACATTTGTGCGTGGACAAAGGTTGTGTTAATGCAGCGCAAAAGCTGGCTCATTTGGTGTTGAAAGGCTCTGCTGCCTGCGTCTCTGTGTTGGCAGCCTCTGTACTCAAGAATGTCGTTTGGGAGTTGGACTTCTATTATTATTGTTTTCAGTCTGGCTCAGCGTGATGCTGGAAAGTAGCTCAGACCTTCAATGTGTTATGACAAACCGACTGAAATGAATACCATATTTTACATTGTTTTAGAGAGTGACCTCTCCTCACTTGGGAGACATAAAGGAGCTCATCTTATTTCCCCAGCACTTCTTTCTAAATCTATGTTCATTTCCCCTTGGTTGGGCTGAATTTATAAGACTGGAGACAAAGTCAAATGCAGAGGATTTAAAAAAGCTGGTTCTTGAACTTTAATAAAAGCTCCTTTGAATAGGCTGGGCACTTCTAAATATCTCCTTATTTACAACTTTATTTTGTTTTTTCCCTTTCTGGAATTCCTGAGTCAGATGAAAGAAATTTCCAGTATTACTGTGCTGGAAATTTGTCTGTGCTTTCTATGATACTTTAACAAAAAGATCACCAAAAAAAATCCCCTGTGCCAAGGCTATATTTCTTTCCTTTTGCTTAGGTTGTTAATCTGATTATTTAAGTGTAATCTTAAGACACCTGATAGTCAGAGTACATATGAATTTTTGGATTTGCATTGACTTTCTCAATCACTGGCACCTGAATGAAGCACAAGAGGGCTGACTCTATAGCATTCGCCTTCCATCTTCCTTTCCTTGAAGGATGGCTGGCAGTTGTAACCTTGTGCCCTGAACTCTCTTTTCTAGGTACTTGTTATGATAAATATGAAAAACGTTGTTTATTTTCTGGTTTATTTTTGAGAAATCACAAGCAGTGGAGTAGAACTAAGTCTAGGATCTGTTATGTTTTATCAGAGTGATTACCTGTGGATTTAAATGTGTTGAACAGCGAGGAAGGAGGTGTTTGTGTTCACCACTCATTTGCATCTCTCAGAGCTTTGGTCAGAAGTTTTAGGGAGCAAGTTCGTAGATTTTTCTTACCGAAAGCACATTTTTTTGTTTCCCTCTAAAATTGAAGGACCAAGCATCTTCTCTCATCAGCAGCTTTCCTCAGTTTCCTCAGTGTGATGGACTTTTTGGATAATTGTGTTTTCTGTCTAACAAGATGATACAGTTGAGGTGAGAGCTCCTTGGAGATTTTTCTGAGCCTTTGGATCGTGTTCATACCAATGCACTTTCTGGGAGTCAACGGCAGGGTCCTACAGGGCTTTTGGAATCCTGGACAGCTGCTGGAGATCTCAGCTATCTTTTTGATATGCGTGCCCCTTGCAGTGTGTTTTACACATATATATGGGTTTCTAAGCATTGTGAGCCCCGTCTCTGGTGGACAGAAAGGTAAACCCTTGACTGATTGATGTGAGCCAACTTTAGCTGTGGTCTTCAAGAAAAGTGTTTGCTGGAGACTTGAGATTTTCGTGTAACTGGTCTAGCAGCTTTTTGAACGTAGTCAGCCTTTATATTTATTAGCAGATTGGTGGTTATTGCCTTATGGTACCTTTCACATCATATTTTGTAATTTATTTTTGATGGAGGAACCTGTTAGGCGCAGCCCAAGTCTGCTGTTGTCTCACTGTGACCATTCCTCTAGTAGTACTGGAGAACATCCCCTGACCTGAACCACATGCTCTCACACATCCCTTCTAGTTCCAGGGCTTTCAGAGAGTACTTTGAGTGGGTGTACTTTTTACTTTTTTACCTTTTTCTGATGTTCTCAAAATTTCCCGGCTTCCAGGGCTCTTAATTTTCCCCATCTTACAGTAATTCAGGTTAGAGGCAAGTGAGCTGTTTTAGGCTGTTTTAGGCTGTGGACCTAGGTTCGTCATCTCAGAAGAAACTTGAGCAGTAATCACGTTTTGTCAAAGAAAACAAAAGCTGTGCTTCCCTTGCCGGATGGCAAAATGGCTGAGCTGAGCAGATCTGCTCATTAGGGCTGTGACTTGCTTCATCTCCCTCCCATGCAATTATTCGCGGAGAAACAAATAAAAACTCCCATCGCATATTTTCATTCACTTCATCCAAGCTTGAGGACTTGGTCTAGAAAGATTGTACTTTTATTCTTTGCTTGCTGCCAAGATGCTGCAATCCACTGGAGATAAAATTAATTCCTTTTTGCTGAGTGAGAATACAAAGCTATTTATTAATAGGGAAAAGAAAGTGTCAGATCTTTCCTGTCTCGTATGTGTGTGAACATACGAAGGGTGCCGGTCCTGTTTTTGAACCTCCATCTCCCCTTTCCAAAGGATGTTTTGTATAAATTGGCATTAGGATTAACAGGTTTCTGAAACCAGGTGTGACAGAAATGCCTTTAATTTAAACACCTTTTAATGTAAAGTAATTTGTGCTTTCCAGTGGTTCCATTTGAACAGTAATGAGGAGACTTTCAGGTGTCGTAGAAGAGTTGGTATCTCAACTCCTGTTGACTTTTACTGGGATATGAAGAAAAAGCTGTTGCTGCTGTCCTTAAAAGATCTCTCTGTAAATGCCCAACATTTTGTGGTGAGTTAGTGTTTCCCTTTGGGAGTCTTTGAAGCTAGTGTTTTCCTGAACTTATTACCAGAATTGCCAAGCAGGGCTTTATATTCAAATATTTAAAAGATTGTAATTGTTTTAATTAAAAAAAAACATGCACGTACCTGTATTTGATTTAAATTACAAATACCTGTATTATCAGGTTGCATTTGCCAGAGTAAATACCTGAAAGGTTTTAAGAAGCTCATTATGTCGCAGCTCATGGACTAAGCTGGCCTGTTTCTCAGGTTTCACAAGGTTTTGCCGTATCTTCCTATGTGTATACATGTTTGTATGGGTGTAGATGTGTACTTGCATTTACCCTACCAAAGAGCAAGCAGCCTGAAGAGCTGTAATCATCCGTGATTGGGATAAACACACATTGCCATGTTTTCTAGAACTACTGTGAACACTGGTCAAATTGTCTTGAATTGCAAGAAAAGGTTTGGTTCGCTCCCATGCAGGCAGTCTGAGCACCTCTCCCATGCAAACTAAAGCGAAGTGGAAAAGCTTTGTGCAGGTGGGAGCCAGGCCTGGAGTCACCAACCCTTTCTGCCTACAAGTGTATTCCCCTTGATAATGTCATATACAGCCAGGTCAGCAGTGCTGGCACGAAGAAGAGGTGCACAGGTGATCTTCTGCTACCTTGAAATGTTATTTTTCCTTTTTTTTTTTTTTTTCCCTCTTTGCGGGCTTATATTGGTGGCTTCGGCTCCCACTGAAAAATACATGTTAGAAGGCAACACTAGGTAGGAGACAGCATTTTCTGACCTGTTTTGTAATGGATTTAATGCACACTGCTGACCAACATGTCTTATGGCCTATATACTTTAGCATATATTTGGCATACGTTTCTATAGTCCTATGTTATGGTTTATCAAAACATGTCTTTTTGTGCCCCCAGATGAGCTGGGGACCAGTGTGAGCCAAGCTCATCGGTTCCTTGTAGGAGACAAGGTCAAAGCAGACATTCTTGCACTAAGCTAAATTTCAGAAAATCTCAGGAATTCAGAAATTAAATTTCACTGAGAAATAAGTGATGTAAGTCAAATAAAGGGCAAGTATTTTTTTCCCTAGAACAATACAATGGTCCAGTTTTATAAGCCTTAAACATAAAAATATCAGGGGAGGCTGTAAATAACAAGGATGATGGGTCAGGACAGGAGGAGAGGGAAGAGAGTGGGAAGGTGGGAGCCTGTTTTTTCTCACCTTTGTCCAAGGAGCAGAGCTGTAATGGAGTGTTGTACTCATTGAGTGATGGGGGTTGGAAGATGCACGTGCAAAATCTGGAAAGAGCTTTGAGTTTGGGGTGCAAAAAAAGCTATCTTTGTTTGAAAGTGGTCTTGGGAAGGAGCAGAGCAAACAACGCTATCATAATGCATCTTCTCTTCCTTGGCGTGCAGTTGTCACGAGAGATTTGTAACTCTTTTCTTGGTTCATTGTTCCCCAGCTAGTGTGTACTCTCCATTCAGTAGTGCCAGAATTAAGATGAAGCCTGCCCGTTTCAATAAGGCAGCTTTGTTGTCCAAATGGCAGTACTTGTATGGAAATTGGATTGGCTCCAGCAGAGCTTGCACGATACACTGCAAAACTATTGTCATATGATCCTTTTTTATTACTAAGAAAAAGCCTGTTGTCAAAAAAACAGGCAAGTCCTTTTTTTTTTTCTGTTTTGTTTGGGGGGGGGGGAAACACCAGAAAATTCTTTCTATTAACAATTGGCTGCAAATTCGAAAACTATGCCTAATGACTGAGTATAATAAAAAGACTGGATTAAGTGACATTAATAGAGAAATACGATGGAGTCCTATCTCCATTTTATGTAGCAGCAGCCTTGATTACCTGCTTGCTTACACTTGTGAGTTGATTGCTGTTCAAGCTTAGTAAGAAGGGGTAGGAGGTGATGGCACAAAGCGGATCAGAGAGATGTTGGAGTGATGCAAAGTGCCACTCTGGTTTCTGAAAAGTGTATTTCTCTCACCTGTCTGCATTTCCTCAAGATATGGAAAAGAGACAGCTTGCTCTAAACAAGCTGTTTGAGAGAAGGAGCAACTCTTGGTACTCTGCATTCTTACAACACCTAGCACTACGAGTCCCTCATCCAGGCCAGGCACAAGAGAAAGCCCTTTTCCTTATGAGAAAGACGTTAGTGCTAATAATGGAAATTGCTATTTCAATTCAAAGTATTTTATTCTCTAAGATTTTTTTTTTCCATTCTGGAATAATGCATCTATAAAGAGAGCACTTCTTATCAGTTAAGGTCCAGGTTGTTAGATTTGAAAAGAGAATTCCCCTCCTTTTATTCTTTTTTTCCCAGTTGTGCAGAAAATAGGTGAACATATTTTTTTAATAATCATTGATAATAATTTTTAACCAAGAAATGTTATTAAAAATTGTGTGTTAGCAGTAGGGTAACATGTGCAGAAATAACCTTCGGTCTAGATGAGTTTTATAAAGTGTTTGTTTTTTTGTTTTTTTTTTTTTTTTTTTTTAATTTATTAGTCCACTTTTGTCTTAAGGTGCACCAGACCAGGCTGCTCAAAGTCCTATCCAGCCTGGCCTTGAACACTTCCAGGGAGGGGACATTGACAGCTTCCCTGGGCAACCTGTGCCAGTGTCTGACCACCCTCATGTGAAGAATTTCTTCCTAATGTCTCATGTAAATTTTTCCCCCTTACGGTTTAAAGCCATTCCTCCTCTTCCTATCAGTACAAGCCCTTGTAAAAAGTACCTCCCCAGCTTTTCTGTAGCCCCTTCAGGTACTGGAAGGCTGCAATGAGGTCTTCCCAGAGCCTTCTCTTCTCCAGGCTGAACAACTGCAACACTCTCAGCCTGTCCTCGTATGGGAAGACCTCCAGCCTTTTCCAAGCCACTGGTGGGTTTTTTTTTGGGGGGGTTTTTTTTTGTTTGTATTCTGTTTTCATGTGCCAACTCAACCAATGGCTGCTATCAGAGATCTTTGCTTAGTGAATGTGCCTATGACCAGATCTTCTCTTAGATAATTTTGATCAACTGGACTCCTCCTGCGCTCCCTGAAAGGCATGTGTTTTAGGATTTTACTCTGGTGGTTCTTTACTCTTTGTAATATCATTTGTGTATGTATTGCTCATTATAGTTCAGAATTTTTTTCTATTACTGACACTCTAAGCTTTTTGAAGTAATGGAATTCTCTAAAAGTCTGTTTATTGTTCCATCAAGCACTAGTTCCACATCCATCTCTAGGGACTACGAAATATAATTTGTGTTTGGTAGGTGTAGTGGTAACTTTTTGTACATTGAGTGACTGAGGAACCGTGTTTTTTAGGTGGTCCAAGAGTCAGGAGGGTTATGTGTAATACAGGCATGCAAGATGATATGATGAGAGACAAATATGTTACATTTTAGAAAATTCTAGCTTCTCTCTCCCATCCCTTCGCTGGCTGAGAACAGTTATCTGGAGACGGATAGTTCATCATAAACTGTAGTTCTAACAAGTAATAATTATTTATAGTGAAAGTCAAACTGCCCTCTGTTATGTCAAGCATTGCATACAGCAGGTGATGCATAGGTTGCTCCTCATGGCTTGGGATTCAAGATCTTTGAATTCGGTTTGATTTTGAAGCTAAAGGTACGAATGTGTTTTCCTTTTGTTCAATCACCTGCAGTGCTTTTACACCACGTTAGTGCCTGTTCCAGAGAGTTTCTGCAATCCTGATGGGAAAATAAGCTCTTATCTACAAACAATTTCTTTTTCCTAGCTGTAACTTTTTTTCTTCCGAGATTTTTGTTTACATGGTACATAAAGGAACAAATATTGTTTTAAACAGTTAATGAAATTCAGTAGACAGAGGTTGAGTGGTCTTGGTGAATGGGCTTTTTAGAACACAAAGTTAGCACTTCTGCTCCCCTGTGTCCCTGAGCTGGAGGCAGCAAGAAGGATCATCACTCTGTGTCCTCCCTCCTCTTAGCCTCTTCCCCAGACTCCTGCTGTGGACCCCTTCACTGTGCTAAAGGGACCGTTGATCCCACTGAGGGGAGGTGGTGGAATTTGCCATGGTGGTCCTATGAAAGGTTGAATTTTGTACATGAAAGGTTTACTATTGGATAATCAGCCTGTTCAGTGGCAACTGCAAGACTCGGTACTGTTGGCTGCGTTTTTTATCTTGTATTATATCAATTTATGTGAATAAATTAAGTGCCTTAATAACATTCAGGAATTACTTACAGGTATGAGTATGTTACTGAAGAGAGACATTAGGGATAAATATGTTACTGAACAGAGAAATTTCAAAGCTTTAGGTTAGGCCTTCATTAGGATGCACGCTGTCCTTTGCTCTTCAGATTTAACTGTGAAGCTTGGAGCATCCTGTTGTCACACAGACATGTTGATGTCAAGTCTGTTTTCCTGTCTCCCCTACTTTCAGCAGTCACGGGGTAGGCACCAAGTCTAAATCCATAGTTAGTGGCCCCTGTGTAGTCAGCGGAAAGAGAGGCAGGGTGATTCTTCATACCCGTCTTATTGCCATCTGAGGCAGTCAGGGCATCTAGTTTTGTATGGGCACCTGACTTTTGAGTGGCCAAAGCTGGTGGTGGGAGGTGAACTTTTCCAATGTTGATGTGGAGTTTGTGGAAGCAGAACCTTCTATATCTGCCACTGCAGAGATGTTTTTGTAGCTTGGTGTGCAGCTCTATTCTGCAGACTGGGAACAGGAGCTCTCCTCTGCCTTTTTGTCTCTCACTTACTTAAATACCTCCTGAAAAGTGTTTGCAAAGGTGCTTCATAGTATTTGAGTCTTTTCTTTTGCTCCACAGCTCTATTGGTAGCATTCATCTTTGTAATTAGAGTGTTCATGGAAGTTCATTTCTGTTAGAAATTTTACTTTACTGGTAAATTTTTAGTCTCTCCTAGGTTTTGTGGTTTTGTTGGTTTTGTTGTTTTTTGTTTATTTTAATTGAATTTGCTTTGTGGATTTTTGTTTGCTTGACATTGTAGTTGAATATATTTTTTATGTCAGAGTTTCAGAATCTCTGCTTCCCTCTCTTCACCTGTCTATAGGGAAAGATAAATTTCTTTACCCACCCAGATATGCTAAATATTTTGTTTAGATTTGAGTGGCAATAATATGGATCTTCCATTCCTTTTCTGTATTCTTCATCCATTTCCTCATCTACTGTACATGTGATGAGGAATTTAGCCTTTTTTTTTTTTTTTGAGATGTAGGAGCTGCAGCTCTTCTAAAGCCACTGAAATTCCAGCCTGCATTTTCTGATACTCTTTGTTTGCCTATTAACCTTGCACTGCAGTTTGCACGGAGAGGTAGTGCTGAAGTTCTTAAAGAGAAAAAGGGAAATGGTGAGCTCTGGCACAGCAGAGCCACTTGCAGGAGGTTTCAAACCCTTTTACCAGCAAGGTCAGCAGCATGCTGGGAACCTTTTCAGCCTGTATGAGGGTGTAAGTAGTGTCAGAGGAGACACTGTAGTATAATGTGATTCTTTTTTCAGATGTTGAAGAGGGAGCTGCCGTTTGTGTCGTGTCTGGCTTCTGTTCCTTGAAGGTTAGCCATGGAGAGGGAGGTGCTTGCATCCACCGATGGTTGTCTCCATGCTGGGAGAGGCATAGATGTCTTCTCTCACTGGCAGGCCCCTGGAAGCTCCATGACAATTTTGGTTTGCTTCTGTTTTAATCCAAATTCACTGCTTTCCAAGTAGGTGGCACAGGGGAGGTTACTACAGGTCACTTAGCAGTTTCCAAGTTCGGTGAAGCTGCTGTGTAGTGCTTATTAAGGGGATGGGAGTATAACAGGTAAGCTGAGTAAATGGATTAGCCGTAAGCACTCCTATTGTTGGCACTGCCTAGAGATGGGTTCCGAACCAAGCAGGAGTGTCTTGCAAGCGATATTCTTTCATCCTCCTGATTACAGAAGAACAGCATAAATAGAGTGGCCTACATTGAAATGATTCCTGGAGGAAAGAGACATTTAGAGCCAGGGACGGTTATAGGTACTTGGAGCAAACTGTTCAACCACAATACCCTTTCCAAGAAGGCAGGGAGGGGAGAGGGGAAGGAGCATTAAGCCAAGCGTCTTTCTGTCCATCTTTGTCTAAGTGCTTGAGATGTCAGGGACAAATGATTCCTTCAAGGCATGCAGTACTGCTGTTATCTTCAGGACCTTCGCGGAACAGCTTTTACCTCTATTTTTAGTGGTTTGCTACAGTTGATTTGGAGGGGGGGTTACATGAGGAAGGTCGCTTAAGAGGATGCCTTTGTATTTCATTAACAAGACTGACTGTGGAGGGGTAGAAGCATCGTATGCCTCTAATGGGGCAGATTGACATATTTAGAGAAAGCATCAGTCTGTTACTGAGGAATTGCTGATGAAAATCATGGTTTGTGCCTGTAGTCCCTTCCAAGAAGGATAGGCTTTTGTGTCTTCTTTGCTCCAAACACTAGAGAATGTGTCTTGTCTGTGCTGGACGGGCAGGTGGGCTGCCTGCCCACGCTGTGTGGTGGCAGCTGGGGTGTGCGTGGGACAGGAATACTGACTGGCTGGTGTTTGTCTCAGGCAGAGCTGTGGCTCTGGAGGGTGAGCTCTCCTTTCCCCTGCTCTGTGGCTTGCTTTTCAGCAGAGCTGCAGATTAGCTTTCACTGAGATATGGCTTGGTATGCTTGGTGGTGTGTTTTTGGTGTCTCCCCTCAACCTCCCGGCAAGGTTTGCAGCATTGCAAGTGTCTGACGGTGTCGCTCACCATGATCAAAGCTCAGGAGGCTTAGGGCTGGATATTTATGCATTTGTTCTTTACCTACTATTGTCATTCATAATATCTAAGATTATTCTAACTAAAAGAACTTGAGCAAAACACAGTCACCTCTGCAGTTTTCTCTGTTGCGTCCTCTGCATTCCCAGCCTCTTTGGGGGGCAAGTGGTGTCACCTGGGGCTGCCTCCACTGCATGAGCTGCTCTGGGTGCTGCTGCATCCTCTGACATGCAGGCACCCAACAAGAGTGGTGTATGACCAAGGCGCTCTCGCTGGGTGAGGGAGGAGAGGGTCCTCCACATCACAGCTGACATCTCAGCTGTGGGTTGAGGAAACTCGCTCCACTCCCCACCTTACCCATTTTGGCACTTAGGTACCACAGGTATCTAAATTTGGTCTCTTCAGGTCAAAAAAAGACTCTTTCCCAATCATAGCATCTGTTTGATCTTTCGATCTGAGTTTGTGGCAGATCTGTTTCCACATGTAAGTGGAACAAATCTTGCAATTTCTTCAAGCGTGTATCAATCTTTTGATGTTTCTCCCCCTGAATAATAGGATTGAAAGTCACAGCAGTGATTGAAGCCAAGTTAGAAATAGACCCCTCTTCAGACACTTCTCTGTCTCAGACCTGGCATGATGGGCTGCCCGTAGCATTGTCCTGGCACTAAGAGGGTCCACTGGTGTTTTGGTGGAGGCTATTTCTTGGCCGCTGCTGTGAGAGGTAATAAGCTCCTTCAGCAACTCACGTTTGTGAAACTCCCTGAGAAAGCTCTCTGTTGGTGCAAGGGAGATGGAACCAGCTAAGTGTTTTATGGCTTAACTGTTGGCACACGCAGATGTTAGGATCAGAAAACCCGTCGTAGCCATGTACTGTATCAGTTTATCCAAACCCTCCTCTATCAGACTAGAATCTGTTGGAAATAAAGCACATTTTTTTTTTTCAGAAAGACATTGACTTTAAACAACTGGTCTAATAGTATTACTCATTTTCTCATGCATTTGATTTTAAATCTTTTGTAAATCTCCACATGGCTCATTGCCCCCCCCAAATTATTTTTTTTCCTTGTGAAGTATTCTACAGTTATACTGAACAGAATTCATATTTGACATAGCATGGAAGTAATGTAATTTGACTATGTCCAATTTTAATTTGATTTTTTTTTTTGTTTAAAGAATTTCTATTAACACAGATCTTAAAATACCATGCAACATTGTCTGTGAATACAGGCATGAAATGACTGTGCTGCTAAACTCCCTGCAATTCACTAGCAAGGCTGAGAGCTTTCTCAGTGCCTTGCAGCAGGTCAGAGGAACTACTTCAACTGCATTCTTTTGCTTCTGTTCCTGTGATTATGCATTGCTTCCACCATAGGAATGATGAAGTGGTGTTTCATATAATTTTGCTCTTTTTGACAGTTCTTCACAGAGAACTTTGTGAAGCTGCAATGATCCATTTGAACTCCACTCAGCGTGGAGCATGTCAGAGAGTGGGTACATGCCATCAGTTTTGGCCTCATTTTATGTGGAGAATTGATGAGTTTTATTTCAGGAATGTTAATCAAGCCGTTTGAGTTCAGGTATGAACTCTCTGCATAACTGCCTTCCATCAAGGGAGTGAATTCACGTGACCCTGGCCTGTCCCCGCTCACTTGTGTCATTTTTCTCACTACAGCCCTGCTCCTAGCTAATTCCATAATCTAGATTATGGCCAAAGGCAAGACCTACATAGGCATATGGTGCACGATGCACGTTGCATTATCTGAAGTCATGACGGTGTGATTAATGGGCTTAGGGCTTTAATTTGGCCTGTATTACTCTTGTGTCTCTCTCCAGTGAGGTTGCAAAGGCTGAACAGTGACTGCTGGGTGCACACACCAGTGGTAAGGTGACGCTGATTTCCTTGAAGTGCTGGGCAGCTGCTGGAGGAAAACCTGCTGAGAGGAGGAGCTTGCTTCAAACTGGCTAACTGGTTTTATATGGCATTGTTCTGTCAGATCCTAGTGTCTCAAAGCAGCTTGGTCTGTGCCTTCTGTGCTGCAGGTGTTCTAGTTGTTGGGTCACATCAAGTGGTGGCATTTCCCTTGCATATGTTGCTCGGCTCTGTGGAGTACTGTAGATGTTGCTGATATGCTCCCAGCATACTTGCTATGATGGTGTTCAACAGATGTGCAAGCCCTGACAAAGAAGAGCACATATGAGCTGGACCAGGGAATAAAATCCTCCCTGCATTGCCAACACTGTTAAACCAGTGCAGTCCAGTCTGCCTTGTGAATCTGAAATTTGAATAAGGTCAGTTGTATCTTCTTCATCAAATTTGGTGCATAAAATAATTTGTTAGTATGATACATGGCTGTCCAGGAAAAATATGTTGGGTGCTTTTCCTACACAAACAGCAAGAGGCACTGACTGACCTGGCAGCTTTCTGTGCTAGAGACATGTGGGCTTCATCGTGCTGTTTGGCACAAATGGGAGAGGATGAGTAGATCAAAGCAGCAGGTGCAGAGACTCCTGTATCTACACTGTATTAAAACTGAGCATTTTATCCCAGACTAGATTTAGTCTGTTTGTTTGGACCAAGTGTCCCCACCGCATATGTATGTTAAATCTTCCTGAGGAGAGGAAGTGGAGAAGAAGCTGCTGATATCTTCTCCCTGGTATCCTGTGATACGACACGTGGGAATGGCTTGAAGCTGTGCCAGGGGAGGTTCAGAGTGGACATTAGGAAGGATTTGTTTACCAGGAGGGTGGCCAGATGCTGGAACAAGCTTCCTAGGGAAGTGGTCGGTGCCCCAAGCCTGTCAGTCTTTAAGAGGCATTTGGACAATGCCCTTAATAACATGCTTTAATTTTTGGTCAGCCCTGAAGTGGTCAGGCAGTTGGACTGGATGATCATTGTAGATCCCTTCCAACTGAAGAAGTCTATTCTATTCTACTCTAATCTGTCCAAGCAACCACTTGTTTCAGATCCTTCAATTCCTGTTAAAAGACAGGAGGGCATTTGTTGCATCCCCAGTGCTAAAGTTCCCATTTGGTTTTCTCTGAAAGAAATATGGTTTGGACCCAGCAGAGTCACCCTCTGAATGAAGCCAGGATGCAACAGGAGGGATGGGCAAGGAGTTTTGCTTCAAAACTGCTCTGGACCACCCACATGTGTGGACACAGCCAGGGTGATCCTAGCTGGAGGTTTAGGAAGTCCAGGTTTCCTTTGCAGCTCTGTCACCAATGGGTGCTGTGTGGTGGGTGGTAGGCCACTGTGCCTTGGACTGCCCCATCTGCTTCAAGTAGGGTGGTATCAGCTCTCCAGGTGAAAACTAGCTCATTATCTTCACTAAGGTCATTATATGTCATAGCTGCTGGGGTAAATGTGTGTGTGTTGTGGTGGGGAGCCTGCACTGCAGTCTTCTTTTACATTGTCATCTTTGCTACTTTCACAAGAAAACCCACATTTCATTAAAAAAAATCTCAGACATGTTGCCCTGAGTATAGGACAGGCTTGTTAAGGTGTGGTTTGCTGTCAGCCATGCTAGCTCAACGGTATTTCAACAGCAATAGAAAGATTTTTGTTTACCTGTAGAAACTCATTTTAGAAGGAAAAAAAGCTTACATCTAGATTGCTTAAGGTAGCTTTAGAGATACAGAAGTTGAAGTTGTATCTGTTTTATCTGTGGTGCGGTATTCTAACAAACTAAATTAGGAGCTTTGTTTGTGGACTGATAGTCAAAATTCTAAGTTTTTGTTTATCTTGGAAAGATCTAATAGTTTGTTTTTAGTAATAACAGTTCTGCTAATTTTTATGTTAGGCAGCCAAATGTTGTTGGCTTAGATATCTGTGTCCCTCAGAACTGCTGTTTTTAATTTTTGAATTTGGAACAAACCCAGCATCCTAAGTTAAAAGCAAAACTTTTCTCAGCAGGTTGAGACAAAAAAAAAAGTGATTGTATCACAGAATGTATGCACTCAATAGCTGAGTTTTTTGATTCCATGGTTACAACAACAAAACAAAAAAAAAACCCATACATATAGACAGTTGGTGATTTTATTGTTCAAGTCGGATGGCCTTTCTTAAAATGAATTTTAATGGACAAGTGAGAAAGAATGTATTGCTGTACTTGTGCAACTGAAGTTTATGAAATAGGATTGGAAAAATACACAGAATAATTGGGCACATCCTGTACTTAGTGAATCACTGAGCTAGGGCAATAAACATTGCTGTGTTTGGGAATTTAGATCTATACCCTGCTTTTGCCAAGAACATTGGGAATTTCTTAGGATCATGGGTGATCTGCAACACAGGCTACCTGAGCTGTATCCTGTGCAAAAAGTTTTTTCTTGTTTGCATGTTTTGTTATCTGTGGTAGTTCTTGGTTTTGTGACACAGCCGTTTGTCCAGTTCTGTGACACCTTGCATCTGCTTAGGCTGATCCTGTAGAACCTGGGAAACAAACCAGGAGCTGTACATAGGAGGACCTCTGCAGGCATTGGTATAGTAAAGGAAAAATATTCCTGAGCACCAAAGTACATGGTCTAACTAACATCTTCCTTCAGAGAAACAGTCTTTTGTCTTCAAAAGTAAAAACCAAAGCTACAGATGTTTTGATAGGTTCAATATTGTTTACCAGATAAGAGGGATAAACTCGTGAACATATTTAAGAAATTACTCAATTTCCAGAAAACAGGCTGTTATTTAAGGGACATGAGAACCATTAAGCCAGAAACAAACACAACATCCAAATCTGCTCTTGAATACACACATGGCTCTTGCAAATTCTGAGAGAGCTGCGCATGCATAGGCTTAATGGGATCTTGATGGAAACCATCCAGGGCTGGAGTCTGGCTCCTAGTGAAGCTAAGACTGCTGTCTGACTAGGACTGACATTCAAGTCGCAGGCAAACTGATGGAGATGTTTTCTTCCCTCAAGGAAATACGTGTTTAGTCGTCAGCCAGAAAGACAGAATAGCTTTTATGCAAGGCTTTTGCAGTGTTGCTTAGTGTTAGCTCTGGGCTTCTTCCTTCTTTACTTCCTCAGACCATGAGAGTCCTTTTGAGGAGAAACTTTACTGGTTTAGTAGCAGAGGGAGTAAACTAGGTGTGAACTGAAGGCTGTGCTCCTGTTCTTTCACCCAGTGAGGACAGCTGCCATCGAGATACAAGCCTCGTGCATTTTTAGTACCTTTGAACTGAATGGCAGAATTTTAAGTTTTCAGTCAAATCAACCCGTAGTTACCTCAACTGTCTGCAAACATGGATTGAGAAGTCCCCGAAGGGTCTTTTACAATTCTGCTATCATCTAGGGAACAAGAGCCAAGAAAGAAGGAATAGATTGGAAAAATCTCACTAGCCCCAGAAAAGTGCTTCAGTTTGGAGTAGCAGGACAGACAGAAATAAATACTGTCACCCAAATTTTTATGTGAGCAGAATTGCTGGAGGTTAAACTTTAAAAGTATAGCCTTTTTTTTGTTAAAAATGTAGCCTCTCTTGGGGAAAAAGAGAAATGGGTTTAAGCAGAAGAATTCACCTCCTGGTCTTCTCACACTCCTCCATAAAAGCCTTAAAGATTCAGGACGTTCCTGGGGAGGCAAAATCAATTTTCTGCACCCCTCAGTTCAACGCAGATGCAACCATAAGTGACTCATTCTGTAGCTGTCTTTTTAATGATGAAACTATTACGTGCTACATCGCCTAGTCAAGCATTTTGTTTTGCAATTCTCTACCCCTGGCTCCCAGAAACATGAATAATAAGGCTTTTAGCAGAGAGGTGGAAATGCTTCCTGAGACACACCGCCAGGTTCGGCCGTGCTGTTGGTTGATGCTGTGGATAATATTAGGGATATGGGGGCATAATTGGCTTGAACTTCTGCTCACCCCTAAAATTAAATCCAAAGCTTTTTTATCGAGTTCAGATAAGGTCCCTGCTTCTGCTTGACTCTGATTAAGAGTTCTGTCCTTCTGTGTAGCTCTTGATGGTGTCTCTTTCTGTCTGCTTGGGGTTTTAGGTGGGAATGGCAGTGTGTTGTGAATGCAGTAGTTGAACCCTGGCCTACAGAACCGAGTGAGTGCAGATGATAAGGAAAGCCAGTTTATTATTCCAAGAGCTGCCTTTCCCACATCAAGTAGATTTACATTAGGCAATTGCATGAATCAGATCTTGATCTTCATTACCATAAAACACAGCAAGGAAAATCCCATTTCTGAGTGTCTTTCTACTGTAGAAGATCCAGATGTAAAGCACCGCTCTGTGTACAGCAAACGGGACTCATATATATTTTATTAATGTAAGTGTAATGTAATTATTCTCTTGTCCATCTGGCAGGTGGTGTTTTCATTAAGAAGTGAATAATCTAAGCTATAGGCTCTGTAAAGGGGGATGAGTATGGAGGAGATTCGGGTCATCTGCTGTGGGACCATAAATAGAAGCTAACAAGGGAGCTCTTGCTGTCCTTGTCTACTAAAACTGAAAATCTGTTGCTTTTATTTTTCCTTTAGCAGATTGCTCGCAAACTTAGAAGCTAGTCTGCTAATGAAATCTTGTCACCATTGTGCCATTAAACTCCTCGTTCACGGTAGTGGCTGGAGACACAGTGTGAAAAAATGTGTTATATAAGAGAACCAAAATTAAGTCCTTATATAAACCCCTGTACATAGGAAGATAAGATTTAAATGATGTTTTTGGAGGTGCCCGGTATGTCTCGGTGTGAAGTACAGTTTGAAAAAGAAACATGGATTACTTAAGGGGTTTTATTAATGTAGAAGCTCCTGATTAAAACAAACAAACAAAACAAAACACAGACACAGAAGAACAACAAGCCTGAAGCATCCTCCAAAAAGTTTTGAGAAGTGTGATGTGTGGAGCTTTCTGAGGGAAATCTAGTTGCTCTCTGACTGTGTGGCATCTTCTGTTTCCAGCCAGTTTTCTGATGTCCACATGGAAATGGGAACAATTTCCTCTTT
The DNA here is from genome assembly GCA_033556795.1 of Tapera naevia. Lineage (NCBI taxonomy): Eukaryota > Metazoa > Chordata > Aves > Cuculiformes > Neomorphidae > Tapera > Tapera naevia. The sequence continues at coordinate 179,264 of JAUMJJ010000406.1, forward strand.
CCATCATGTCCTAGCAAGACTTTTCTTGGCACAAGTGACAGCGCAAGGCCCAGTTTGAGTTTTGCCCTGGAAAGATATAAATATCCTGGCCTCATCCCAGGAACGTTCTAGCAAGGATTAGGTTTTATTTTTTATCTAGTAACATTCAGGGAAACCTATCAGGGTGACCAGGCTGTGAGGGGTGTTCATTTAGTAAAGTCTTGAAGTCAAAAAGAGAACTGAGGTTTTGTTGGTTTCTTTTTTTGTGGTTTCCTTTTTTTTTAATTATTATAATATTATTTTTTATTCTCTCATTTTAAATTTAGGAGGGGATGCTGAAATGACACTGAGTATCATTCCTTCATGTATGGGGCAGGTATCGCCAAGCAGAAGGTTAGAGTTTGTCATTGTTCTTTTGTAAAGGCAATGATTTCCATTCAGACAGGCTTGCTTTCTTTCCCAGAGAAGCCTCCTTATTTGTCTTCCCAGTAAAGCTTAGCTTCAGCTGATACACAGCCAGGGTGGAGCACAGGGGCTGCCACACCACCACTTCCAAGGAAACACCTCCAAGGGTGTTCATCACCCTGGCTGCACATAATGGGGAAGCTGAAACCAGACCTGAGCAAGAGGCCCCTTGAAAACCGCTTTAGAAGCCAGGTGCCAGTTGAGTACTGTCTAGAGTTGCTGGTGTGATTTTTGTCTCTTTAAGGGTGCTGCTAAGCTTCTTTCTTTTGCGGATACTGGGAATACTTGAAAGGAGATATTTAACTGCTGCACACCTTGCTTAGTACAAGGAGCAATGGGAGTAGGGACAGCATCACAGGCAAATGATGAGCTAGAGCTTTGCCAGGCTGTAATAAAGTATGGGTGACCCTTTGCCAGACATGCCCTTTTCTCTCCGTGTAAAGATGTTATTTATCCCCCAGTCTTCATGAGGTGTTGTCTGGAAGGGCTTGCTGTGCAGATCAGTCTTTACCCTAAGCCTCTTTAGATACGCTTTACTTGCTGGGGGGTGGGGGATCCTTGGTTTTTGCAGGAATCGGTGATCTCAATGTTTTTAACAGTTTTATTGTTTCAAACAAGGATCTGCTTCTCTGAATGCATCAAGTCTCAGTCATTTGTGTGTATGTGTGAAGGTCAGTGGGCTTGTCAGATATCCTATTGTAAATCCTGTCACTAAATCAATTTCTTTTAATTAAAAAAATGTGCCACTCTTCAGAAGAAGTGCACTCTTTCATGTGGATAAAACCTATTATATTGCAACACAAATACGTTAGCTGGGAGCTTTCTGCTAGTCTCACATTGGCTGCATGTTTTAGCTGGTAACTGTCTGGTTTGGAAGTCTCAGTGGTCAGAGGAGGCTGCATTTTTCAAATCCTCTAAAACAGATGGCTACTGTTACTACTCTGTCATCATCTAAGCTTGGAGTGTCAGAAGTAGAAAAATTCAATAGGAGAAAACAAGGAGCCAGCAGGTGAGAGATGTTCATGCCCTTGCCTCACACCCCCAGTGCCTGCACCAGCAGCACGCAGAAGTCTGACACAACGGCTATGATTTCACGTTCATTTAGTAATTCCCTTGGGGTTATATTCTTAGATGACTTAATGACTTAATGTAAGCCCCGTCTGGAAGATAAGCAGGCATAATTCATTGCAGGCATTCATCCTTTGAGATAACGCGCAAGTACATGCCATAGGGAGCAGAGAGATAAAGATACTATACATCAGCAGCAGTAGTTCAAGGTTTCAACCTCTCCACCTCCTTCTGTGACCCAGAAGTCATTTGCAGGTGATTATTCAGCCATTTGCTTTCTTTAGAGAGAAATACACTGGCAGTGGTTGGCTGAAGTCAGTAACTTTTCTATTCTGCCCATGCATTTCAATGCAGCTGTAGCGCATCTCCACCTGGCATCTTTGTGTTGCTTAGAGGCATTATAGCTATGTTAAATGTTGGGTTTGAAAAGTTACTGTGGATTGATTTCAGTTTTTCTGATGTTATATAAATGGTGGCTTGTTTACTTACTACTTAGGATCCTCGCACATTGTTAATTTTAAGTTTCAGTGCGAGAGAAGCTTATAGGGGTCCAGTTTATGTGTTAGCAGTATATATGATCCAGACTGAGGCACAAAGACAGAGCGTGTATGTAACATACTATATTATGTTTCTTGATTTTCTTGTAAAAATAAAATTGCTTTCAGTGATGGCAGATACAACTGAACAAGTCGCACAAAACCATGCTGCTCCTAAGTCAACAAATATTAAGATCAAATGTATGACGTGGCCTCTCCTGTGTTAATATTCCCTCTTCCAAAAATCTACAATCCATAAACAGCAATCTACATCTTGAGATGCCCTACGCTGCAAAGATAAAAGATTGACTCAGGAGGTATTTTATGATGACTAACTCGGTGAAATATTTTCTCTTGTCTACACACACAGCAAAAGAAATAACAACTGCGAGGCTTTTGATATGGACATATGATGGCTGCCGTGTGATTCACAGTCTGTGATGTTGCTTTATTTGAGGAGGAGGGCAGGGAGAGAAAGAAAAATCTATTTTTGTTTATTTGTTTTCTAATTACTTGTGCTATTTTTTCTTTGACTCAGCAACTCTGAACAGTACATACTGTACTACTGTAACCAGCAGTCAGGGCTGGGAAGTTCAATGATGGTGATGATAGAAGTAAATATCCTGCATTCTCAGAGGGATTAGGAGATGGAAGAATTAGTTTCGTTATGGTTTTGTGTGGTGTCGCAGTTGCTTTCTGCATCAGTGCTGTTCTGTATGTAATCTGTAGACTTGTGTTTCTCAAGTGTAGTGCTAAAAACAAACAAGAAATCAGAAGAGTTTTATTTTCACATATTTTTTTTGTTTACGAAGCCCATTTGTTTAGAAGATGAAAACATTCACCTTACATGTGAAATAATTTGGTAATTGACATGAAGGTATTTGATTGATGTGAAATACCCCACACCTCATAATGCTTTCCTGTCAGTCTGCATGCTTCACAGTACCAGTGTGCTCATCATGGTACACCTTGGCTTGCTTGTCTCATTCAAAATGATTTGAATCCAAACTTCCAAGGTGAGCCCTTACTACTTTTAAAGGTATTAAGTTGTATTTGTGTTTTCTCATAAGGAAGCACTTAATCCTGTGATGAATTGCCAGGGATTCTGTCTGGAAGGGGAAGAAGTGCAGCCAGTGGACTGCTTTGTGCAAGAAGGGATGCTCACTAATGTGCTTGTCATCTTCACATTCTATGCCAAATTGTTTCATTAATGCAAGGCATACACATGACAGGATATGTTTAATACAAGATATTTTGGCTCCTGAGGGAAGAGCCTCACTTTAGCAAGAGTTGTTCACTAGAGTTAGTTGGGTGTGAATTTTATGCAGAACATCCAGGCAAAAGATTTGGTGTCAATGGTGACTAAGGAGCAGATTCCAGAGACCTTCTCTTCCCCTCAAGAACTGGGAACTGAAGAATGTTTCATACTCTAGCTTACAGGTTAAAAGCACTACAAAACACATTCTTCCCTTTTCTGATGTGCTTTTATGAGAAGTTTCAAGCGATGAGGAGGCTTGTGGAAAGACAGTGGTGTTCTTGGAAGGATGGGCTCCCCACCTAGATTCTTGGTGTAGTTAGCAGCTCCCATCTAGTTTCTTTCTAGAGGCTGCTGTTGTGGGGTTTTAATGCTTTATTCCATACTCTTGCTTCCAATGTTCATCACAGTACTAGAAAACCTAAATGTGTCCTCTTGCAGCCTTTAATTATGTGATAAAAGCGATGTCCATTTTAAAGCATGTTCTTTTTCAGACAGGGTGATCTGTGGAAGGCATTCACTTGCAAAGAAATGAAACATTTGCTGTTGCTGGCTTTCCCTTCTGCTTTGTTCCTTACCATATTTTTTCAGTTCTGAATTGTTCTCTGTGGTTGTAATTGCACTGAGTACCTTTGATAATGCAGAAGTGACCTATTTCATACACAGTTTAGCTGATTCTGCAGTTGTCTGTAGGGTTTCCTAGCAAAGTTCTTCAGCCACTCCTTGGCTTACATAGGCATGGCCAGTACAACATACTGGAGGCAAGGGAAGTTCAAAGTCATGGAGGAGGATGAGCCATATAGGTGTGAATGGGTTTGACAGAGTATTTATAACGCAAGGTGGAGGCCTCTGGAACAGATTGGGAGGACTAGAATAGATGTCATTAAGCCTATTAAACTGTTGAAGGTCCTTTGTGTAAGTTTGTTAATACTCCAGTGACATGGCCAGATATTGTGCCCCTGTAGGCTCAGCAGTTAATGTATGATACCTCTGGCATCTGAGATATGTACTCAACTATAAAAAAAATAGATGAGCTGGGACCTATTATCATAAACACTGTGTGTAGCGGTAGCCCTGATAACAGATTGTTCTGTGCCTCATTAAAAAGGAGATAGCACTGTCAAAGGAGCTTCATTTTGCCATGTTTGCTACATAATCAGTTAATTTTGCTTAATAGTGCATTGCGCCGCAGATGTGCAAAAGGGCAAAATCACTTCACTTTATGCGTAAAACCTCCACGCCGGTGCAGCTGAGATTTTTATGGAATGTGTTAGCAGTTGAGCTGACCTAAGTCAGTCTCCCTGCATTACCCCTGTCCTGGGTTCTCCCAACAGCGCTCTGGCCAAGCTCTGTGCTTGCAGAGATTCAAGGTACAAGTTCCTCAGACTAGAAGTTCAACGTAGGTGCAGATGAGGGTGGTCATTCAATGTCTGCTGGGCTTGTGCCTGTTTGTTTTTTTAATCTTGCATAAAGCACTGTCAAGGGCTTCCCAGCCTTTCATTGGGAAGTACTTTGGTGCCTGTCTTTCATCAAAGCATCACTTAGAACGTGAAAGCTAACATTACTGATTTTTAACAAGATGAATCCAAATATGTCTATCTTAACATAGATCTTTACATTTTACTGCCCTTTGAATGCAGCTTTTGGGAAGATTATTAACAAGTCAAATATGGTAAGGCAAAATATGTGGAGAAGCCGAGTTTAGACTGCTGTTTTGGAGCAGATTATTAAAGATTACAACTTAAGGTTTTAGAAGATCAGGATATTACACAGTAATATGGCATATCCAACAATTAATGCTAATCGTATACTTCTTAAATTTGTAGTGAAACTGGATATGTGTAAATGGTTTTCTTCAGATGAAAATTAATATATTCAAAATAAGTAAGTATATGCTGTACTGACATATCCCAGTGTGAGAACAGTGTAGGGTTCTAAAAATAACTGAATTTATAAACTCTGTAGTGTGGTGTGAACATCATATTTAAAAAAACCCAAACAAACAACCATGCAAAAAGTAATACTAAGTATGTGAAGGGCCCCTGCTTAGAGAAATAGGTAAACGTCATTAAGTTCATCTTTCTTCAGGAAAAGCAGGCAAGCACCTGCTTAAATCTAAATGTGCCTAAGCTTTGTTTGCTTCAAGAATTACTTAAAAAACTTTGAAGTTATCATCCACACAAAAGATTTTCCCCAATAAAGACTGGCATGCACACAAAGGGAGAAAGTTGCTTCAAAACTTCAGTATGATTACAGGTGTAAGTGATGGGTTCAATTTCAGAAGAACCTGAAAGAAGTAAAAGCACAAATCTTATTGAAATTCAGTTACTCTGGAGCAGCTAATTATCTTGGGTCCCCCTGAAGTCTTCAACCTCTTTTAAATGCTAACAACTGAGCGATGGAGCTGGCTCCTATGAACTGATTTCCTATTAACACACCCAACAATTTGCTGGATGTTTGTCCCAGGTGCTCAGTGTGAGCACTTAACTCTGCCTATGGTTTATCCAGTATTGCCAAATACTGGTGACGCTTTTGAATATTTTTGAGAACTGAAAATCCACATAAAAATCCCAGGGTTTTTACAAACGTTAGAGCTTGTCACCCAGGGAGAATTGCAGAAGATAAAGGGTAGGGGCAGAAATGATGATTCCATTGCATAGATATGAAGTTAATGAGCAGAGGAGCCTTTTGGAAGCTAGCAGGGCCCAGGTGAGATTTGTGATTGACAGGTGCCTGTTTTGGCCCCCTGCCTTAGTCCAGGCAACTCACACAGGAAGATTTGGTTCTGAATTTTCTATTTTATTCTTTCTCCACTTTGGAAAATGAACCAAAAATTTAAAAAAAAAATCCTTGAATTTGGGATGCTTGGTCAGACTGATTCCATATGAAGCAATGGCTGCAAGTTTGCAGGGGATGTTCCCATGCTTTCTGAGGAGAGCACAGAGAGGCATGCTGCTTCTGAAATCCACGTCTTCCATGGCAATGTAAGCTAATCCTAAAAAGGGCTTTGGTTGTCCTGCATCCTCGCTCTTCTCCCCGACATGCCCCGTGGTTTCCTCTTCCCTCCCTTTCTCCACCAATATCAGTTCTTCTGCTGTTCAGCAGACCGGCTCAGAGAGCTGCTCTGGCCAAAGTCTGTCAGGAAGACAGATTGATCCCTGTTTGGACCAGTGCTGCCCATCATGAGCCTGCACTCACATCCTGGTGGAGGAGCTGTGTGCAGGCAGGCAGGTGTCTAGACTGGGGAACTGCTAAAGGTGGAAAATGATACACCAGGGGAAAATGAAGGGGATTTTTATGTTGGGCTTGCTACCCAATCATGCAACCACCTAAGCAGCTCAAAAAAAACCCAGGGGCAGTGCAGGGACAGGCCTGAGCAGGAGGAGAAGAGACCTGCTTGAGGCTGCATTGCCTCTGAAGGACATGTTCCTCAAAGCATGGCTCTTGCCCTGCTTGGCAGCTGCCTGTTGCGCAGCTGTACCAGCAGGGATGCAGTGTTACTCAAACAGGGACATGAAGCTGAATGACTTTAAAGAGGAAGAGAAGGGTTTTGGGAATCTTGTTAGTGCACTGCACCCAGCAAGGACAGCCAGCCTTGGTTCTTGGTGGCCTGTGGGGTCTGTCTGTGGCAGTGGGCAGTCAACGGTGCATACTACTTCTAAGCTGCTCAAATCAAGGAGTCTTGGGTAACCGGGCCTACAGGATTTCTGGGGTACCTTTTATTGCCTTTTTTAAATTATTCAAAATGACTGGCAGCAATATGCCCTTCTGAAGTTGACATACTTGTCCACTTGCTCTTCCACTTGCACATAGACACATACAGTCAAACTCATGCAGCAGCCTGTCACGTGCAATATGTATTCTTTGTTTGAGAAGCGGGCTATAGACAGATAAAACCTGTTTGCTTCTCCCTTTTGTTGCATTAAGCTATTACTGAGGGGATTTTGGAGGCATGGAAGGGTTAGGCACCTGATTTCTACTGACTTGAGTAGGAATCAAGGCACCTACTACTGCCTCTGGTGACTGAAAATCTCCCCACAGGTTTTGGCTTGCTGAAAGCTTCTTCATTTCGTTTGGAAATAGATGAATAAGTCTTTAAATAAGGAGTGTGTGCTTTTTGGGAGTGAAGGCCTTGTCTTGTTAATGCTCTTAGTATGCAAGCTAAATAAAATGAAGCCTTAATTTGCTAGGGTTAGTAGCAGCTTAGTTATGTCTTTCCTTTAGTCACTTATTTCCACTGCAGGGTGCAAGGGAGATGGCAGGGACTTTCTGCTGCCCTGCCTGATTCCTTCTTTTGTTAAATCTGGTGATGGGGGTACATTACATGTCTCTGTGGAGCTGCTCACTTCTAGCTGAGGTAATGTTCAACAGAGCCTGGGGAGAGAGGCTTGCAGGCAGCATTTTGCGTACAGGACTTCTAAAGCTGGGTCATACCTGTGTGTGGTGGCTGCTCCTTGGGATCTCTTTTTGAGCCTCAGACCTTTTCCCACATTGTCTCCTGCAACAGCAAAGTGCAATTTCTCAATTCCTCTTTGTTTTGATTAACAGAGTTAACTTTGGTTATTATATTTTTCGGGGGCAGGGGGGAGGCGGCAGGCACAGACTGTTAGATGCACAAGGAGTTTTCATCTAACAAGGAGGAATAACATCACACAGGTAACAGCATGTTTTGCATAGTTAGTAGGTTTCAAAAGCTCACAGCAAAGCCTGTTTTTAAACAAGGAACTACTTCGAAGGAAACCAGAAATATCTCACATAGTGCAATCTGCACTTTCTATCTCAAATATTTTCCTGTCTCTTTCTAGTAGCCATATAGCAGATGCAGCAGGAACACCATAAAAACTTGATTTTCCCTACATGTTGTTATGTTTAAAACAGAGTAGGTTAAAATATTTAATAATTTAAAATTGTGCATGCAATGTAATCACGTTGCTCTTTTGCTGTCTGAGGCTGTGTTTAACATGAGCGGGTTAAGGGGCTAGGTTAAACACAAAAGTCCTCCACATCATGAGGCATGTTCTGCTCTGCTCCACTTGCTGAGCTCCTGCTGGCATGAGGCAGAGGTCCTGTTAGAGCCAGAGGAGAGACCAGAATTGTATCATTTTTTTTTATTAACAGCTGCTTATTTTCTGAGGTGCAAGTCTGGATTTCCCAGTGCCAGTTTGGAGGTTAATGGTCAGGATCCCAATTGGAACTGCGCAGTCGTTTCTGCTGCCTGGGGTGCTAGGGCAGGAACAGTTGATTCTGTCCACTTCAGTCCTGCACAACACCTACAAAATTAATCTGCTTTTAAGCTTGTTAGCACTCACTCCTTGAACAACGTATGCCGTGTGCATTATTTGTTTTTCAGGCTTTTAGTCAAGCAGAAAGGCAACTTCATGTATTTACTTTATGCCAAAAGCAATGGAAATATTTTCCCTATGTTCATAATTTGACTCATTACTGAGCTTAACTGTTTAGTACCTGCTGTAAAGTAGGCTCAGAGGAAGGTTTAAAACTTATTGTACTTTAGACAAGCACTGAAATGTATTTCTCCTTTCCTGGGAGGTGCACAGGTATTCTGGGCAGTAAGAAATACAGAGGAACTTGCAGTGAAATGTTAAGCAGTCATTAGTGTGGATGATTTTGATATGTAGATTAATATACAACAATGTTCTGGGTTTTGAGCCAAAGTTATGATTCAGCTAAGGGTCTCGATACAATATAAATAAAGGTAAGATTAAAATTGGCTCTCTTCTCCTTTATTCCTACAACTTTTTGCACTTTTATTCCAGTGCTTTGCTGGGCTTTCTGGCACTGCCAGTGGAAAGATATAAAAGGCTGGTGGGAGTAACATCTGATTTTTGTGTCATTTTACCTATTTATATAGGGGATATTTTTGCCAGTTCTTTATGCCTTTGGTGGAAAAGAGCTAGCAGCAATGCTGTGGTCCCAGGAGAGGTGCTTCTGTTTTTCGGTTGAGAGGGCAATGCGATGCTGCAAGAGTGTGTTAAAGGCTTGGAATAGTGCTTGTTAGAGTCACAATTATTAAGATTAATGTCATGACATGTGAATTAGTATTTTGCAATGCCAGTCACTGCAAGCATCCCCTGTTACACTGAATATAAGGAGCAATGTGTTGTGTTGGGACAATGGATTATCTAAGGAGAAATGCAGACTGAAGTGTTTCCTGTAACATACTGTTTATTTTCACTGCTTGCCCAGGCTTACTGTTTCTGGCAAAAGCCCAGCACCTACACCTGAGGACTCTGTGCCAAGCTTGGTAGGTCTGACAAAAACAGTACAGCAACATAGATATTTTTGCAGGATTTCTTTCTATAGGAAAAGACAGCATGAAGACTTTTCACCAGGATCGCTAACGTGAGGATGCAATAGCCTTACCGCTGCCTTATTAGCACAGTATTATGAACGTGTTTCATGGAATCTCCATCAACAGCATTGCCAGCTTCTAATATGTGGCAGGAGGAGCAAGGTGTCCATTAAGACCTTGACTCATGATGGCGGTGGAGTAAAGCTTACACCTTCTCCAGGCTGGGTAGGCAGCCATGCCATGCTGGTGGAGACTCACCCTGGAAAGATGGCAGGCAGTGCTGGTCCTGCCAGCTCTGCCCTGAGGATTGTGTCGGGGATAGACAGCTTCATCTTGTGGATAGGGCTGGAGACATAGCCTGATCCTGTGGGAGGGGATTAGAGCCAGAGGCTGCCGAATGAGCATACAAATGAGTTTGTGTCTTGGCTGTGCACCTCACGAGTGACAGGACGAGAGGGAACGGCCACAAGTTGCGCCAAGGCAGGTTTAGACTGGACATTAGGAATAATTTCTTCACTGAGAGAGTGGTCAGGGATTGGAACAGATTGCCCAGGGAGGTGGTGGAGTCTCCATCCCTGGAGGTGTTTAAAAGATGGGTAGATGAGTTTCTTAGGGATATGGGAGACAGGCACAGTTGGACTTCATGATCTCAAAGGACTCTTCCAACCTTATGATTCTGTTATTCACTGGCCAGGGGCATGCTTTAGGGAAGCACTAGTGAGCCTCCCATCCCTACAGTCCCAGTCTGTGGTTGTGGTGTACTGTCTGCCCCACCTCCAGGCTGGCTCTGCACACAGCTGATGCTACTGGACCTGAGGTCTTTCACCAGTCTGACCCCTTATGCAAGCATTGGCATGTCGTTTCCCCTGCATTCTGTGAGAGTGGCGAGTTTTGGTGTCCCCCTTCTCCTGCCTCAGAAGCCTTGGGGAACAAGCCCTTTGTGGGGGCCAGAGTACCACCAAGGTGGCAGGTACAGAACCTGAGGCCTGGCTGCTCAGACAACCCTGTGATGCCTGGCACAACATGAGCATTCTTGGGTGCCTGTGTTGTGGTTGCATGCTGGATTGCATCCCCTTGGGTCTGGGCTCTAATCCTGGCTTGAAATTTTAAATATTGACACAGTTAATTCCTGACTGCCTCAGACTGCAGAAACTGTTCTCTGATAAGGCTGTGTTTAATAAGGATATTCGTGATAAAGAGCTTTGTTGGCTAGACAGAGCTTTACCTTGCCGAGCTCTGCCCTGGCGGGCTAGGAAGAGGAGGTCCCCTCCCAGCACACTCCCTTCTTGCAGCCTGGCAATGCGGTGGCATAGGATGCATGGATAAGGGGTGATCCCTCTCTCTTCCCCCCAAAAATAACCACAAAATACCTTTAGACCATTGGGGCTGGAAGCAGCAAGAGTAGCCAGAGTAAATGTATCGCCACAGTAAGCCTAAATTCTTAATCAAATACCAAAAATAAAAGCAGTCTACCTTACTTTTTCCACCTTACATAGTAGTTTCCAACCACATCAAGTGAAAAGTCTAGGTGGGTGTATAGTGTTTATCATCACTGAGTAATACGCATTACATTAGCTTGGACATTTGTTTTGTTCCTGACTACTGGTTTTAAAATGGTTTTAGTGAGGGCAGAAAAAATTATTTAAGTTTATATTGTCACCTAAGAGATAGGAGGGTGTTTCTGATTTGTGGCGGAAAGCCGGGAAAAGAAGTAATGCTATTTTTTCCTTCCATTACAACTGCAAGCAGATTGAAAGGCAGACGGATTGCTTTCTCTAAGAGATGATGTTGGAGTGGTTTCCGTGCCCACGTTTGTTTGCAGCAATTGTGTCCTCTAGTATTTGAACGTTGTTTAGATAGGTGGCAGCAAATTTTTCATCGAAGCAATGAAAAATTAAAAACAGAGCCACCTAACAAAACTGTACTTTTTCCCCCCTGTAATATCTTCTGTATGAAATATTGGAAGCCTCTTTCTAGGAAGACTTGGCCCTGACTAAATTGCACCCAAAGGCATGTGATAATGAATGGATAGAGGAGGGATCACTGCAGTATGTGAAGCATGGGATGGTGCAGCATCTCTGACCTGGGGATGGTACCAGGGGGTGCAGAGATCACCACGGGAGAAGCAGACATGGTGCTGCTGTTATAGTGATACTTCGCAAGCTGTGCCTGCGTAGTCTACATCAAAAGTGCTGTTCTGGCCCTATGTGTTCTGTAAATGGTGGTAGTACCACGTGGGGCTGAGCGGGCTGCAGGAGGATGTCGCTCAGGTAGGGATAGATTGAGAAGGTCTGTAGAAGCAGAGTAAGAGGCAAAGACCAAGTCTACCAGGCTCTGATAGAAATGTACCAAATATACACCCAGAGGATATGTAAGAGCTACTGTAGGGGGAGTGCTGGTGTATCTGGAGGTCCTGGACAAAGAAAACCTTGTTACCTTGTGGTGGTTTCGCCTTTGATGAATTCATTTCAGTCACAGGATGTTCAAGTTTAGCCAGAACTTGGCAGACAGATGGACCGCAAGGCAGTTCACAGAGTGACTCAGTCTCGGCAAGTGTGAGGAGTCATCCACATAAAGGTAACCTATTACAGTATTTTCACAGAAACTTCCTTTTTTTTTTTTCTTCCCGCAAGGTTTTTGTGGCAATGCTTGGATTTTTGTTCATGGTACTTTTCCAGTTGATACATTACTTCCCACCTGATATGCCACCCCGTCATACTTCCATCTCCACAAAACAGAGATACAGGGCTTTTGTTTGCCTAGCCCATTGCCATTGTTGGTGGCCAAGCGGTCTTGCCTTTTCAAGGAGTTATGTGGCAGAAAGACAGTCAGCATAAAAATTGTGGCAGCACCCCTGTACTTCCTCACTACCTCCATGCCCTCTTTTCTTCATCGGCTGTAGCAGTTGTGCTTCTTTGTGTCAGCTTCATGGAAGATCAAGAAGTACCTGTGATGTGTGATTTAAGGCACACACTGCTTGGTATGACCCTGTTTCTACCGTCAAGCAACTTCTCTAGGAACAACTGTTTCACTTGGCCTTTCTTTCTAGAAAGCCATGGCTTTGAGGCTGCATCACATGATAGTGGTGGTGGTTTTTTTTTCTAAATGAAGAGGGTAGGAAAAAAACCCTATATTTATCTATGCTGGATTTTCTCAGAGGGAGCTGAATAGGAAAGTTCCTGCTCTGAACAAGGGTAGAGAGTTTTCTCCTTTGGATTGAGGTTTATCAGTTTGTTATCTCGTTTGATGCCTGTGGCAGCACCAGAGTGAGGAGCTAGTGATCTTTCTATAAGTAAAAGAAAGTAAAAAAGGAAGGATTAAATAGCTTACTCTGAGGCTAAAATTACAGATATTAAGTGCTTTGTCTGTTTAATTGGTAGAGAAAGCTTTATTGTTTGTTCCAAGTTATTTACTTGGGAAGGGCAAGAAGAAAGTCTGTAGCACCTTTTGGTTGGCTAGGATGAATTATTATGTCTGTCCCTAGTACTAATTCCTCTTCCTATACTTCCCTGCCTGCCTGCCTCCCACTTGTTTGAGGCTTGAGTATTGTGTCTCTAGTCACTTTAATAGCAAAAACGTGGTCTTGAAACAAATTTCCCTTTTTTCATATGTTGTTGTTGTTATCATTTGGTTTATTTTTCTGGGCATGCAAAGATGAGAACAGCTTGCACAGGGCTTGCAATCTTAGTGATGAAAAGAGAGAAGCTAAAAGGAAAATAACTTTGGGGAGAGAGGAGAAAATCATAATGGTCTAAATTCAGGTGCCTCTCTGCTGCGTATGGTTGGCATGGCAGTTTTGATCTCCTGTGCTTTGAAATGAGTCTCAGGTCTCAGAAAGCCTCAGGAGCCTCAAATCTCAGCTTGAACATCCAAGATGCTTCAAGGTGGGCAGCGTGGCTCATTCCACTCTTCCTTGCCCTCTGTCCGCAGCATGGTGTGCATCCCCTTGCCAGTGATGAAGAGGGTGTACGTGCCCCAGTGTTGGGATCTTTACTGTAGGGCTGTTTGAGATTGGTTTAATATCAAAGTAGTTTTAAAAACAACCAGGCAGGCAAGACAGTGGCTGCTGGTAAAATGACTCTGGGAAGATGCCTCAGGGGGTATTAAGATACCATGCTGAAACTATTAACTGGGAAGATTCTGCCTTCTCAGCTACAGTTTGTTTTGCCAATGTTAAGAAGGAACAGATCAAAGGAACTATAAACAGTTAAAAAAGCCTCTCTAGGCAGAAAGGAGACAGTTGTTTGGGAGCTGTTCACTGGGAGCAGACACCTGCCTGGGAGTTTGCAGGAATCTTGGCTTCTTAGCAGCTCCCGAAATGTGGTGGTGTGGGGCTGAGCTAGAAGAGACATAGGTCCTCTTTTGTATCAGTTTTAGAAAATGTTATGCTGCCTACCTTCTGTTAGTAGTAAACCATATTCTGATTTGAGAAAGCTCTTTCATGCCCTGAAGGTTCCCGAGTGGCACCCCGCAAAGCTGCAGTCCCCATGTACCGGTAGGCGATTTTGGAGAGGGAGAAGGGATGCAGCAGTGCTGGGGAGCGTGTCCTTTGCTGCTTGCTACTCTCTTGTTCAGTGACCCCTGCACACCCCAGGGGAAGCTGGTCTGCAGGGAGGAGGATGTGACGGGGCTTGGGCAGGTAAGGTCAGGCACCTCCCAGCCCTCCAGCAGCAGTGCTGCATCTTTGCGAGAGGCAGTTATGACTACAGGTACCAGCACAGCCTTCAGCTCAAGGTGTGTCGCTCCAGGAAGCCTAAGCTTTTTGAGCTTTTTCAATCTGTCCTGCCTTCTCTGAGTGTTTTAAAAATCTGCTTTTCCAGTAAACAAGAGTCTCAATCTTTCCCCTTGTGCTTCCTTGCCTATCCCACTCCAGAAAAAGCAGTTACTTGGCCTCGCTGGCAGACAGCCTCTCATAAATCTCTGCAGGCTGGACAGTTTGTAATTTATTGCCCACCAAATATTTTCAGATTACTCATGTTACTTTATGACCTGCCTTTTACCATCCATGTTCCCCTTCCTTCCCTTTTACCAAAGTATTTATCCAAGGCCTTTCACACAGGTAAAAAAACCTCAATTTAGATGCATCAGTTTCGAAGAAGTCATCTTCCTCTACTTTGGGTATGGTTAGTCCCTCTTGAATATGCCTTCTTAATAACAGGAACCTATGTCATGGAGGAATCTGGGACTATTGGTTTGCCTTCTTCACCTGCTAGAGGTGTTATTTGAAGCAACAGCCTCTGAGTTTAGGAGGCTTAAACTGTGTCCTTTCCTGGATCTTTCCTGCCATGTGTCATCTCTTGTATGTGAAGTTGTTTATTTGGCTAGATGATGGCAGTCTCTGGCTTTTGCTATCTCTGCAGACACATATGGTCCTGCTGATAGAGAGTCCTGTGTGTCTGCCTCAAAGCTGCAGGTAGTGGCATCTGCAGAAAGAAATGGGTGGAGTTGGCTGCACTTTACGGCATGCAAGGCTCTGCAAAATCCCTATCTGTGGGAATTGCTAGTCAGCTCTTATCAGTCACGTCCCAACGCACTGAGTTGTAGAAATCAAATTAGCAGACAAGTCAATTGCTTACGTCAGTCAGAAGTTTTGCACTGGGGATGATGTGATAGACCAGGGCCCCTCGCTGGGGAGCGTTCCCGGGTTTGATTATGAAGGTTGGAACAAAATGAAAACCTGACAGTGCAGTTTTGTTTCTGCCTTGCCTCCCCCCCACCCTCCTCCTGTCTTGCTCAAAACATTTTTTTCAGGCTGTCATTTGGGGCAAGCAGAGCAGAGAATCTATCCTTGCTACAAAAGCAGAGAAAGCTTTGCCCTGTTATTTCGTAAAACAAGTTGTTGTGACATATCACACGGTTTCTCACATCACTCAGTAGTTCATTAGTCTGTTGCTGTGCAAGCGTATTAAATGACAAGCTAAAAAACAGTAGAGTGGTCTCTTAAAATACATAATGGATATCAAATATTCAAAGTAAGGAATGTAAAAATACACCATTTACTGTAAATACTTAATACTTGTAGGTGCATAAACATAACAAAGTGCTGTGCACCGCCAACCAGTGGACTGCTGCTGACAAACGTGCGACTGCCTGGGAATCCTTGCAGTTATTTATCTCCAGAGAGCTGCTACTGCTTCAGCAAAAAGTCTCCTTCAAAACCTCCAGCCTGTCATGTGAACCTCTTCTCCTTAACAAATACCACAGCCAACTTGAAATCGGAGGCAAGACAAGCTTTCAAGCTCTCGGTGTCACAGAAAGACATGATATTAATTCCTTGTGTTCGGGGCAAAAGCAGTGGACCTCTTATTTAGCATTTTGGAGGGCTTTTACTTTTTTTTTTTTCCTGCACTGCTTTCCCTGGAATATTTACATCATAAGTTATGATATCCTCTAGTAATTCTTAACTTTCTTCATAACTGAATATGCCTGTATTAGCAAATGGGAACTGAACTTCTTAAGTACACGCAGCAGGCAAACTTTAATGCTTTAAGGGAAGACCTGCTGAATGAAAGCTTCAGAATTCCCATCAGTTCTTCTAACAGCAAATCTTAAATTCAGTTTCAGCTGCATCCCACTTTTGGGAAGGATAGCTAGTCTTAAATGCAAAAACTTAAGGCAATGGGGAACCCACCCTGCCTTTAAGTGTGTTTTTCAGAAGGTTAATTACCTTTACTACTAATACATACCTGTTGTTTCTGCTGTAGTTTCGGTTCCAAATACCTGGGCCTATTAAAGGCTTTGTGTGCTAGAAATACAGTCCCCAGCTTCCTCTACCCAAATCTGTAAGACACGAATTTTCAAGGCTTTTGTCTGTAGCGATTCTAAAAATAATTTCTTATTGGAACCCAATTGAATCCAAGGGAAGTGAGGTGATAATCAAATGATGTCACCCTCATGTCTTGCGCTGCATCTCACTGCCTGCCAGTACTAGCAACTGTTGCTATGTACCAGGGGAAGGTGATACTCTCAGCCTTTTCCTAGTGCTGGAAAGCACTCCTTTCCAGTGTTTGTCAGGCCCCTGAGAGCTGCTGACGTCTGTCCCAGGCTTTTCATTTTAGCCTTACTTGTTGGGATTGCTGTGAAGGAACATGGATCATGTCCTGCAGGATTCCTCGAATTTTTCCTATTCCTGAAGAAGCCCATTTTCTAAAACTGCTGCCAGTCTGGAGGACTGATGTGATTTAGCCCGTGAAGTGCCTGCATTGTAGTATTTGGGCTTTAGGGTGGAGACTCACTGTACTGCATGTGTGGACATCTGGAAATCAAGACATGACACCAGGGCGTTTCCCAGCCAGTTTACTTCATTTTCTTAGTAGCACCCCTCCAAACTTGTATTAGGGTGGGACTCTGCCCTCAGCTTTTCTCTAGGTGCTTCCAAAAGATCACACACACACGTCAAAAACAGCAGGGCTCGTTGTCATTTGACATGTGAAGCTCCAGGATTTCTTCAGTAGTGAACCCAGTCCTGTTGTCAGTAGTATGTAGGTGATGTAGCAGGTTGCTTTGCTCTCCAGTAAGTCAGCATCAACTGGAGGATTCAGTACCTGGCAGATGACATTCATCACACAGCAGGGGCTGGTTACCAGCAAGACTAGAGTTGTGGATTATTTTTTCCTCATGCTGACCTGGCAAAATGTGATGTTGGGGTGTCCTGGATGTGCTGTTGGTAAGAAGTTGTATTGGCCGTGCGTGCTCTTGAAAGGGTAGGTGCCCCTCCTGATGAGCATGTGATGACTATTAATACTTGCAAGAGTTAGGCTCTGGCACTGTTACGAACTTCCTGCCGGCGCCGCTTCTCTGCAAGGCAGAGCCCTGGGTTGGCAGAGACCTCTCCAACGTGCCTAGCGCCATGCTGACCTCTCTTGGTCCGTGCCTGGGACCAAGGAGACAGGTCTGGCCTTATTTCCCCTGCATCGGCAGGATCATTCACTCAGAGTCACTAAATGCTGTGCCCTCCTCTGGCAGTGCCAGCTGGCCCCTTTCTAGGTATGGGCTCTCCTGTGCTCGCCTGCGTCCCCAGATGACTTCTCCTCATCAAGGACTCGGGGTGGAAGTCGGAGTGAAAAAAGTCAAACATCCATAAGGCCCCAGGTAGCATCAGCACATCTTGGCAGCTGCCTCATGCTCCTGACTGTGTTTAAAAGGGATTGCTTACAGTTTTTGTCTTAATTTTGTGTTATCTAAACGTGCAAGCTCCGATTACATTTCTTTTTCAGGCTGTGTAAGGGTGTTGTATTCCAAGTGGCCTGAGATACGATCCTGGTTTTGTGCAGGACTTCATTTTTTATTTTGAACATGCATGGTTGCAAACAGCATTGTACCTGGTTCCAACAATGTCCTAACACTGGGGAGGGAGTAGAGGATGAGGAAGGGGCATCGCAGAAGGAAGTGCTCTGTGTTTGCTGGCTGGTGTACTGGAGTGATGAGATGGGACTGAATGTATTTGGGCATCGTAATTACCAGGGACTCTTTTCCAAGGATGTACACCATCCCAATATGTAGCAGCAATCCACAGTTAATTGACATTTTAGTGCCCATAAATGGTGGAGTAAAGTTATTTAAAGTTACTATAAGTATTTTGCCTTTCACCAAGTGAAAAAAACCCAGAGTTATCTAGGTGAAAGTAAAGGAGAGGATGAAAAAACAGCAGAGTACCAAACTGCAACTCATTTAAAGTAGCTGATAAAGGTATCTTGAGGTTGTCTTTCCTGAAAGCCTTTGAAATTCAAAGACTATGGACTCTTGCCTCTTGGCGCACAAACCGATTCCGTCTCCTCCTCCTGGCAGGCTCTATCTAACAGTTGCCCTTTTTTCCCTCTTTTAAATAACCCTGAATCACAGAGCTTGCTCATTCTACTTTTCTTCATTCAGGCCTAAAGCCTTAAGGACTGTGAAGTAGCAAAGAGGACAGCATGTACTGGATGCTAGAGCCAAGGGAGAGGGGGTGGGCAGAGGGAGGAGATGACCCTATCTTCAGGCTTCACTCCTAATCCTGAGAACTTTTTCGTGTGAAGAATCTTGCAGAAGTCAGCCAGACTTCTTGCACGAACAGCGATTACTTAGTATTCAGTATCATGCTTGGATTACACTCAAAGTAATCATAATAACATGGGCAGAGTTTGTGATAAAGCATGGATGGAGTGTTTTAAGCCAACTGAAGGGAGAAGCTGCTGAAGACATGCATGGGATTAATTAAATAAAAATTTTACTTGTTTGGCAAGCAGTGCTGAATTAGGTCAAACTCTGGAACTTGGAGAAAGTGGCTCCGTAAAAAGCACATAAAAATGCAGTACCACCAGCGTCTAACATGCACTCCTGGGCAGTGGTCACAAGGAGGGAGGTTAAATCCTAGTGCACCTGTCTTTCCAGGAATTATCTGCCCAGGTGACCCGGTTCCCTGCGTGTTGGTATCATGTGCGCTGCCATGTTTGGCACTGGTATCAAATCAGGAGGCAGCATTTTGAGCTGTCCCGTACTCCCATTGCATTTGTGATGATCTTATTGGTTCTTGCAATGGGAACCTTTTGCTGGGGCCTGGAGCTGCATAGCAGCTTGCCCAGTGCAGCCCCAAGTGAGGGCTGTTCCTCACAAATATGGTACTGAAGCAGCAGGGGGGAAGTGAAAATGAGCAAAAATTTCACCCTGTTGTGCCGTAATGCTTTATGAGTACATTTTGGATCTCCTAATAAGAAGACTGGTAGCTACAGTTGGCTTCCTGAAAAATCAGCCTCAGTCCTTCCGGTTCTGCTGGACAGATATTTTCTGGCATATGTCTGTATTGAGCTACTTTACTAAAATGCGAAGTGCCCAACACTTCCGCAGTATTGGAAGAAGGGTGGTCCTCTATGCATATCACTTTAAAATTTCTTGCTGTCCTGACTTTAATTGCTTTTGACACCCTCATTTAAGGGCAGTGGGGCAGAGGGGAGAACTCTTCAGTGTGAGTTAAACAAGAGGACTCAAGAGCTGCCCGCTCCTGCCCATGCAGTGGGGGTGCCACAGGGGAAACAGCCGACAAAGATGGCAGCTGCTGCAGATCCAGGAAAAGACAATTGCCCCGTCTGCTCCCTCACGCTGTCTTCCCCCTCTCTTGACAGCATTGCTACTTGTCCTGCCGAAACTATATGTGGCTATTGCTACCCGTCTCCCCCAATGCCCAGAGAATTGGGAAAGGCTGGTCTGCCTTGCAGCCTCTTCCTCCTTGTTTATGTGTCACAGGAGGAAAAAAACCTAGATGGAGATAGGCTGTCCAGGGTCATCCTGTTGTAGTTATGATGATGGCAAAAATTCATAGCTGAAGCACTTGATTTGTTAACCTTATAAAAAGATTCTATTAAATACTGTATTTAGCTCCTCAGGGGAAGTAGCCTAGTTTCCTTTTCATTTTCCTTTTCCCTGTTTTAACATTAGTGACTCAGCTGTCACTTTGCTTTGGAAGGGCCGCTGGGGTTATAGCTCTGATTGGATGGCACCAAGAACCCATTTCTGCTGAAAGTAATTAATACGGTACATTCTCACCTCAAAAAGAGCCTGATACAAAACTGCTAGAAGGTTTTCATTAACTTTTGTGAGCTTTGAAACTTGCCTGTGAGTGAAATTGGAAATTTCTGAGTGTCTTCTCTTGCTTATCCTTGTAAAGAAGGCACAGTCTGGCAAAGACTGGTGTGTGTCTAACCCTACACATTGTCCTGTTCAACTCTACAAAGCAGTTCATAGAGTATCCATTTAGACACATGCAAAAGCCTTTGTAGGTGAGACTCTCACTTTGAAAAGGGGCACATGGTCAGGCCCTAGAAACAAAATGAGTTTCCACCAGCTCTGATTAGAGACAGGTGTGGACTCTTCCAACTCTCATTTTTTCATTCTCTTCTTTGCTAATCTTAACCAAGAAGTAGCCTGGTTAATTTTTGTTTTTTTCTGGAGATCCCACCTACTCTAACCTTCAATCACAGGAAAAAAAAATAAAAGAAGTAGTAAAAAAGTATAAAGCTAGTTCGTGTTAGCCTATTTCATATTTTGCATATCAGCTCATATTGTAGAAGTATTAGCAGACCTGTCATAATGTGTACTCATACACATTGCTAAGGGTGCTTGGTAAGTGAGTCCCCTCCCTTTCCAAGAAGGAGGGTAAGTATCCCTGCAATGCTTACCAATGCTCCTTTCTTTGTCTCCTCCTCTGTTCAGCTGCAACTTGAAGGTGCTTGTTCCTTGTGTGCCTCTGTTATGAAAATGATACCTGGCATGCTTGGGAGGCCTAACATTCTTGAGCTATGAATACTGTGAACGATGTCATATAAAAAAAAAAAAGATATACAAAGCCACCATCATTCTTAGCATTGTCCTTTGAGATTTGCCGTGTGTCTTGAACATGTAGGTGTTGAAAAAGGACTTGTTTCAAGCAGTGTAGTTCGACTAACATAACTCACTGTTTTTCCCCTAGAAGCAGGGTGTGACTTGTGTCCACCCAGCCTACCTGGGTTCTGGGACTTAGGTTCTCTAATCTGTGAATTAGTTGAATTAATGCATCTTTTTCTGCCTCTTGAGGCCGTAAACTTCCAGATGCAAGTGTATTCTACTTGTGCAGTCCTTCAAAATGTGAGCTCAACTGGACTGCAGCCCAAAGGGTAGGTAATTCTTGTCCTAGTACATGTTGATGACCTTCATTGTTGGCACAGTCAAGGTCCTGAAACCCATTATTCTTGTGGCTTCACAGCTGCCTCTGAAAAATGTATCGGTCTATGTATTGAGAGATACAATGGCCCCACCGTGTCCTGAGTGTTGGCTTCAGGAGAGATTACTCATGTGTACATGTTTAAACTAGGAAAATGAAAGAGCTCTTCCACTCATCGTTTTGCTGTTTGGGCTCCGGTGTTGGGCGCTAGCAAAGCACGGAGAAGTGCCAATGAGTTTTTACATAGTCTAGCTTTAGGCTCAACATTTAGCCCTTGTGATTGTACCAATGACATCTATCCTAGTTTCTCGAATTAGGTAAATAGCTTAAAAAAAAAAAAAGATTACTTTCATACTTGTGCATTTACCTGGCTTGTGAGGTTTCTGGGATAGTGCTGCTGCCATTTGCATGTGAAACAGGAATATCCTGCTTACTGTACCAAAGGGCTGATTCATTGGCAGCATAATAGGTGTCACCTGCCCTTTCGTCATCTGCTCAGGTATATTTTACCCCTGCAATGAACAGAAAATAAATTAAAAAAAAAATCCAGTAAAACCAGTCATATGCCAGTCATCAGAGTGAGGTGAGGTTCAATGAAAACTACAACAGTTTCTAAATGGGGTTAGGTGAGGCCGAGATTAATCCAGAGGAGCAGATGGGAGTTTGGTGAGTCCCAGCGGGGGTGAGCTCTCCAAAGCTGCTGTGCCCTAGGAGGTGCTGGGAGTGACTGTCCCAAAGCAGCCTCAGTCCCCAAGTGAAGGGTGAGATCCACTTCCACCAGTAGAGAGGGTCAGGCACTTGTGGAGGAAGATGGGCTGATGGGCTCATTTGCTGGAGGCACATATTTCTGCCCACTGATTGCCAAGGGAGGACTGGCATCACAAGCTCAGATGTCGAGGTCTGATGTGGAGCTGCCCAGTCTGGTTAAGGGTAAGGAGAGTTAAATTTAAAGCTTTATAAGGCTTCCTCTATAGACCAAAAAAAATCCTGTCAACTTGGAGACCGCAGACAGGACATCACAGCATAGAAATCAAAGCTGTATGCCTCAGTGGTGAGTTTACAGGCAGAGCTGATTTTGGGACTGCGTGTCCCGATGCAGTGTGCCCATGGAAGTCAGATTAAAGAATGGGTTGGGAAAAGACTCCTGCGATACACCAGCTGTAGTGAGATGGGTTCAAAAACAGTGAGGAGATGGATGTTTTGTTCACTCACGTCTTGCATGGCATGAGCTTGACTTGTGTGTACAGAGAGCAAGCCTGTATGGTTTTTCAGACATTTTCTTAAGTGCAGTGTTTAAAATATGTTCCCCAACATAGAGGGAAAATGTAGGAAACCTTAAGAATTCGAGAGGCTAGGGAGGACCCGTGTAGTATTCTCAGGACAAAAGCAGAATGCACATCATAATACATCAAAAGGAAAACTGATCGCTTTCTACTTTCAAAAGACATTAATATTTTACAGCTGCCATTACATTTTGAAGAGTGCACAGGTATTTATTGGTAGTGCTGTAGCTACCCGGTCCTGAGCTGTGAAGGAGGAGATACCTGTTTTTCAAGTTGTTCTATTCGCTCATCCCTTGTCTCCTAATTCACACCCTGGCCGTGCTGGCACTGCAGTGACTCGGGGAATACCTGGAGTTGTGATTGTGCCAACTGAAGCACATCATATTTTAAAATGTAGGGTTTTGTTTAAAAATAAAAAAAATCAGATAGTATCTTCTGATTTAATAATAAACTAATTATGTGCTTAAAATAGCATGGGAGAGGGGTCGTGTTTCAGATTCATCTATATAGTAGAAATTGCTGGGGGCTGTTTTGGAGGTTCCTTGAAGGCTTTCTCACAAGAAGGTCTCGGGTGCGTGTGCCAGCTTTCGAAGGGCTTGCTCAGGCCTGATCAAACTCGGTCAGGTGACAGTGTATCAGATCTACTCCTCTCATCAGTCACATGTCAGCCGTAACTGTCACTAGATTTGCAATTTACTGTGCGCAGCTCAACACTTCCAATTAATCCAGCTTGGGTATTCCGAGCTAGCACTTCACAGAGCCGGGTGCAAGCCAGCCTTGCACTTCAGTAAGACAGGAGCCCTGGAAGGCTTGCTTCATGCATGAAACAAGGATTTTACTCTTTCCCTGCCACTGTGGGGTGGAATTTGTCCTGATGGGTGAAAAGCTGGACATAAGCCAACAATGTGCGCTTGCAGCCCAGAAAGCCAACCATATCCTGGGATGCATCAAAGGAAGTGTGACCAGTGGGTTGAGGAAGGTGATTCCGCCCCTCTGCTCTGCTCTCGTGAGACCTCACCTGAAGGTCTCCAGCTGTCCAGCTCTGGAGCCCTCCGCACATGAAGGACATGGAGCTGTTGGAGTAGGGCCAGAGGAGGGTCATGAAAATGATCTAAGGGCTGTAGCATCTCTCCTGTGAAGACAGACTGAGAGAGTTGGGGTTGTTCAGTCTGGAGAAGGGAAGGCTGACGGGAGATCTTGTAGCAGCTGTCCAGTACTTAAAGGGGGCCTACAGGGAAGATGGGGACGGACTTTTTAGCAAAGCCTGTTTTGACAGGACTTAGGAGTAATGGTTTTAAACTAAAGGAAAGTAGATTTAGACTGGACATAAGGAAAAAATTTTTTTGCAATGAGGGTGGTGAAACACTGCAACAGGTTGCCCAGGGAGGTAGCTGGGGCCCCATCCTTGCAAACATTCAAGGTCAGGTTGGACAGAGCTCTGAGCAACCTGATCTCGTTAAAGATTTCCCTGTTCCTTCAGGATGGGTTGGACTAGATAACATGTAAAAGTCCCTTCCAACCCAAACCATCCTATGATTCTGTGATTCTGCGAATTTGTTGCTGGTTTAGTTGCATTTCACAGGCTTAGAAAATGTTAAACATCAATACATAATCACAAAAACTGTTGAAAAAATAAAGATTTATGAGAGTCTTTTGTGATCTTCCATGGGAAGCTGCTATTTTTAGTGAATTATTATAAGCAGTAGCATCACTCACAGGTATTTATGAAGGCATGAAAGAACGCCCATACGTGTTTCTAAATAGTCGGTATATAGTAATGGCCATATGCTGAGAATGAATGAAAATAGAATTGAGCACTCTGGTTTCCACAACACCGCATGAGGGTTATGCTGGGATCTTTGCGTCTAAGAAATTAAAAACAGGGAATTTTTTTTCCTTGTTCTTCTTTCTAATAAAATAAAACTTTCAGGGTGAAAATCTGCCTTTCAGTAATATTGCTTTGTTTTCATTGAGGTCTAACTGGGTGACCACTGAGGTTTGTGAGAAGTCTTCCAGTAGCTTCAGCAGCTGGTGGATTGGGGCCGTGCTGACAGTGGTAGCTATTTTTATGAGAGTTAGTGCACGTATAATATTCAGGTTGATTAGTTGTGTGTGCTTTCACTCCTCTTGGGGCTCCGTGGCACAGAGGAGGAGAAACTCCTTGTGCTTAAGTTCAGTAAGTGGCAACATCTTCCGTTCTCTCTCTCTGGCTGCATTCATGTTCCCGTCAGGCCTGTGCTCAGGTGCCTTGGGATTCTCATGAATTCAGCACCTTGCAAGATCAATGCTTGAAAGTAAAGTCCTACTCTTGATTAAGTTAAATCCTTTGATGGAAATTAATTCTTAAATCTTGGGCAGCTGTGAAAAAAAGCACATGGAAGAGAGTGGAAAAGGCAGCTCTCAGTGAGGTGCCTTTAGCAATCTCCTGATGATGGTATCTGTCTCTGGATGCTCAAATCCTGTTTCCACATGGAAAAATGTCGGCATAGCATGCGGAGGCTAATGCTGTATTTTTTAGGGGGCTTCCTATTAGAAAGGATACCAGTGTCTGTGGCTCCTGATGCTAGGAGCAGTTGCTGGAAAGCCTGACCTTGTACTTGGTTTGCAGCTGCAGTAGTTAAAATATCAGTATTTTCCTTGCTCTTTGCTTCCCATCTCCCAACACACAGTAGAAAAAATAAACGGCAGCCGGCATACTCTACTCACAGCAAAACAAATGTTATTTATTAGAATCCTCCTGTGGTCAGAGGATGTCTGACTGTAAAATAACTGGAGATTTTTTTCTGCTAACTGGAACCGTGATGCTCTGAGACAATTTCCAGGCAGTGTGTATTTTCAGCTAAGTTTTATTTACGTCAGTGTAGTGATTTGCAATATCACCGTTTGCAAAGAGTGAGGCAGCAGCTGTTTTAACTAGAATTAATTTTTTAAGGAAAAGGTTTTGATGAAGTTGTGACTTGGTTCCCTAATCCATGCGTTGAGATAATTTTCTTCGCAAAAGGGAGGACATAAACCTCCTTGGTGGGCACGTCACTTGCCACCTGCCCTTGTGGGGAGGAGTGAGGTGCGTGTTTTTAGGGAGGGTTTGTGTTCCTTGCACAAATCACCTTCTCTGGTTGTAATTTGGCATAGCGCAGCCCCCTGCGTGTGGGACGGAGGTAGATCCGTGTACTGTTCTCCTATCTGAGCCAGCACATTTCAGAGGATAAGTGTTCGCTGGACTTAATGTTCTCCCAAGGAGCTTTAATATCCCTTAAGGCATTCTGCTCTTCCTAGGGATGGGGGGTGATGAACAGAGGCACAGACAGAGAGCTAATTACAGCAGAAGTCTCTTCTAGGTCTTCCCCGACCACCAAGGTCAGAAATACTTCGAAGAGGATGAGGAGGGGAATCCACAAAACCACTCATCAGATGCTGAGCTGTTCTTTTTTTTTTTTTTCCTAAATCTGTGTTGATTTCTCCCCCACACTTTTTCATGCAGGAGACCATGCTTGGGTGGCAGGGCTGACCCTGTGTTATCCCACTTATCCTTTGTGGGGCTGTGAGTACAGTGGCCTTTGCCAGCTGGGTGCCAAGGGCTGCTGGATGTCCCCTGTGGGGCCCTTGCCACCTGCTGCTGCTGAACAGCTGGTAGGATGTGATGGAGCTGCCCTAGGAACTTGCAGATGATACCTAACATCAAGCATTAAATATGTTTGGGTGTCAGGAAAGGTTTCTCTTTCTGTGTGTAATTTGCCTAATGCTTTTTTTTCCCCTGCAACGTCCGTAATTCAGGGAAGATACAGCAATGCAGAATACATAATATTTTGTTTTATATGGAGGAAGATGTATATAGGTACAACATAGCTGGCTAGATACTGTGGGAGAACTTTCCTTAGGTTTTACTTCTCGTTTTTACTGCATCTCCAGAGCACCCTCACTACTTTATTACATTATATCTATTTTTCTGGTTAGCAAAAAGCTCATAGGAAGGAGGAAGGAATTCTGAGACCTCTTTGGGTTGAGGATTTATAATTTTTTTGAGAAGAGCAGCACTGCAGCCTTATAGAACAAGGCAGAAAATGACTGTATGGAACCAACAGATTGGTACTTCCTGAAGATCTCCTTGCCTAGACTGGCATTATCCCTTTCACCAAAAATTCATGCACTCAATTGGCAACTTTAATTATTTGAAATTTTGGAATCACTGTATTGGTTTCCTTATTTACTTATACTTGAATCTCATTGGGACTTCAAAGCAAACAAAATGTGAAACTGTGAGTTGAAGCAAATTTTTAGTTACTTTGTGAGAAGACATAGACACTGCTCTAGGTAGATGAGCAAAATGTGTTGATTATTCACAGCTTTCTGTTTCAGCCACAACTGAATCCAAATAAAGTAGTTTGTTTTATTTTTTGTGTAGTTGCTGTTGGCGGCCCTTTGTAGGGGTGTTCATCCCAAAGGAGACTCATGCCACAACATTTATAGAGTATGGTGACACAGGCTTGAAACTGAAATTCAAGTTTGCAAGCAGAGCCATGGAGAAGCGGTCTCCCTCCAGTCATCTGGAGGCTGATTAGCTGAAGTTATTTTCATAGCTTCTTTTCAGTGGTATTCAATCTGATGCCTTTCCGTACTGTGTAGCCACCAGACAACTTCACATGGTGAAAGTTAGAATGTTAAATATGTTAATACAGTATAAAATAAAGTATGCCTCCCAAGTGACCATTAGCAGCATTTATGGGTCTGCAGATTGTGTTTGTTTTTCTCCCATCATGTCCTAGTGTCCCAATTGTTAAAATAAACAACTGCTTTGCATTTGTAGCTGTAACTTTACAGTTCAGGAGCCTTTATCTGAAATAACAAATTAGACACTCACTACGAGACACTGAAATAAAAACAGACCAGTGTGTAACTTGGACTCAGCAGCCACCAGCTGCACCTCATCTTGCTAATCTTTAGGCTTTTTTTTTTTTAAAGGGAGGAGGGGAGCTTTTAAGAGTTAAGTTACACAACTCTCTTTTATTTTTAAAGTGAGTGGATTCCTTGTTGCGTTGTTGAGGATGATAAATTGATACCACATGTTGCTTCCAGACAAAAAAGACTCTGTACTGCAGTGGAAGCACTTGCAGCTGGTGTCTGAGTTAATGGACGGGCTCCACAAGGTAAACATGGGTTGGAAGAGGCCTAAATAGGCACAGGGAGGGGGAATTTTCTTCGTTTTAAAGGCTCAAACATTTGCTGCTGTTGCTCGACTGTTGAAATAACACACAGTCCCAGCCCGCCTGGGAGACTCATTCAGTTGTTCATATCAAGTCCAGGTATACAGCACTTTGGAAATGTTTGGGTGTCCTCTCTGGGAGTTTACCCATTTGCAGTCTTATCAAAATATCAAGAGAGATGTGTAATTAGGATGTGGTAGCCCATTTAATTTTTTTTCTTTTCGCAAGCAAAATATGGCTGGTTCCCTCCAGTAGTATTAACTGAGCAAAATGGCGTGCAGCAGGTCTTCAGCACAGGAAGGACGTGGAGCTGTTAGACTGAGTCCAGAGGAAGGCTACAAAGATGATCAGAAGGCTGGAGCACCTCCCATATGAGTTCAGGCTAAGAGAGTTGTGCTTGTTCAGCCTAGAGGAGAGAAGGCTCAGGGGAGACCTTATAGGAGGCCTACAGGAAAGCTGGAGAGTGCAGTGATAGGACGAGAGGTTCTGGTTTTAAGCTGGAAGAAGGTAGATTTAGATTAGATATTAGGAAGAATTTTTTTCCCATGAGGGTGCTGAGGCACTGGCACAGGATGCCCAGAGACATTTTAGATGCCTCATCCCTGGATATGTTCAAGGCCAGACTGAGTGGGGCTTTGAGCAACCTAATCTGGTAGGTGTCCTTACCCATGGCAATGGGATTGGAACTAGAGGATCTTTAATGTCCCTTCCAACCAAGACCATTCTGTGATTCTGTGACATTTATAAAAGCTGAGAGCGTGGTCCTGGGTTTGGGGAAAGTGCTGTCACTACATGTGTTGGCTGCCCTGGCTCCTGAGATGGTCAGCCTAAGCCAAGGTAGGGCAGCAGTGCTGCTTGCCTTTGGCACTGCAACACCCTCTGCTTGTGTCTAATCTGCCCTGTCTCGTGTGT
This sequence comes from Tapera naevia, assembly GCA_033556795.1. Taxonomy (NCBI): domain Eukaryota; kingdom Metazoa; phylum Chordata; class Aves; order Cuculiformes; family Neomorphidae; genus Tapera; species Tapera naevia. The sequence continues at coordinate 207,944 of JAUMJJ010000406.1, forward strand.
TCCTCTGCCCTGGGTCTTCATTGCCTCCAGGGATTGTCATTACTCCCTGCAGGACTATTTTCCTGGGGGACTGGGATCCAGCTGGGCTGGGCTCAATGCCGTAGGGGATGCTCTTGGATCTTATCAGCAGGAACCTCAGTCCTCTGGCTTTTAGCAGAGCACACACTGTTCTTCAAGTCTGATATAATTAGTAAGTTTAAAAGGGAGGAGCTCATCGTATTTCTTTCCTACTCTGCTCTTGTGCAGTACGTATGTTGTACCCACCAGTGGTATCTGAGGTCTTTCCAGGGTGTCTGCAGCCTGGCTAGCATCTGTCCCTTCTACATATGGTCTCCAGGACAGATTGATGGAAGCTTCTTTGGAGATCTTTCGAAGTTTCTCGTTGCATTTTGGCAAGGAAAAATGTGTTATGTTTCCATCATTTTGGCCTAATCCGTCTCCCAAATAAGTCAAAGACAAATACCCATTAATTTGGTCAGCAGCAGGTTCAAATGATAAACTGCATTTTCTTTGCTCCCCCACCTCCTTTGCAGTTTGTCAGATGGCCATATATTACTAATGCACATGGTTGTGAGCAAAGATTGTCCCACGATATTTTCCTGTGTTTTAAGCAGATGGGAACATTCTTTGACAGCTCAGAAACCAGCTCAGGTAGAAAATGCAGTTATTGCCATCCGGATTGCAGCCTGGTAGCACAGTTATCAATCCCGGTGACTTCTGCAGCAAAACTTGCATGTGAAAGGATAATAGGATCCAGCCGTAATTTGATTTGGCAGAGCATCCAACACAAGGAGAAACCAAAAAACTCAGATACTGTTGCTGAAGAGGTTAGCGGGGGAGGTTACGTGAAAAAAGTGAGTTTTAAGGCAGTGTTTGAACAGAGGGTGGAGATGGGGTACACAAAAATAAATTGGCCCATAATTGTGGTTAAGAAAACAATCTTCCTACAGAAGAAAAGTAAAGAAAAACAGAAGCTGGAGTATAAGTGGCATATTGCATAATGTAAAGGAAAACAAACTACTCAGATTTTTTATACCCACCAATTTTCAGCACAAAAGTATTATTACGTTCTTTTATTATTTGTGTAATACCAACACTGAGCAAAAGGATATAATAAGAAGCAAATTACGCATGCGCACACATATCCACACATGCAGGAGCTCTCATCCTGAAAGGTGTCTCAGTATCACAATTTACTATTTAGAATTTTTCATGGTTTTAGGCCAAATAGTTTCATACTACGGCTACCACCAGCAGAAATAAGCTATTTTATGAAAATACTATAGGTTGAAGAGTGTTAGCAGATGGCATTTGGGCAGAGTGTTTTTATAACTGAACCTGTGTGGCACGTTGCATCTGCCACTTTGTGTGTTTCTTTTCTCTGTTTTCTAATTTTTTTTTTTCGTTAGCAAGAGTCACAGTGCTCTGTATTCTTATAGCCAGCATTTTTAGTTGGAGAACAGCATGGTTTGTATGATTCTTATAGACTGGCTTGGCATGGTAGTCTAGCTCTGGTGATCCTCATCTTGCCACCAACTATTTGCAAGGAGAGATCCCCATGCAGATGTTACTGCATCTGGTTGTCCATGAAAGTCACATGACGTGAATGTGAGAGCTACCTGCATTGATGCAGTACAAGCTGGAAGATCAAAAAAGGTTATTTTTCAAAAAAGCAACAATTCTCCAACCAGCTGCGAGAGATCTGAGGAAGTAAGCAGTGACACCTAGTTATTCGAAGTTAGAAAAAGGCTGTTGCCAAACTCAAAATATGATTAAAATGTCATCAGTTAAATAGTAAAAAGCTCCTTCCTTAGACTGAAGAACTGCAACTCAATCCACTGTATTTTGATGGCATGATAGTCCCCTGGAAACGGACAAGTTTATAGCTGAGGCACTAACCCAAACTTTGCTTCAGTCTGCAAAGTCTGGTCTGCTGTTTTGTGCAAGTTGTTTAAAACACAACAGTTGCTATTTTGAACCATGGTCCATATGATTTCTCTTTTCATTAAGAGATAATCACAACCGCGTCTGCTGTCTGCGTGCGAGAAGAACTTCAGACATGTTTTCCATTTTGCAATCTGAGAAAACCCACAACACTTGCAGGGGCAAAAAAGGCCTTTTGTACTGAAAAAAATTGTTTAAGAAAAGCTGGGCTATATTTCTTTGTACATCCAATATGTCACGAGTTCACGTATGTGAAGCATTTGTTTATCGTAACGATGCAAATGTCAAATGCTTGTGAATGATTTGATAATTGAGTTGTTCTTTGCCCACTTAAATCTGAAACTACTTTAGTGCTTTGTAAATGAAGGACATTTATTCTGGGTGGTTTGATTATGCTATGATTATCCTTTTGACTTTGTGTTTTTAAAGCATGCTGGTAGAACAAATGTGGGTTTATCCTCTTTATAGATATACCTGGTAATTGCCAAAATTTAAGAAAAAAGGACTTGTTCAACTTTTTAAACTTCTTTACCTTTAACCTGGAGTCCTTTCTTTGAGCCATATTTTAAGCCCAAGATCAGTAGGATGAGTGACGTGGGATTTTCATCTTGGTTAGTTTGGTATCATTCAGGAGTCATTTTGCCAGGGCTGTGGTGGGCTGGTTTCCTCTGCCTTTTTCTCATCCTGGGATGGTTATCATCAGTTTGAGCTAATGCGGTTTTTGAGCAGTAGATATTGCTGACTGGTGCAAGTGGGCAGTATGCAAGAGCAGACTGCACACAGGCTCCCCTGAAAGTCTGTATTTTCCAGAATCCTGTACAGCACAGGGTATCCAACTGTGTACAGCAGCTTTATTTGAGTCTGTATGTAGCAGCTTACAGGGACAAGGTTATCATCATGCACTGTGTCACATCATATTTTGAAGACTGTGAGGATACTCTAGTGAGGGGACAGCTGGTCAGCTTCTGTGGTACAGACATAATTCTGGTGCCTCTAATCAAGAGAGAAAGTACAGTTTAGTCACGCACAGAGTTCCTGTGGAGGGGAGCAACAGCACTTGCAGTGTTCTCAAGGATTATTATAAAAAATGCACAATGCACATGCCCGTGAAGAATTAAAAAGATGTTTGCAGAGGCTGCAGTGAGAGTGACTACTCCCTCAGTCAGATTTTTGCAGTGTCTTTGCAGTTTTTGTTTCAAGGAACTGATGGCAAGATTGCTCATACTGTAGAAGTTTGTCCTGAGTCAAAAGTAAGGGAGACATGTCTAGCTCCTTACTAGCAGGAATGGAGCTGTGTCACACTCCTTTCCTTCGGATGCAGCTTTTGAGGGTGTAGAGATGAACACCAGGAATCCACATGCGGTGGAAGCATGAGGCTTACTTTACAGCTGCACACTGGCATGCTGCAGTCACACTCCAGCCCTCCCGTATCCACTACCCAAGAAACCCATAGTGATGTCCAGGAGAGCCTAGTGCTTTGATTCATGTTGCTGTTTTCATGTGATGTTGGTTTAATGGTTAACGTTTGAGTAGCAAAAGAAGTGGGGTGCTGGCCTTGACGTTTTGTTTCATTCTTTTCCTGCAGAATTCGATCCGTCACAACTTGTCACTCCACAGCCGATTCGTCAGGGTGCAGAATGAAGGCACTGGGAAAAGCTCTTGGTGGGTGATCAATCCAGATGGTGGAAAAGGTGGCAAGGCGCCCCGGAGACGCGCTGTGTCGATGGACAACAGCAACAAGTACACAAAGAGCAGAGGGCGCGCTGCTAAGAAAAAGGCCGCCCTGCAGACCGCCCAGGAGACGAGCGAAGACAGTCCTTCTCAGCTCTCCAAGTGGCCAGGGAGTCCCACCTCCCGCAGCAGTGACGAGCTAGATGCATGGACAGACTTCCGCTCCCGTACAAATTCAAATGCCAGTACGATCAGTGGCCGTTTGTCACCAATTTTGGCAAGCACCGAGCTAGATGATGTCCAAGATGACGACGCCCCGCTTTCTCCCATGCTGTACGGCAGTCCGTCAAGCTTGTCCCCATCGGTAAACAAACCATGTACTGTGGAGTTGCCTAGGTTGACTGACATGGCCGGGACAATGAATTTGAACGATGGACTGACAGATAACCTCATGGATGATCTCTTGGACAATATAACACTCCCTCCCTCCCAGCAGTCACCCACAGGAGGGATAATGCAGAGAAGCTCCAGTTTTCCGTATGGTTCCAAAGGTTCAGGGCTGGGTTCCCCGTCAAGTAGTTTCAACAATGCCGTATTTGGGCCGTCGTCCCTGAATTCCCTCCGCCAGTCACCGATGCAGACCATTCAGGAGAACAAGCAGGCCACCTTCTCTTCCATTTCTCATTACAACAACCAGACGCTGCAGGATCTCCTTGCCTCTGATGCACTTAGTCACAGCGATGTCATGATGACACAGTCAGACCCACTCATGTCACAAGCCAGCACAGCTGTATCTGCCCAGAATTCCCGCAGGAATATAATGCTCCGCAACGACCCCATGATGTCGTTTGCTGCGCAGTCCAGCCAGGGCGGTCTGGTCAATCAGAGCCTGCCTCATCACCAGCACCAGTCCCACAACTCCTCTCTTAGTGGCAGCCGTGCCTTGTCCAATTCCATCAGTAACATAGGCTTGAGTGACTCGAACAGCTTGGGATCCAGCAAACATCAGCAGTCATCTGTCAATCAGTCTATGCAAACACTTTCTGACCCGCTCTCAGGCTCCTCTTTGTACTCCTCTAGCATGAACCTCCCAGTCATGGGACATGAGAAATTCCCAAGTGACTTGGACCTGGATATTTTCAATGGGAGCTTGGAGTGTGACATGGAGTCCATTATCCGGAGTGAACTCATGGATGCAGATGGGCTGGATTTTAACTTTGATTCCCTCATCTCAGCTCAGAACGTTGTCAGTCTGAATGTGGGGAACTTCACTGGTGCTAAACAGGCTTCATCACAGAGTTGGGTACCAGGCTGAAGGATCTTTGAGAACAGGGAAAATGGGCAAACAGGTCAGTGCCCTGCAGATGTGGTAAAATAGTTGGTTCCTTAGTTATACTGGAGTTTGCACCAAACCCTTAATAGTTAGTGCATACTAATAACATTGATTTGGCTTGTGATGTCTTGCTATATGTTGGTATGCAACAGGCGCAACTAAGAAGCATTTGGAGGTGTGGAGGGAAACAAGGCTAAGCTGTAAGTGCTGTTCCGCTTCAACACTGTGAGCATGTGTCTGATGCTGTGCGTCCTTAATTTAGGCATCAGAAATGTTAATGACAAATCAGGCAAACCAAGGTGGAATATTTGTGGGTTCTAGGAATCACGGAGCTCCAACTTGTCTTCTTTGAAGTCGCAACAGATGGATTCTTTGCAGCCAGCGCCGCACGTAGCCAGGTTGTGTTATGTAGAGGAAGGACATGGGGCTTTGCAGTCAGTGGAGCAGTGGTACTGTGGGGGAGGAGAAAGAGCGTCTTTGCAAGAGCAGTGCACGCAGTGAGGGTGGGGTGTGCAGGACAGATCTGGACTGAACTAGAGTTGTATTGCTGGCATGGTACAGCAACACTAGCAAAGTTGTTTGGGTTTTTAAATTGGATTTCTTGGCAAAAAAAAAATAAATTAGCAAATGGAGGAATTATATATTGAAATAGCAAAGGTGGGATCCTCGTCTCAGGAATGCCCTGGGTTTAATGTTTTAAATATGCAAAAATTGTTGTTCTCCCCCTGAGGACTGGAATAGGTTTCATTTTCTTTTGGACTCCACCAAGAGAATATCTGTAGGTTTGGGTTGTGACATAGTTGCTGTTAGCCTCTTCAGATTAGGGGTTTTTTTATGTGTTTTTTTCCATTGCTTCTTTTCCACAGCTGGGGGCATATGAACTTGTAAGCATTGTTTCTGTCATCCCTCTGTGATTCTGCAGGCTCCTGCCCATACCTCTGCCTGCTCTCACGTACATATTCACTGACTCATAGGGTAGGTGCCACACAAAGTGCCCTTTCTCCTTTGTTTATTTATTAGTGTAAGGGAGTAGGTTTCAAAATATAGTAGGATAAAAGGTTAGCTATAAATTATTGAAGGTGTTTTGTTAACTTCAGAATAGTATGTAGAGCATCCCAGTGGTGAGGTTAAAGAGGCATTCATCCAGTGTGCAGCTTGCTTCCAAATTTGTTATTTTCTGGATGAAGGATGGAAAGAAGGAGTTGGTGTTGTTTGACGTTATGGTGCATAATTTGCCCCTTTCATCTTTAATTGAGTTTTCATTCTTTGTTTCACAGTAAGGTTTTCAATTGTAAGCTTTGCAGTGGGTGAACAGCAGTGGTGAACCTCCTGAATGTCTTCCTGTGTGCGTGAAGTACCACAGGAAACGTGCTGTGATCTTGTGTCTGTGTGTGAGAGCAAAACTTAACAGGAATCCTTCTTTCAGTCGTTCTGCAAAGCTGCCTCGCTCCAGTGGAGCTGTTGGTTTGCACAGTCCTTTCTCTTTCAGTGGGAGGGTTTCCTTTGGTTCTGTCACATCTTCTCACTGAAAGTGAAAACGTTGCAGTGCATGCTCAGGAGTTGGGCTGCAGGGCTAGACTGTAGAGGACACCATTTCCTGATGACCCTGTGTGGAACAAGAGCTTGGCAAGCTGGGGCCACAGCTGAATTTGGGGTTTTCCTTCAGTTTCATTGCTGGAGGATTTAAGAAAAGAAAGGGGAATAAAAAAAAATCAGCTCATGAACCAGGAATCAAAAACTTGAAGGTCAAGCCTTACTGACCAGTTCTCTCTTCCTCCAGGTTGCATGAGCTGTTTGAATTTAAAAACCCTTTTTTATGAGGTGAAAAAAAGAAGACTAGGAACTTCATCCCTGTGAAACATCCAACAATACAGTCTGCCAGATGAGGCCTGAAAAATAGATGCTGTTGGCAGCTTTGCTTGACATGGACAAATAGGGCAGTGTATTGGTTTTGTGTCTCCATTTGCTGGGTATAGGTAGAAGATGCAGGTGGGTACACTTGCCTAGGCAGCATAGGGGAGATGCACCACGCCACCTCTTCACCAATGCTCACTACTTCGTCTTCACCCTGGCCTGTGCCATTCACAGAAAATGTAGGTACTGTGATCTTTTTCAGGCTGCTCCCTCTGAATAAAGGAACTGACACATCGGTGTGAGCGGAGTCTCATTGCAGAGGACAGATTTCTTAACGAAACAGCTCTGCTCGGTGGATTGCTGTCCAGTCATCTGTGGAAGCCTTTTTCCTTCTCTCTGACAAGTGGACCGGCTGCTGCGGGGTGCCCGTGGTATCAGGTGCAAGTGCAGATTATTTCTGCTGAGCTGGTTCATCGTGCACCCTTCCTCGTCTGTTAAGCAGCACTGTGTGAGAGTTCCCTTCCCTGGGAGCATCTGACATTTTGATGGGGGCACCTCATGTGACATTGGATGCAATCATTATGAATTGCTTTCTCCACTTCGCTGTAGCAATAGGGACCCCTCAATTAAAATCTTCTCTCTGCTGTGTTCATGATCCTAATAATGAATCCTTACAGGCTTGAAGACTGGGGAGTGCTTTCAGCAGAGCAGCCTGGCGCTTGCTCGTGCTATATCTGTTTCACAAGGATGGCCAGGTGTGTTTTGCAGGCAGGCAGAAGCAGTTACAATGGGTTACTGGCATACCTGGAGATGGTGAGTGCTGTGTTTTCTGTGAAGAATAAGAGAAACGTTGGAGTCAGTTTTTGGGAAGGAAAAAAAGAAGCCAAGTACATGACTGGTTAGTTTATGCATACTCTAGGTGTAGAGAGTGGTTTAGTTTGGAAGAAAATCAACTACAGTTTCTTCATAGGGGAAGTAAAAATCCCATACAGGAGCCACCAACATTACAGGTTTAGTGGCTGTGCATGTTTGCTGCATACAAGCCTGTGCATGGTCCCTGGAGAGATTCTTGCCTGGTTCCACCACACTGGCCCTGTGCCCCTGAGGCTGGCCATGAACAGCTTTTCAGAGGGCCCTCATTGAGGCATATAAATGAATTTGGGTTTGTTTTTTTTTTCTTTTATAAGCAGGAAAGGAGAAAATCAATATGCTTTTTTCTTTTTTTATTCACTCAGCCGTATTTTTTGCCTCTTAAGCTGGCTGGGGCCTCTGTTCCTGTATCTCTACCTGCTTCCCAAGAGCACTGGATAAGTTCTCTGCCCACTCAAATAATCATCACAATTTTCAGCTTGTTTATCAATAAATGAAGACAGCACAGTTCTCTCACCTATTTCTAAAATAGCTTTTGTTTTTAAATTATTGGATCCTCTCTAAACCTGGGGTTCCCCAGCTCTGCGCTTTACTCCATAGTCCTTCTTAGCTGGCGAGTCCCGAGGGACCTGGCATTTACCAAACAGTAGTCCCAAACAGACTGGCAGGGGAGGCTGTTTGGGACATTTACTGCTGCCTGGAAGGTTAAGAGCTGGTGATCAATTACTGCTTGAGCAGATGTTTCCTCTGGCATCAAACCCATCCAAGAAGTTGGTTTTACCTCGATTGTTTCAGTGATCCAGTTTACAATGGTGCCAGGCAGGTAGCGATGCTGGCAGGGCTTGGGCAGGGGGTGGAGGATGGCTGAGTGCAAGCAGACCACTTCTTGATCTGGTTTCATCATCTGAAAAACTGGTCTAGCTTCATCTTCTGAGAGAGATTTCAATGTGCTCTTTAGTGGAGTGCTTCTGGGTTCCATAGCAGAGCTCTGCTGGAGTCATGTTGACTTGTTCAAAAAACAAAAAGTAAAATACTTCATTCATTAACATCACTCATTTTGCCCTAGCATCATCTAGGTCCCACATGATCTTCCTGTAGCAGTAGAGTGCACAAGCTACTAATAGCAAGGTCATGTAACATTTGATGCAATTTGATGATTAACATCTCTGATAAAGCAAAATCCTAGGAAACATAACAGAATGCCTGTTGGTATTTGGTTAGTCCATATTGATTTGGACTACTTGCCTATTTGTTAATTGGCATTCAAGATGCTTCTGAGTGAAATTCATACCAAAGAAGAATACATAGGTCTGAGGATGACTTACTCTTCACAACAGCATCTTAGGAGTTGAAGTAGGTAGTGAAAAGATCTCATTTGGATGGAGTTTTGAGTCTGGACATTATGCCACGAGGAGGATGATTTTTATTCTTCACCAGAAAGCTTGTTTTCTGCTCATTAAAGCTGAAATGTGGAAATTGGTGGACCTCTGGCCTGAGAATGCCGACAATCTCAGGACCATAGCTGCACTTCCCCCTCTCTTATTTTCAAAGATGAGGTCTTAGAGGTAGGGCTGGCCATTTTCTTACTTGCAGCCAAGATGGGGCTGGCTGCCTTTAAAAAATCTAAAGGAAATTCAGGAGCAGCAAATTCTTCTGCTCCATTTCTAACAAATTAGTGGTTAAGGCAGTGGTGTGCTTCTAACATTTAAGTGTTGTTTGAAAGGTGGTTTTGCCGGTAACTGAACATGACGCGTGCCAGGTTTAATCTTTGAACAAAAATATCTATATTGAAAACTTATTTTGCTGGGAACGGGGATCCCATTAACTCCAATGAGGACCTGCCCCAAACAGCCTTCTCACTTCCCAGGAACACACAGTGGCACAGGAGCAAATTTGGCACTGTGGCCGCGGGGGAGGAGGATAGGCGAAAGCTGGGCAAACCATGCCGGGACTGCCCTCTGTGCTGTCCTGCTGGCCACAGTGCGCCTCGAATCCCCTTGCACATCGGGGCCAGTCCTGCGCTTGCAGGGATGCTGTGGCTTCAGCTGTGTGAATGCAGCAGGAGCTGACACACAAACATGATGAATCATTAACTCCTTCTGGAAGCAGGGCTTTTTGGTTTGGTATTTTTTTAATCTAGGTTTATGTTCTGGGGTTCTATTAAGTGAGGAAAAAGATCTGGAAAAAAACAGGATTGCCTCTGCAGGCTTGTGCTGTGAGTGTACAGCAGCTGAATCCAGAAGAGTGGTCTGATCCTGTGGTTTGGGTATTTTTCTGTTGGTGTTTTATATAGATATATTTTTTAGTACCTCATGCTTTGTCATGTGATTCAGCAGCAATAATTAGGCAGAAACTTGCTGTCCCTGCAGATGCCAAGATTACAGGATGACATACTCTCACCAGATGACAGTACAAACTGATATTTTTAGAACAGCCCGCATCAACTGGTCTCTCCAGTGCTTTCCTCCCTGGGTCGGCAGCATGGGAGTTTTATTACAGAATGAATCTTCATAAATTATCTTTTTCATGTGAATGAGCCATAATCACTGTTTAGAACTGCACATCAGTGTTGGTCCCTAGACGTGCTGTTGCCTGATAGCTGGGATGGCTACAGGTGTTTTATTCTTTCCATCTTTTGAGCCAGATGTTTAAATAGCCCCCTAAAAAACATATTTTCTTGAAGAAATGTGTAATAAGAGATCCTTTTTAGAAACGTAGCGTCATGCAGCTGAGGAAAGGTCGAGATCTTTTTTCATAGCAATTCTGCGCTCAGCTGAGGTGATGAACTGACAGCAAGAGAGTTTTAAGTCTTGTGTTGATGACAGCCAAAGAGCACAGTTATAGCATAGACAGCAGGAGTGCACATATTTGGGTAGTACCATGCATAAATAGCTGGCCTTTCTCTCCTGGCCTAGGGAGGGAGGATGAAGGAAGGATGCTCACACAATGCCTTCCCAGGCTCCCAGTGCCAGTGGTGGAGAGCCTTCATGGTGATGGGAACGTTCCACTCTGGTCCAGTCTACTGGGGTCATTTAATCAATTTTTCCACTCAGATGACCTCACAAGGTGGCAGTTGTTGGAGTCTGGTGGAGCAGACATCTGTTGAGCAGTAATGGAATGGAGATGCGGCTCAGCTAATGGAGACCACTGTGTAGCCATGCTTGTCTGTGATTACTCCAGGAAAAAAGCCACTTTCCCAGATGATGCCATGGAGAATGGCTTGCTTTTATGCACTTTTACGGCTGGGCTGAATACTTTTCCCATTGTTTTTCCCTTGTACTGCCTACTTTTGCAAACTGCTTCTCCTGGCTTTCATGGGTCATTTATTTCATACAAATGTAGAGAAAAGTCTGGTTTCGAGGAAGGATCTTCCCTCTCTTGCCTTTTTTACCACTTGTAAGTCATGACAGAGGATGTCCTGCCTCATATCAAAATGGTGGAGATTCTTTTGTGTGACCTGTCCTGTCATTTTCAACTTGCTGCAGAAGAAAATTGGAAGACTCCATAGCAGGGAGGATGTTTTTAAAATAGGCTTGGTTGAATAGGCTTGGCAGAGAAAAAGAAACTCTCTGTGAGGACCTTCCGAAAAGAGTACATAGCATGTTTCCGTAGCACTATAAACCCACAATTCAGGATGTTTCCAGCCATGCGGCTACCTTTTACTCTGAAAGGTGTCTCTTCTTCAGATTCAAAAGTGGAAGGAAAATCCTCTGGTTTTGCAGAGAGTACAGTAGTTACTCGTCCTTTTCTGTTCTACAGCAGAGGTCTCCTTCTCAGTGCTCACAAGTGCCTAAAGAATGTGCCTTTATTTCTGCCAATGAACTATACGCCTAACAGAAGTTGTATTTTGCAAGCATTTTTGCCCACCTTCCTCTGTGCAACAAACTACCTAAAAGGTGCTGTGTTGAACACCCCAGCTGATGTCTCGTGATCAGTAGTTGTGTCACCAATAACTGGCAGGATTTCCAGCCCCCTCCTCAGGCCTCTGAACAAAATGAAGGGGTTAAAATTTACCAAGTTGTCAAGTAAGAAACCCGGAGACCTCGTAAGGAGGTGATGTCCTGTTTCTAAGCTCCTCTCTGTTGGACATGGCAGAGGGTTGAACCCCGCCAGATGTGATGGTTCTCAAAGGCATTTGGGTATTGGCAGTGCTTGGGCTGGAAAGGCAGCATAACTGCACACTGACTTGTCTACAGGTGTTAAAACAAGTGTCGGATCGTATGCTCTTCTTTTGTGGGCAGCAACACACTGACATATGTAGTAGAGTCTCCATTCGCCTGCTCCTCCTACAACCAAGTGCAGAGTTCTCTCTGGATTTGGTTGTTCAGTACCAGGTCCTGATATGTTAGGAAAATCTGATCTGCTTTTAAGTGTTTGAGCATGGGTGGACCAATTTACCTCTGGGTATCTCCTTGTCATATGTAAAATGGGTAGAAGGGATCTTACTCACCTTTGAGGATAAAATGCCCAGAGGAGTGGTGGACTCTCCTTTGCTGGAAATACTCTGGACTTGGTTTGGCAGGACCCTGAATAACCTAACCTAAGGTCCTACCTTCAGCAGAAAGATAGACCAAATGATACTGAGTCCCTTCCAGCCTGGACTTCTCCATGATTCTGTGACAACTGGGATATCAGAATAACACACATATCTATAGTTGTGGCACCACACTACAGTTCTGGGCAGGCCTTTCGTGCCAGGGAGGTGATAAGGGTGAGAGAATGATTTGCTGTCTTTAGTTACATTTACTTCCCAAGTGCTTGGTTGTCTGCTGTCATTTGCAGTGTTCCTTGGAGTGGAAGAGCACCAGCAGAAGGGAAATAGATAATTCTGTGCTTTACGTGCCTGCACAAGTCCCAATACAGCGACTTTTTTTTAGGTCCCATAAGTCTTAGTTCTGTGCCAGTGTTCTTCCTGTTTCCACCCTTCTCCCTCACTCTGTGGCCCCAGTTCTGAGTTGGAAAAGTATCTATTTTTATGAGTAGGGCTTAAAGAGAAAAAAGTGAAGTTGCAACATGCATGAAGTTTGGGAATGACAGTACATTAAGTTGCCAGCTCTTTTTTATCCATTGGGCTTCGCATCCCAACCTTGGTGTTGTCTCTCAGCATGGAACCATCCTAGTGCAGTGGACGCTAAGCGTGCAGGGTGTCACTGTGGTGTACCTACCATGACATCAGGATTCCTGATTTTTATTCTGCTTGAACAAAAGCTCTCATGCTGCAAGTTTGTCTTTCTATAGAAAGATTGGTCACAATAGTCAGGTTCTAAACAAATACTGTATATTCTTCTGTTTTCAATTGTGACTTGGGCAGAGTATTAACTTGTTACCACATAAAATCAAGTCTTGCTAATTCAGCCCATCTCCGTTTTGGAGGAGAAGCTCTGCTTCTGGTGGCAATGACAAATCAAGGGGCAGAGGCACCAGGAGAAATGAACATTTGTCACTAAAACATGTGAGTTTCTTTCAAAATGTTTGCATCCCAAGTCTCTCTCTCTCCAGTAAAAGTAGTTATTGGGATTTCCTGTCCCTGAGGAGTTGTTATGGAGTGGTACCCAGGGAAAACACTTTTTTTACAGACGTCTAAGTGGTGATGTTTTTCGAGATGCGATTTGCTCAACAAGCCATCCAGCCAAACCAAGTCCTTGGTAGGCTGCTATAGGGAGGAGCTGTGTCTTGGCAGTGCAGTTTCTCATGCTATAATTACATAAAGGAGCATACAACTTCTATTTTAACAGAAAACTGTATGTGCTGATTGTTCTGTCAGCTTACTCATAAACCTACCACCAGCGTGCATTGCTCTGGGGAGCATCAATGCGTCACCTTTCTATTCTGAAGAAATTTCCAGTGCTGTGTAACTGGCACCATTGAGAATCAAAGAGACAAAGCAGCAGATCCTTCAGAGCCACTCAGACGGTGCATGAGCTGGCGTGGGGCTGTTTAAGTGGTGGAGTGATGTGAGACATAGGTGAGGAGATGTTGCTGCAGGGAAATCATAACCAACAACTTGGTCACAGAGTGAAGCAAGAACAACATTTATAACAGGTCAGTATCAAGGTAGAGTATGGGAGGGCAGAGAAAAGGACAGAAGAAAGGAGCATCTCATCTTCCACATAATTGCTTGCAATCTGAAGAATTAGAGAATACAGAAACATTTGCTTTTTGTATTTGAAACACTTTTCCACCAAATGGGATAAACAGATTTAGCATCTAGGGTTCAGAATGTCTGTGGGACGTGGCAAAGCAGGAGTTCATTCTTACCCCTCACTTAGTACTTTTTCTGTTTCTGTTTTAGAGTTGTTAATTTCATCAACCACATGCCATATATACTTGCATAAACTGTAGCTTGATATAGCACTATGGATTTTTCTAATGTCCAGCAGATGTATCTTGTTCCAGCCTTCTTCACCTAGGGGGTCAAACAGCCAGAGTGGAATTGCTGTTACTTTCTCTGTGTGTGTGACAGAGCCCCACTATCAATGCAGTTGTGAAGACTACACTCCAGAAGGCTTTGCTTTCTTCAGTAGAAAGTCTTAATCAAAGGAAGTCTAAGAAACTTCATGAGAAAGTCTAAAATACCTCCTTCCTTTCCACTCCCTGATGATTGAAAATGGCCTTCAAGTTTGGCAGAGGAGCTTTTCAAGGAAGAACTGAATTTTCCACAGAGTGGCTTAGGAAGTACAGGCAGATGATATTTCCAGTAGTGCCATTTTTGGAAGTTCCCTCCAGCCTAAGAAACAAGAAACCATGCCTCAGATGAGGGTTCTCTATGCCTTTGCTGTTGCAAATTAGCAAGCGCTGCTTTAACCCACTAGCCCTGCTAGACATCACCTTTCTTGTACCCCTCCTTGACCTCTGTTCTCTATATTTTTTTCTTCACTCCCTGTACTCATACTTCTGCTACTCTTATCCCCCAAAACAGGACCCAGTAGTAAAGGGCAGGAAAAAGGATTGCCCTTAGAGGACAGTATCATCCTGGCTTACCAGAGTAGAAACGTCATGTGCCTCTGCAAATTCAGGGTGATGCTCCAGAGGATGAGCTTTTCCCACAGCTGTCAGGAATGGGAGAAAACCTCGTGGTTGTTCAGGATGCAGCTGGAGATATTTGGGGGTAGGGGAGATAGAAACACTGGGGAGTTACGTTTGATGACCACTGATAAATGGAGATGTATCTAGAGTGCTTGCTTCTCTGCTTGATACACTTTTCATTGCTGTGAAGCAGCACGCTGCTAACTCTGGGTTAACAGAGACTTTTTGTGGCAAGACAGAAAGTGTGTGGATCTATTTCAGACTTTAATGGGGTAATTTGAAGGCATGCAGGTTAAGACTTTGAACTACTTCTTTTAATTTTTTAATAAATTTACAAAGTCTGTGTAAACAGAGCTGTGAAAATGGAGTGTGGTTTGATTCTGCTATGAGCAAATTTCACTCAGCTGTGTGTCTCTCTCCTAGACGTTGGCATTTTCTGAAGGACAGAGTGTCCTCAGGAAAAAAACAGCGGGCAGTGCGACTTCCACAAATGATGCTCATCATCATCCATCCTCCATTTTTTTCTTTTGTCGCTTTTTCATAGTATAATATTTTACATACATTTTTAATTTAGATGTTAATCTTTACTCTGATACTACATTGGGAGTTTCTGTACTTGTTTACCTGTAATTAAAAGCTCCATTCAAAGTCAGGAAGAGAGCAAGCTGGGCTGTACTGCATGGAACCCAAGCCTTGCCTTTGGATGAAGTTGTGCTTCAGGAAATCACCCATTTCCAGCCTCCCTTATGCTGAGGCTTTAAGGAGGAGTAGAGAAAAAAGCATGCACTTGGTTGATCTGCAGGCAAGCCACTGCCTAGGTTTTACTGGCGGCTGCCAGGCCTGTCTGGGTGTCTTCTGCTGACCTTGTTATGGCCATCAGGACACACTTACCAACTGGAGTCATTGCCAGGCAGTCACATTAACGAGCAGCTAGCGTTAATTTGCCCCTTGAAAATGAAGAAATCAATATGTTGATCCAGTCGGAAATCCGTTTATTCACAAAACAGTCTACCCCAAACCCCTCCACATAATTAAGGCTAAAGCCAAATTTTGTTTGGGTGAAACACACAATCTGTCTGCTCCCTAAGCTGTGCTGAATGAAGTTCTCCCCTAATGGCACAGGGAGCAGCTGTCACACTGTTCCTCTAATAACCATGAGACAAAGTGATTAAATTTCCATCAATCATTTAGCATTATCAGAATAGGTCGTTCTAATATAATGTTATCATAGGATCAGTGTCTGGCACCTTAGAAAGGAGACAGGGCAGTGATACAGAGGCATCTCATGACAGCCTTTGAGTGATGTCCCTTGCAGGAGATGCTGGTCCAGATTAATCCCCCTAAATCCACCATTTTTCATGAGGGTGCTTGATACCAGGATCTTGTGAGAGTACAGATATTCATGTAATCAACTCAAATGGCTTTTTGGTTTCAGCAAGTGTCCCCTTGTTCTTGCACTATAAAAGTAAATGACCAGTCCTTCATCTTCGGCAAAATCCTCAACAAGTTTTAAGTGGTGAGGGGTACTAAGCCCTGGTTTCAGAAGCCATTTGAGAGCCAGAAGTTACATGCCTAGCAATATGGATGGCTACCAAGTGGGCTTTCTAAAGATGTGAGAAGATTTCATGGGAATGTTTAAGTGTACATGCATTCCAAAACTCTGCTTGGTGGGTTCCTATATCTTTAAACCACATTCTACCTTTAAAAACCTGCCCTCTTGGCTCTCTTTGTTGAAATATTCATCTGTTTTCAGTGGTTTCCCTACTTACCATGTGCCTTTGTGGTCATCTCCATGCTACATCCAAGGTGTCTTTGCAGTGCCTTTCCCTCTGCAGAGAAGTTTCATGGCTACAGAAGAAGCTACTCTAATCTCGTTTTTAAAGCTGGCTGGACCCAGTCTATTGATGGTTCGTCTTATGAATATGAAAATGGAGAGCTCCGAAGTCTGAACTGAAATTCTTGGCTCCTCGCCACAAATTTGCTCCTTCTCTTGAGCAGCCTCCTTCAGCTGTCCTTCAAAGGTGGTGGTCTATGTCAAACACTGATGGAGGATTTGTCCAGCCTTTTGGTGATGCTGAGAAAAGGTGATCATGAAAAATGGAGAAAAGCTGGTGGATCCTTCCATGCTTGACCTGGGAATACGCTTAACAAATAGTTAATGCACTAGGTTTCTGTAACTGAGACTTGACCATTGTTTTTCTTTGGAGAGAGGTTTTTTCTTTCCTGCTTAGTAGCACCTAAACCAGCAAAGAAGCACACTTGACCCTTGGCAAGGGAAAAGCGTTTTCAGGCAGGGTCACATTGCGGCTTATTCTTTGCTATAAGTTTGAAGCTTCTGGGTGCAAACAAATCAAAATTGCTTGTTCATGTAAGGTGTTATTTGGTTTGGAGGTGTGCTTTGTTGCCTTTTTTGTTATGTTTTTTTTCTTACATGCAGCAATCTCACTGTCTTTTCTTCTTTTTCTTGTTCCTCTCCAGGCCCTCAAACTGACACGAGGTGTAGAGAGAGAACCCTTTGCCAAATCTGCTGTCAGCAAGTGGACAGTGATACTGTTTACAGCTTACGAACTTTGTGAACCCTGCATTATTTTCCTAATGAAGTAGACTGTTAATAGACCCCTTACTGGAGTGAAGATCCTCGTTTTTTTTCCTCCTTTTTTTTTTTCGAAATTGAACTCATTCTGAAGTATGCAAAATCTTCCTTTTCTGGGATGGCCAGGCACCTGCTGAGGAGACAATATTTAGCACCATCCTGTTGAGAACACACTGTGTAGCCTTTACAGTAGTTACTTGTCAATGAGTATGTGGTGTTTTAATATATTAATGGTTTATGGGATGTTTTAAGTTGACTTTTCTTTTTGGAGGTTTTCCCCGTCCGCCCACCCTCCCACCTAAAGCCTCCAGTTCGATTTCCTTAGATTTTTGAACCATTTTTTTGCTTTCTCTCCCTGAGGAATCTGAAGTACTGCGCACGTGCAAGGAAATGGTCATAACCCAACACTGCTCAGATGTCAAGGTTTCCTGAATATACAGCATTTGTTATACCGATGAACCAGCTGAATTCCAGAGAGGGGTGATGTGTGTGGTCTGTTTGTTTGATTGTTGGGTTGGTTTGTTTCTTTCTTTCTTATTCTTTCCTTAAATTGAATGGTACACCCCTGTTTTGCATAAATGTCGAGCCAGGGTTGATTGCAAAGCAAGGGAAGCCAACGAGTTTGCCTCTTGGCTCTTGAGGACAGACTGATGCCGTTGCCCACATGTGCACAGAGGCAGGAGAATGTTTGATGCCTGCCAGAGCAGGCTGTGTTCCTGCTTCTGTTAGGTGAGCTGTCCCCTACTACCGCAGCAAACTGGTAAGGAATTATAAGCTGAGCTGCCAGACCAGTTGAGCATAGCCACCTGTAAAGATGTGTTTGTAAAAGTGAAAATTAAGAGAAATATACGTCACTTCGCAGAAGAGCCAAGTGCAGAGGCTGGGCATCAGCAGGTGACTTGCAGTGGCAACGCTGGGAGCTGAGGCACAGATCGTTGCAGGGTGTGTTACTGCATTAGTGATTCTTTTATTTCCCTTTTGGACATAGCCTTGATTATTTTTTCCTTCTCGTTATGTATAATCCGTTGTGGCAGAAGAATCAGGAGAGGGAATGGCAAGGTGACAGTATCATACAAATGGCTTTTCATATAAGCATAGATTGTAACAAGATGAATGACACTGAAAGACAAGGCAGTTTTATATATTTTGCTTCTAAGATTTTCTTTTGTAAAATGAATAATAATTAATAATAATAATGAATAAATGGTATGGTGCTGTATAGATCCTCTCTATAATCTGGAAAGTTTGATTACTTTTTATTAGCATCTTGGGGGGGTGGGATACAAAAAAAGAGGGGAAAACACCAGTGGTACGTAGGAACTCGTTATGAAGAGGTTCTGAGTAGGACAGTGGATATGTAATTCTCCAAAGCGATATATGAAGGGTTTTTTATTTGCATAAATGCGTTGTGCATATAAATATATAAATATATTTTATTATGTACAGAAATGGATCATTATGCATGGATGTTAGGAAAACAAACTAGCATTTTAACCCAAAGTCTCAGTGCATGAGTTCCTACCGACCCGTGTCCCAGGCGATGTGGAGTGACTCCCTCTCGCCACTGCCACTGCACATGCACAGTCGTGCACACACACACGCAGACACACACATGCATTCGTGGGCCCTTCCTCGCTCCTTACTTCCCAGGTCCCTGAAGTGGTGTTGGTGAAACAACAGCTCCTAGTGTGATCGAAGTTTTGGTTTTGTATCGTAGCCCCCACACTGTTCTCTCGTAAAGATGCACCTCTTGGTTTCTCCCCGCAATTATGACTGTGTAGGCTCTGTGCAGTTGTGGTTATCGTAGCCCTGTAGCATACCAACTCTTCTAAGCAACCAAGGGTTTATGATTCAACTTTTCAAAAAACTTCTCTTTTCTTTTTACACAGGGGACTAGTTTATGGACTTGATTACACCAACCAAGTAACTGATGCTCATTGCCCATCTCTGACAGCAGCCAGCTACCCAGGAGGCTGGTGTGGCACAGTGGTCACCTGGGCCAGGGGTTGCTTTGCTTAACATAGTCCAGTTGCAGGCACCTTTTACCAAAATTGATTGAAAGCTTTATCTTCAGCATCCTCTGAGCGTGTAGCATTAGTTCTCAGCTTCCCAGTACGCTCCATAATGGGAGTGTACACTGAGGGAATTCCCTCTGGTGCTCCTTTCCCAAGGCTCCTCTGCGGCTGCTGCCCTGTGGCTGGGCTCATCCCCCTGTCCCGTGGTTTTAGCCATGAGCAGAGCTCCTTCGGTGGCTCCCCGTGCTGGGGCACAGCATTTGGCCCCTACATAGGTGAGCCCTCTGGTGAGACCAAGAGTGCCTGCCTTAAGACCACCAACCAGGTCACTGACAGCACCGGTAAGGCCTGACTTGACGGTATGGCCAAGGTGACAAAAATCCATGATTTTATTTTATTTTATTTTATTTCTTGGTACGAAGGCACTTCTTATCAAAGGTGAGGGAAGGCCCACTAGCTTAAATCAGATGGGGGCAACTTCTGCTCTGCTGCAGCAACCTGGCCCCCTGGGGTTCAACAGAGCTTGCTACCACTGGCAGAAATGAGAGAGAAAACTATGGTCCGCTCTGTTCAGAAAACAGAGAAAAAACAGTTGATTCAGAGACAGCCTGTCAATGGCAGAGACGTATTTTTGTTTTAAATAAAGGCATTAGCAGCTGAAAGGCTTAACCTGCCTCCCAGCCATGCCAAGGAAACCGTTTCCATTGGTGTGTGTGGGACACGTAGGGCCCCTGTTTTGGAGAACATCCCAGCACTCACCGAAGAGGAGTGGACTTGGCCAGCCTCTCCAGGTTTGGTTTCCGTTGCTCTTTTTCTTGGCCAAAATTTTCAAACGGAAGTGCCTGATGTCAGGCACCAAATGTCAGGGGCCCTAGCGTGGTCGCAGGGGGTGAGCTGCTCTGCCCTCATCGCTTCTCAAAGGAAGGAGGGCTCCCAAGTCCCCCCAGGCCTGGGGGAAGATCATCACCCTGTACTTCTGCTGAGGTGCCCTGCAAACACCCTCCTCTTCGAGTGTGGTAAATAAAACTCACAGAATTCAAAGGGCCACTTACTTAGGTGTCAAAATACAGACTTGGATGGCTAAATTTGGGAACCTGGCTTTTGAAAACTTTGGCCTTTGACTCTTTGAACATGGTTCTGCCTGTGAGTTTTCCTTCTGAAACTGTGTAAAACAGATAAAGGTCCAGAACAATTATATAGATATTGTTAAAACACTTGGTCTCAGCAAAAGGTCTAAAAGGGTGACATGTATGAAGTTCCTAGTCACAGGTTTAGAGATTGATTTAATTATTTTGTAAAAAAAAAAACTTGTCTTGAGAATAATTGGATAGTTGACCACTGCTTAATTCCAGGAATTTTTGTGCCACTGCTTTAAAAAATTACCTTCTAGGTCATCTATATCTCTAAAATGATGTAATTGCTTGGCAGTCGGTGTCCTGTAATTTTTCTAGTACATGATCTACATTAGGAATTGCCAACAGATGCGAAGGGGGACCAGATACGTTTTGTTACTATGGGTTGGAAAAAATGAATTGTACATTTGGCTTCACATGTTTAACTTTTTTTTTACAAAAAAAGTTGCATGATTGGAAAAAAATATGTATACAGTATCTGTAAAACTGTTTTATCTGTTTTTGTTTCAAGCCATGTAAATTGGAAGAATATTAAATCCACAGCCTTATTGCGCATGGCCGTCTTTACATACCGAAGAGCTGAACAGTTTATACTTTTCATTTGGGCTATCTTGTACTTTCATTTGAAAGCAGACACTCTCACGTTGCAGTCTTACTGAGGATTTTATATTAAAAAAAAAACAACAAAAAAAAGATGCTGCCCTGGAGAAATATACTACCTTACTACACAGAGGTTGGAAGGAAGTTTGTTTTGGAGCAAAACCTGCCCCTTTCCAAACAAAGTAGAGACGCAGTGCTTACTCCACTTGGTGTTAGTAGATATTGCCTTGTGTATTCCATTTTAAATTGTAATCTAGTTTGTAAAAGAGATGGTGACGCATGTAAATAAAGCATAATGGATCTCTACATTGCACATTTGCCTTCACTCTGTTTAATTGTGTCATGGGGTGGACATCTAAACACAAGTCCTGGAAAAGGGGTGACTTCTGAACAGTGGGTGAAACCAGCTGGTGGGGGGTTGGGGCTGGGGGGAGACCTGGTCCTGCAACCGCTGGAGCCTGTAAAAGCATATTTACATGGGCCTCTGCACTTCAGCCCTTCAGCCAAGCCAGCGTAATTTTGGTGGTCACATAATCCCCAATGGGATGATTTACTGCTGCTGAAAAATCATGAAGTTTGCTTGATTTTGGAGTTGTCCCCTGGGATGACGGCTGTACCCTGCAACTGCAGCCTGGCTTGCGTGTCCTGGGAGACAACCAACCCAACTGCAAGTAGGTCAGGAGAAGAGTTGCACTCCCTCAATGGGCTTGGCTGGGTTTCAGACTGTCTTTGAAAAATGCCTGGAGTACTTAAAACCACTCGTTTGGGATTTGGGATAAAAAAAACCAGCAGCCTGACTCAGCAGAAAGTTATACCGAGGACTGTGGCCAAGGCACAGGAAAGCTTGCGCAGAAATATGAGACCTCAACAAAAAACTCTTCTCCCACCCTGATGGGAATCCACAGAGATATGTGGTTTTCTGGAGTCATTTTTCAAGAGCAGATGATGCTTTCAAAAAAGAGGATTTTTTACGTGCAGCGAGGAGGAGTTTCGCGTGACGATGGGGGGACGACCGCGGTGTTGTCCGCACAAAGCCCATGGGAGCATTGTGCTGAAGAACTGCAGCATTGGGATATCTCTTGTTTAACATAGCAAGAGCTATTCAGGCTTTGTGCTAACGAGAGATCACCTAAAATATTACAAGATCAGTCAGAAAATAGCCTTTGACCAGGAGGAAGTATGTGTTAGCCTTCCCAGAGTGAGATCGCTTATTCTGCAGCAATTAGAGCTTCTCCTTGGATATGGAGCTGTTTTGCCTGATTTTTCTGGGCTCCTCCAACAGCAATCTGGCAGGGAAGGACCTGTGTCCTCCTCCTCACTGGCATAACCCCACCAGTATTTAAGACAAACAATGGGAGCGTTTGACCTGATGAGGTGCCAAAGGGAAGAGCCTCAGCCTTGGCCTGAGTTTCAGTAGGGGCAGCAGCAGCGATGACGAGCCAATCAAATCATGTGTGAGTTCTGTGCTGAACCTACTTGGTTGTGTTGTGCAATGCCTTAGCTGTGACCTTCAGTTCACCTGGCCTTGGAAAAGATCTTTCTTATCTTTCAGAGTACTTTCAAAATAAGTCCAAACATTTTAAAGTTCTCCAAACTGTCCCAGAAGACAAAAGGCTTTTTGAGCTGCTCCCGAGACTGGTGAGGCAACTGAGAGCTATTTTGGGCGCTCCCCGCCACATATGCTGAGTTGCAAGTCCAACCAGACCAGGGAAAACAGTGTTTTACAGCTCTTGTTTGGCTACTGCTGCCAAGGAAGTTAGGGGTGCTTTCAAGATAAGCCGATCTGGGAGGCTACCTCTGCTTCTGGTGGAGTCATCATGACTGGTATCTCCCTGTTCCAAAGGAGGACTTCTTGGGTGAAGTGGAGCCCAAGCCAGATGGAGTAGATACTGCTCTCACTGCTGCACAGATTCATCCCGCTTCCAGTGACTTCTGCAGTGTCTCATCGTTTCTCTGTTTGCCTGACCCAGCCCACGGAGGTTTTTTCCCGCTGGCTCTGCCTGTGGATTTTTTTTTAATTACTCTTCTCATATGAATGCAAAATGCAGAAAATTCCATTAGAACAAACAAACCAAAAAAGTGTGGGTTTTTTTAAACTGCTTTTTAAATCTTTGGAAAACTCCAGAATTGCCTTACAAAATTCAGAAACTCTAGCTTGGATTTTGTGTTTTTGTTCTTGGATTTTCTTTCCATGCTAATGACACCAGTCGTTTTATGTGTGCCACAACATTTACTTATTAGAACAAAGTGTCTCCTGCTTTTATTGTTTGATGCTTCGATGACATATCAAGGAAATTATTTAATCTCGAAAATGAGAAAATGTCTTGATTCAGTAGAAACAATTGGCCTAAATGAGGGTAACTCTTATAACACTCTTGTAATGTTACATTATGCCACGCAGGTTTAAAGGTATCTATGCCCTATGAATGACATGCAGTGAAATGGGGTAAAAACTGCAAAATTATGACAACTCATAAAAATCTTTCCAAGACTAATGCGATCATGATGAGGATTCCCCCTAACCTCAATTTTGGCTTTTTTTAGCTGATACCTTAAAGCTTTGGTTTTGCTGAAATTAAAAGCACAAGGCAATTTCCAAGCACTGCCTTTCCCCAGGAATTCACATGGTAGCTGACCTCCAGAACAAAAGATGGAGGAAAACTGCGTTGATATGGCCACCTTGGAAGTTCTTCCTGGAGAGCAACAGAGGATGCTGCTCTTGACACATTCCCCTCCAGGAGGGTGACGTCCAGCCTTTACAAGCCTCAACTGTGAGCGATGGGCCTCTTATGTCACATTTGTTGTTTCAGTAGAAAATTCATACTTCAGTAGCAATTTATTTTAAATTTCTATAGGTTCCTCTTTACTTAAGGCTATCCAGGCTTGTACATCATTAATTGGTTCATGGATGAATGTCCTAGAGAAAAGTCAGTGCTTAGAAAGCAATTCATAAAAGACAAAATCAAAAAAAAACACCCAAAAAACCCCTTAGTCCTTTTACTCATTAAATGAATCCCATTGTTATTCACACGTCTCTTGAGAGTCATACTTGCAATATTAAACTGCATTATCAACCTCAGTGTGCATCTGTTAAGCAAAATTTATGGTGAGACTGCCTCATTTATACAGAAGTTTTTGCTATGCTCTGTCACTCAGCCTAGCAGACTCCTATGGAAAAGCCACAATTTAAGACAAAACTCTACTGTGCCTGAGTGATTGTAAAAATACAGTGGCTTTCAGAGCTAGGAGATGCCAAAGTCTCTTCCTTGGGAAGGCAGCTACCTTCAGGTGTCTCCTCTGAGGCTCCTGCCTCTAGGACTACAGCTAGACAGAGACACTGGGGAAGGTCAGGTGTGGATGTGTAGAGGAGTCTTCTCTTTGCAGTGGAGTTGAATTTTCTTTGCGGTCCAGATTAAGGTGGGATACTTTGCTGTCACAGGAGGGTCAGTGCGAACTAGTTTACCACAGAGTAAGAGCAGGTACGTGGGAGGTTGCCCTGGAGCAGCTAATAAGGATAAATATGAAGCCCTGCTTCCCTTTCTCCATCTTGTCGGCAGCTTCAGACTGAGCCCATTTCACTCTTTCGTTAGAGGACATCAAGGTGACACGCTGTCTACAGAAAGTGCCCTGAATTGCTGGGTCTTGGGGGACTTGGCTGAGACACTGTTGCTGCATTTTGAGCCTTTTAAAGCTCCTACCTGAATATCTTGGCTTTTCCACATTCTCTTCACCTTACCTTGTCAAAGCTTTGTTCCCTTTTTGAGATAGGACCTTAGGGACAATGACATGATGTAGCTGTTAGCAGGAGCCTCATGTGGTTTGGTTTTTCCACACAAATGCATGGGTGAGGGGTGGGAGACCGTCTACGACCTTACCTATTTTCAGTTGTTCCCAAGGACTCAGTGTTGGGTCCAGTCCTGTTCAATATCTTTATCAATGATCTTGATGAAGGGATTGAGTGCACCCTTATTGAATTTGTGGATGACACTAAGCTGGGTGAAAGTGTTGGTCTGCTTGAGAGTAGGGTGGCTCTAGAGAAGGATCTGGACAGGCTGGAGCGATGGGCTGAGACCAACGGTTTGAGTTTCAACTAGGCCAAATGTCAGGTCCTGCACTTAAGACACAACAAGCCCATGCAGCGGTACAGGCTTGGTGAAGACTGGCTGGAGAGCTGCCCAGTGGAAAAAGACCTGAGGGTGTTGGTTGACTTCCAGCTGAACATGAGCTGGAACAGGTGGCCAAGAATGCCAACAGCATCCTGGCTTGTGTCAGAAATGGTGTGACCAGCAAGAGCAGGGAAGTGATTGTGCCCCTGTACTCAGCATTATTGAGTCTACATCTTGAATACTGTGTTCAGTTCTGGGCCCCTCAGCACAAGGACACTGAGGTGTTGGAGCACGTCCAGAGGAGGGCAATGAAGCTGGTGAAGGGGCTGGAGAACAAGTCTTATGAGAGGCAGCTGAGGGAACTGGGATTGCTTCGCCTAGAGAAAATGACAGTGAGGAGAGACCCCATCTTTGTCTATAATTACCTGAAAGGAGGCTGTAGCGAGGTGGGTGTTGGTCTCTTCTCCCAAGTGATATCAGGAAAAATTTCTTAACCAAAAGGGTTGTCAGGCACTGGCACAGCTGTCCAGGGAAGTGGTGGAGTCACCATCCCTGGAGGTGTTTAAAAGATGAGTGGATGAGGTGCTCAGTGATATAGTTTAGTAGTGGAAAGGTACTAAGGCTGGGCATTAAAATGTTTGTGTGGTCAATAATGTCAGTTGTGGGTATGATCATTCTTAATGAAGTTTTTATCAAAGCAAAAAGCTCAGGTAGCACAGTTACCCGGGAAGAACTCATTGCCAGTACCACTCACTACATTTGAGCTACACTGGAAAAAAGTGTTCTTCTTTTTGCTGCTTTAAGCTACGTCTGAGTCTGAAAACAGTTTGCTGGTCTAGTTACATCAGCCACCTTTTTCTAACACAGGCTAAACCTTGAACATGGCTTCACGTGGAAGAGCAAGCTTGCAGCCAATATAGAGAGGTGGCTGTGTTCAAGGTCTGCTAAGGTCAGGAGATGCAGAGTTGAGAGTAAGTACAAACAGACAGTGGACCACTTACCAGGTATGGCTGCTCAAAGGAATATGAGCACACCACTTCAGAGCAAGACACTACAGCCAAAGGAATGGGAATAAAATTAATGCCTTGCTCTTTTAAAAAGTGTCTCTGTTCATACTCTGCTGAGTATGTCTGTGAGAAATGGATATTGTGCAGTAGCTTCGTTCAGCCAAGATGCAGCCTAGAACAACCATCTACAGAGTTGGCCGTGCTGCCTGCCCAGCAGTGCTGACACTTTGTGACTTGTAATACTTCCTGGGGCCATAATCTGCAAAATAAAACTGACAAACTCTCATTCTCTCTATCTCAGTGAGTCAAGAATCCTGCTGACTTTCCCTCTTGAAGGTTAACAGAATTTGAACATTTTATGCTGATCACCTCATCCATAAGCTAACAAAAGGCTTATCTGTTTCTTTCCCACTGTAATTGACAGTCCTCTGTAGATGCATGTTCAGCATTTCAAGGCTAACTTAAAGGTCAAATTTATCATACGGGAAGATTGGATGAGCTCATGGTTGAGGAAAGACCATCTAAAGGTGACTTGTCTAATGTATCTGTATAAGCACACACACAGAGCCCACACACAATTCCTTTTGGTCATGCCTTGTCTCAGACATCACCTGCGTGGGGTGATTCTCGGGATGAAGCTGTTCTAGAAATGTGAAAGGTGGATTGAGTTTGGCACCTGGAATATAAGATAATAATACGAGTCTGCACAAAGGAGATGTATTCAGAAATGGATAGAGTGGTGTTTCATTCTTCTGACTACTCTTGAAATCTTATTTATGACAAACTGCTGAAGTACCTTGTTTGTGCTTAAGCAGTTTACTCCCAAATTTTATATATCCAAGCATGGGTTTGTGCCACACCAGAGAAAGGGTACAAACCTCTACATCACAGTGCACGTGTCTACGTTCAGCACAGACACTGCAACAGCCAATACCGGTACCCAAAACAAACCCTGGGGAACCTTGTACCACATACATGTGACAGTCGTCTGCAAGTGATGGCCTGTAACATCATGCACCCTGGGCATGTGCTAAGCCTTACTCAGAGCACTCTTCACAGTGCAAGTATGGCCCATGCACAGTTTCTTCACACCAAATTAATGTATGAATCTCAAAATATGATAAAATTGTAGTCATGGTTGAAAGAGTGAGCTGAGTAAGGGAGGTGGACAACTTCCCCCAATTAAAAATCAATATCTTCAGCAGCATCCCCTCTGCCCTATTTGGTAGAGCATTACAGGGTGTAGACTCTTCTGTTGGGAAATGATGATCAGCCACATATCCCATTCCCTTGGGGTTTTCTGTGCTGTATACCATAGTCTTTTTGGCCGAATGTCAGATTTCAGCCTCTTCCCCCTCCTCCTGGCAGAACCACAAGTGGTGGCCACAGAAGAGGAATTCGGTGGTAGAAACCAGTTCTCCACTAGACACTCAAACAACTCTCAGTTCTTGCATGCATATTTCCAGAGAAGGACCTGCACAGTTATCTATCTCCCCTCACACCACGTCCCATCCTCCTCCTAAGAGCTTAATCTTGTGTGACACTTGCCCCCCAGTCCCTATGCCTTCTGCCCCACCCAGCCTTGGCTGGATGCCCATGGCCTCGGGCACTGGAAACCTGAAAGCTGACAACAGCCCTTGACTGCTGGTGTGTCAGCCAGCCTAGCAGCTGGAGGACATGTGCCCCACACCCTAAGCAAGGCCCTTGTGCAGAACAAGAAATGCCACCATTTGCCCAAAAGAGGAACAGGGAGGTGAGATAAACCAGAATAAACTCAGTAGGCAAAGGTACAGAGCACCATGCAAAGGAAGGGGAGACCAGCTACACATACGCTAAGTGGGGTACAAGCAGCGGCAATGGAAAACAAAGGTGTTGTCAGCAATAATGAGCTAGAAGTTGTCCAAGTTCCTGCTGAGGTTTTGTGGCTCTGGAGAAGCCCTGGACGCTGGAACCAGCCTGAAGAAGAGCAACACGAATGAGCAGAGTCAGCGAGAATGGGGACATGTGGGAAAAGGTCGGTTTTATTTGTTAGAACAGGTTGAGAGAGGACACAAACTGCACTTTGTGTAGAAGGTTACATAAATAAAAAAAAAAACCTTCCTGCCCACTAAGGAGAGGACATAGTTGTGCTTCATCTGCAGCAAATGTAGGTTATGTTCTCTTAGCTATAAGGACAATTAACACCTTTCCTAGAGATGTGGACTTCTCTTCATTAAGACTGGTTTTAGAAGCAAAATGTTTACCTAGATTTTCATAAGCCCTGCCTCAGAGTAGGGGGATGTTCTCCTGAGGTCCCTTCTAACCTCATGCTCCTGTGACTTGCCTTAAAGAGTTAAAACAACTTTAAAAGCAAAACAAAACAAAACAAAAGCACAGAGACTTCTGCCCTGTCCTACCTGAGGCACAGATCTCTATGTACAGTAGCAAATTGTTATCTTTTCCTCTGGTTTGAATGCAACAGAGATTGAGTAACATGGTCCCAGTGTGTTGATGCATGAGCCAGGGGGTGCCCCAGACCCTGGAGTGCAACTGCCTGCTAAAATTCTGGTGTTGGTTTCCTTCTGCTCCCTGTCCTCTGTCTTTGTCCCCAGAGAAGCTGCATCTTGTCCCAATTCATTCTCCAGACACGTCTCAGTGCAAACAGAAGTTGCTCTCTCCTGTTCCTGGCAAGACTCAAAACTCTAAAAATATGCCCCTTAGGTTTCCTTTTCCTGATGAAAAGCAGTGTACAAAGTGTTCCTCTTGGGGCACCACATACTCTGGCATTCGTCCACCCCTCTTGGGCTCAGTACCTGCAAATCTGAAGGACCAGAAGTGTAAATACAAGTGAAAAGGAAGATATTCCTGCAGAGGGTCACGTTTCTTTCAGAGGTGGCCCTGAAGCTGAGGGCATGTGTTGGCCCTGCCAGCAGGGAGGACAGGCAAGTCCAGGAGGAGTTGCAAGCAGCAAAGCTCCACTGGCTATGAGCAGCAAGGCTGGCCTGGGCAGGGGTGCAGGAGGCACGACAGGGAGAGGTGAGCACTTGCTTATCATAAAAAGGCAGGCTCTGGAGAAACACACAGCCTGAAGCCATTTGGGGTGTCTCCGCTGCTGCTGCCACGCCACCAAGGCTGGTGTGTGCGAGGGTATCCTGCTGGGTCAGGAGGATCCTGACAACAGCGGGCAAGGCTCAGGTATCCAAGCCAGCACATGATGGGCTGTGCCAGAGGACAGCAGGAATGTTTGCGGCGGGATCAGCCTCCTCTCCTGATGGCAAAGAAGAGAGGCCACTGCCTCCTTGCCCTGCAATGGGGCCAGCCATAACCCCCCCAACAGGGTCCCAGAACAGTCAGCCAGGAACTTGTACAGAAATTGGGCTCGAGACAGAAAAAACAAAGCACTGGGTGTTCAATGTTTACATTAGATGTTTATTTTACAGTTCATTTCACAACCCGTTTCTCTTCTCCCTTTGTTGTGAGTTGATTTATGGTGCTGCAGATCCTATCTGTCTGCCCTGCCCAGAGCATGGACTTGGAGAAAAACCTGCCAGTGGTGTGTCCTTCTTGCTGTCACTGCTTTGTCTGCAACTGCTCTTACCTGTGAGTTAAACTGGAGCAGTTTCTTCCAAACAGCAATGAATTTGTCTCTTGCTCCCTTGTGCTTGCATTGGTATTTTGAGGAGTGGGTAGCTCTGCGTCTCTGAAGAAGAGCAAACAAGCACAGTGCAAAGGGCTGACCTCAGCTTCCCTCTGGCTGGACCTGGCATGTTGTGAGACCACAGACCCTGCGTCCCATCTGCTGTGCCCCCTGGTGAAGCATTCACTGCTTCCTTGTGCAGAGCCGGGTGCTCCCCATGAATAACTGGACCCAACCTAAAAGCAGAAGGAAGTGTGTTTAAAAAAATAGAGGTGTGGTAATGACACTATCATGTTTTATGTGCGTTGTGTAATCCGTGACGTGCGTGGCTCCTGAAAAGCCTGCTCCCCAGTCACGGCTAAATCACTCCTTGGCAACAACAAGAAAATCCTAATAAGCTGGCTGGCTAGAGAGGTTTGTTCCTTCTCCCCATGAAAATGATACTCACCATGAACAAATGTGGGTTTTGTGGACTGGACGCTCATGTGACAGACACCGTATCTTGTATAAATGAAGTCTAAAGTTTTGAAAGGAGAGAATGTCAACCTCTCCAGTTTTCTTTATCACCTTAATTGCCCTGATGATGTATTTGTTTCACATAGAAGGCACTTGGAACCTATGGTTACCTAAATTAATATCTAAATAAGTGTCTCCCCACAAACTTGTTTAGCAATTTGCACGTTTCAAATTGCAGTGAAGTGAAGCGTGGGGGGTTTAATGTTAAGAAATTACTTTCATGTTCAACTTGATGCAAGCTAGAGTTTAGAAGAAGGGAATCCACTTGGCAATACATGATTTTCATCATGATTCTGGTCCAGATTTAGTCCATTCCTACACTGGTAGAAGTTCTTAAAGGCAATATGAAAATATCTGGTTTTAATTACTTTTCTGCAAAAATTATATGTATTTTATTTAACCGTGCAATTATTCTTTCTTATCTATATTAAGTCTTCAGGCACTGGAGATGATGTTGGAAATACAGAAGTGAAATGATCAGGGAAGTATGGACTTCTCTGCTTTTGTACACATGGGGATTAAATACTTAAAAGTAAGATCTGCTAAGTTTCACTATTTTATGGATCAATAACATCTCCAAACAGTACATTAAAGAATAATAATGCTATGCTGTGAGTATAAAAATTCACTCTAGATTAGCCAAAATTACATCTGATAAGCCCAACTTAAACCTAAACCATTTGCATCGATACTGTGAGGCCAGGGGAGGGCTTGGCGCTTGCTTTTCCTCTAACTGAAACTGCGCATTTCAGGGAAGGAGAACACTGCTTGGCAGCCTGGCATGGAGATGCTCCTGAAAGCTTGTAAGAGAGTCACAGGCAGAAGTGAGAAGCTGAGGAGTGGCAGCACCAGGGAGGGTGAGGATGTTTTCTGCAGGATGATCAGGAGGTGATTTCGCAAGAGAAACCTCCTTGCATAGTTTTTCATAGCTAGCAACCATACCTTGCAGTTTCTGTCTTGCAACAGAAGCTGTAAGCAGAGATTTTGTGTCCTTACCTGACCTGTCCATCCTGCAAGAGGGCCATGAACCCTCAGGGGAAAAACCTGGCTGCCAGGGACTCCTGCTGACATCTCCCTGTCTGCTTCTTGTCCCCCACAGGCCATGATTGATCGGGGTGGCTGCTGAGGGTGGATTAGAGCCAGGGTAACCAGAGGAATGGCAGAAGAACTCACCTGGTCCTCCCAGGGCTTACTCCTGAGCTTGACTGGACACTGACATGGCAGAGATACTGTGGGTAGCCCAGCATTGCAGCATCACCATGGATGGCCCAGTATTGCAGAGGTGCCGTGGGTACCCTGACATTGCAAAGGTGCTGGGGTTACTCTGACAGTGCAGAGATGCTAAAGGCGTCCTGGCTTTGTAGAGATGCTGTGGGTGCCCCCCAAACCACCTGTAAACTCTTGTGTTTAGTGTAAACTCTGCCCAAGAGGCATTTTTGGAACATAGGCTTCCTCCTCACAAGCTTGCTTTCATGTGGAGCAAAAGTGGAGAGGTCATCCCCCTCACCTCCTGCCAGCCTCGCCTGCCTGACCAAACTCAAAATCCCAAGGGAGAAGATTTCACTGGTGTTTTGCAATATCCTTCCTCTGTCTGTTTTTGCTGACCCTGTTTCTCAGTCTGTTGGCTAAGATCAAGTATAGTATCTCAAGGACACCCTGGTCCCATCCTCCTCTGTTCCTCAGGAGGGAACAAGGGGAGATGCAAACAGTTTTGAAAACACTTGTTTATATTATTTTGCAACTTCTTAGAAATCTTAAATGAAGTTCAGCAACTCAGAACTGAAAACAACCCAAGGAAGCCGTAAATGGTCGTTGATTTATACAAAGAGGACTGAAAAATGGTGAACGTAACTCTATTAAAAGAATGGACATATAGTTGCTGGGGTCTGGGATTCTCTTGTTTGAAAGTCACGTTTAATGCCCAGTGAGGATGTCCAGCTCTCAGTTCCTTAAGAGACGGTCTCCTGAAGCCCTGCAGGGCTTTATTCCACCTCATCTCCTGAGAATGAAGTATAGCATTAACGAAAATATTATATCCTCTCAGAGCAGTTTGCACTTAGCAGTGCAATACATATGATATTTAGCTCCCTAAATTAACTTGCTCAACAAAGAGCATGAGCACAGGGTTGTCCCAGCCTCGCTGTGGGAAGGGTACCTGGTGTGACAGCAGCTGTGTCCCAGGGAAAGGCAGCTTCATGCTACATTGGCAGGTCAGGGGTCTGACATGGCGTGAGTCGTGAGAGCTCTGGACCAAGGACACGCAGAACAGATGTAATGGAGCAAACTGCTGGCATAAAAAGAACTCCTGCTTTTTATTTGGCTTCCAGAAATGGCCTATGATATTGGGAAGGGACAGATCAGAGATACATGGAGTGCTACTTTTTCTCGCTGATTGCAGGGGACTGCATTAATAGGGCTGCTGAGTGTTGATAAGGACTGCTAAATAGTGACAGAAGCCAACCGATATAATAAGGCATGTATTTTTGTGTCGTGTTCCAAGCCATTTAATAGCATTGGGTGGGGATGGGGTGAACAGTAGCAAAAGTTGGGTAAAAGATGTCCTTTATGTTAAAGGAATGTATTTGAACTCGCTTTCCTGTATTTTAAATGAGAAAGTGGGTTAAACCAATTCTGATAAAGCCCTGACTGCATGAATTATGTTCACAGGCAGGAAAAGTGCAAATTTCTATCACAGTTCTTGCCCCTGCAGCCTTTTGGGCTTGGGGTATTTTTTTATGACACCACCACCCCACCACCCCCCGGCAGGACTGTACTCACGGCCTTTCCCAAATAATAGCATCAATTGTAGGAAATGGTATGACAACTCTGCCAGCCCAGGGGCAGCAAAGCCAAACTTGCTTTCACTGTGGATGATCCGGTTAACCTTTCACTGAGTCCATGACGACTCTGACACCTTTGCTGTGTTTCAAAGACCTGAATTTGTTTTTTTTTTATAATCCAGTCCCTCCTCCCCTTTCCGTCAGTTCTCAGAATGCTGGCAATTACAGGCAACTTTCAAGGCTGGCAGCTCTTGCTAACAGCCAGGACTTCTTAGGGCACAGAGTGGAGGAGTTGAATTGCACTTGTGCCAGAATGAAAGCCATTTCAGCCTGTGCCACTGAACTTCCCAAGGCAGGGACCTCTCTTCACTTCTGGTTGTGCACACTTGGAGGCCAGGATTTAGCCTTGAAGCAGGTATAGCCCATCATTCAGGTTGTAACTGACTGCTCCTCTGCCATGGAGAACAAATACCTAGTGAACCTACCCAGTGCCACGTCCTCTGGTGGCATCCCTCACCCCTCTGGTCATGCCTCCGTGTGAAAACCAGGAAAGGGTGATGTTGGCATGGAAACTCACAGGAAATGAGTAGTCACATAGATCCTCATGTCTTGCCATGCTTGCCCAAAACCAGCCAATGGTTTCAAGAGCTTTTGTACAGGCAGTGTCTGACATGATACAGATTATTTCTCTAGAAAACCAAGCTTGAACAAATCCTGAGCTGATCTGAGTGCCTTTGCAGAAGATTACAGTTTTTCACTTGTCTCCTCTTCCTTGGAGCTCTTCAGAGGGAATCTGGGTCTTTTTATGGCCATATTCAAGCCCCCCCTGAAGGTTTACCTGAAGCACTTGAGTAAGCTTGCAAACTGGTGTTTTTCATCAAGATGCTATGGTAGCATTAGGATGTGGCAACATATCGGTGAAAACCAAACAAAGGGCATTGCTGGAGGAAAACGGAAAAGCATTGTGTATGATCTCTGGTCTTCTTGGTGAACCTCAGGGCCTTCCATTAGAGGGTAGTGACTTGTTCCTGAAATTTTACTGTAATGAGGCAGTTCCCTTTGGTAGGACTGACCACCTTGCTCTGGTGTACCTTGATCTACATTTAAACCTAAGGCAGGTGTCCTGGTGGGTGCTTCACAGTGTCAGATTTGTCTCTGGGAGGGATCTGCCTCTCGCACCGCAGGCAGCTCTGCCCCCTCAGCCTGTAATTTAGGTAGTTAGCTGATTTTTACAATGCTGCAGTATGTTTGTGGAGGGAGTGGGAATTTTCCTCCTTGCAGAAGTGATTCAGAGGTTTTCTGCAGCACGAGGGCTGGTAGCTTTTTGCCTTGGCTCACGTGGTCGTTAATGTTGTTAAGGGCCATAAAATTATTGCACTCTTTCCTAATATCAGTTGACTTTGGACTTGAGAGCCAGTGCTACCCTTTACACTTTAGCATTTCACAAAGACTTTTAAGTGTTGGCAGGGAGAGCTGGGTATGAACTCATTTGGGCAGCAAATTACAGTGTTGCTTCACTTAAGCTTTTCCATGTGTTGACTTCAGGATCAGAGTTTCTGTGTAATTCTACTGGATGTAAATGTGAGAGTTCATTCTTTCCCCTGCACTTGTTGCGACTGAACTTGAAAAATCAGTTCCCCAGAAAGCCAGAATATTTTTGATTTTTTACTGGGTTAAGATTAAATTTTGTGATTCAGTCCTTCCACTTGCACGGAAGGCACGTGGCTGAGGTAGAGACCATTTCCTTTAAAGAAAAAGCAACAGGTTCTTTTAAGAAGACCTGAAATACCTATAGCCTGAAAGCTTCTTCAGGAATGTAACTCAAGGTGTGTGAATATTAGGTAGATATATCCTGTGCATTTTTATCTACACAACATGCATGTCTCTCTATGATCCTTCACTTAGAACTGTATTTTAATATTACAGCTGAAGACATGTATTTAATTGTGGTGCCTATAAGAAGCTACAGGCTCCTCTGAAATCCTCTGAAACTGTGAAGTGTTTCACAATATATGAAGATATAATTTGCATTGAGAACCAATATGTTAATTATTGTGCCAACACTTATTGCTTTGGTGTGTTTCTTGGCTTTTTGTCCCAGGGTAAATAGCCACGTACCACCCCAGTTTGTCTGTGAGTTGTAAGATGTGCCTTGGCTCTGCGACAGCCACAGGACTTGTTAAAAGAGATGCAAACAGAAGATGAAGAAGACTGGTGTAGTTTGTACTGTCTTATCCAGTCTATCTTCCTTCTGTCGGGGAACATCAATTAAATCAGATGAAGAAATTAGGGAGCTTTTGTCTAGCAAGTAAGTTAAATAAATATTGACTAAATTATAATTATTGTTAAGCAACAAATGAGTCAAAATAACTACCATAGCAATCTGTATGGTTTATATAATGTCAAGTGTTGTTGGACTACAAGTGTCAAATACGAGCCCAAAGATGTTCTCCTTCTTCATTTTATTTATTTTGAAGATGGTTATGCCCTGAGTCAGGGACCAGGAATAGCCTTGCAGGGCACTGCACTACCTCAAAACAAAAAGATGAACTTGGCCACTTGGCTTCTTCTGCAGCCTGATGGCTCTTTGGGACACCAGAGTGATGCACATGGGAGGAACATGAGAAACAGGCGGATGGTACACGTTTTAATGTCGTGGCTCTCAGCATGAGCCAGTGTAAACACAGGACACACGCAATATGTGACTCTAGAATAGTTGGCCTCAGAGTTTCTGCCGTACAATACTCTGTGATAGGGCTGAGACTCGCCCAGGAAATCAGCTGAAAAGGTCTGAGGAGCTTGGGGAAGGCAACCAGAAAACACTGGCTGTCACAGAACCTGTTAGTTTTTAATTGCTCTGTGGTAACAAATGACTAAGCTGCATAAGCATTACAGTGCAAACTTGGATTATGCTTCCAGTCTTTTTAAAGTGCTTGCTTTAGGGGCTCTGTGTACGTGCAAGGCACAGGGAAGGCCAGCAATGTGGAAAGGTACTGTGGGTAGGGATAAGTAGTTATATGAGGAGAATGTTTCTCTTTACTCACCCTCAGTGTCACTGGATACACCAAAAATCAGTGCAACCGAAAGGGATAGGTACACACCTGAGAGCTCCTTGCTTTCCAGATATTCACAGCTCAAATAAGATTGGTTGGATCACCTGTAGTTGCCTAAATAGTCACTAAAACTGTCTGGCAGATCACTTTCCCCCTCACCTGAGAAAAAGGCTGCTAGATTATCGCTTTTCTAGCCAGCTGCTAACCCAGTAGCACACAACCAAATCTGATGCCCTACCAGGCTCAAAGATGCTTACCAAATCCTGTTAATCACCTCCACAGCAACCAGATGGAGCTTGTATACTAAACCATCCTGAATACCTCTTATGTGGGACACATGTATCTGCTGTGGATTTGAATCATGGGGTGCCACAGTTACCAGTGCAGTGGATGTTGCTGGGTCAGTCACACACCCTCTCCGGGTTTGTTCCCTACCTCCATCACAAGGAAAATAGCTGTTTTCTCTCTTTACCGCAAAGATAAAAAGCAAAAGCTAGGGAGGCTTTGTGATTGGTTTATATTTACAAATAATTTCAGCTATAGATTTTGTAAGTCTCTGTGATCGAGACCTAGGAGAATATGGGTAAATGGTGCTACTCCTCACCTCAGACAGCCATCAAAGCTTTTTATTTTTGTCATGAGTAGCTCTAGTTTTACTTTATCAAGACTACCAAGGACCTTCAGAGCCTGATGACAAGCCTTTTCATTTGAACATGCATATTTTTGGGTGGGATTTCTCCAAAAGGTGAGAGATGATACGCATGCAGGGTGAAGCTAAACTGAAGATGAACTGCCCTGCTGCTGGCACATCTCCTTTTTTTGTTATTTTGTTTTAGTTTCGGATTTGTTTCACAGGCAAATTTTCTGGGCTACATTTGATAGGCTTATGTTCTAACACCTAATGTTTTTACTTTACATGTCAGATTTTTGTTTTCAGGTTACTAACCACTATCAGGTAACTGAGGTTAACAGAAGCTTCTTTCTTTATCTGTAACTTAGCGGGGAAAGAGCATTTCACTGAACTCTAGGCATTCTTGACAAGTCCAAATCAACATCTCACAGGGTGCTTTCACTTAGTTACCTGCAGTAATTAAGCTCACCCTCCTGCAGCTCCTGGTAAGCAGCTCTGCCAGCACGACACTTCCAGCAGCCACTCACACAGGTGAGCAGAGGCTCACAAAGCAGAAATGCCTCTGGGCCCCAGGGGTGTCAATAGGTCTGCTCAGCTATGCCAAGTTTAGTCATGCATTTTAAGTTTCTTCCTGAATCGGGGTCTTAATACTTGTGCTGTTTTACTGGAACAAAGAGGTCAGATTATTTATAGGTCGGTCGCCTTTGTGTGCGTGCAGCTACTGACGCCTTCAGTGTTCCATTTCCTGGGACTCTTTTGCCCTCCGGCTCTTAAGTCTCAGCTATTCTCTCCTAATGCAATAACAGTAATTATCCTATCGCTGGCCTGCGCAGCACCCTCCATTAGTGCCTGCCTTACCTAGCGTACAGCGCAGGCTGGGAGCCAGGTAAAGCCTGTGCAATTTATAGCTCATCAGAGAAGCCAACCAGCCCACGGTCTTCCTGTTTTGTAAAGAGATGGACTTATCACCTAGAGGCTGCTGCGACGAGTGCGCTGGAAAGGTAGGAAGATAAAAGTAGCACAGAGGCAAGCACTGGCCCTGTCTCTCTTTGGTTTTGTTCTCTGTTGTTTCATCCAGGCGTGCCGTCAAGCAAAATCATCACGACTCCATGTGATCAGAAGAAAATATTGACATGTTTGCAGCCACTCAGTAGACCCATGACATTTCACAATGTAATTGGGCCGTGGGGTGCAGAACGAGAGATGTAGAACTGGCCCTGCTAAGGTTTCTCTGCTAAGGCCAGGCTTCAGCACAACAACGACCTGATCTCATATGTTTTATTTGACTGCTGTTCTATGTCATCTTATAGGGCATGCTGTATGGTATAGCCTCTTCTGTCCTCATACATCGTTAGGGTCCACCCATGGCCCCTTTGGGCTGAAATCGTGATCCAGTCCTCTGACACGTGGCATGGTCTCAAAATTGCAGAAAAGGGGTCAAATGAGAAAAAAAAAACCCCTGCTCTTAAGGGACAGGGATATTCAACTCTCACCTGTTCTTCTGCCAGCAAGCCCCTTAGCCTGGGGCAGCATGGGGCTACCTACCAGTCTGTCTGAAAACAATATCCTGCTTGTGTTTTTGCCTAAAATTCTGCTCTCTCTATGGCTGTTCTTTCACTCTCCTTGCCCCAAAAAGTGCTGCACCAGGCAAAGAACTGCCCACAGGGTATTTGTTGTGCCTCTTCCCCAAAGTGTGCAGGGATGGTCTGTTGAGTTTTTGGTGACCTGAAACATCAGCAATCACCGTAACAGCCTAACATCCCACCTCATGCACCAAAGAACTGCTGTCATTGTCAAAAATATTTTCAAAAGTGTAACCAAATAGAAAAGAAGAATCTAGAAATTCTCCTTCATGACAGCATTTGTGGTGTGTCTGCTTTTGGGAGGAGAAATTTTTTTTTGTTTAATTACTAAGTTGACACATCCAGCGGGATTTGGAGGACAAAGGTAGCTGATGAGATTAGATGAAACGAGGAGCAGATCTTGAGAGAATCACTCCTGACGCTGATCCCAGACTCACACAGGGAAGGCCAGAGAGTCCTTTCTGCTGAGGGTGCAACATGCAAATGACTGCACTGGAGAGATCAGTCAGGGAAAAATTTTCTCTGACACCATTTGAACTTGGCCAGCTTCTGTCCTCCGGGTAGCAAGGAACATTTTCCACTGCACCTTAAAACACCTTGAGCTGATAACCACACACTTCCTAACGTAAAAAATTCTGGCAACGTTTTGCTGAGAAGCTTTTGGGCTTCTGATGGTCACAGGTGGCCTCTGAAACTCAACAGGAGCAAAGCTGCAGGGTCAGAAGTACAATTTGTCTTTCTTCCCTCAGTTGCTGTTGTTTTGGCGGAGAAAAACCTTTTGGAAATCATTCATATCCTCATACAGTGTGGTAATCTGAGGATGCTGCACTACTCAAGGATGCTTCAATCTAGCAGGGGTAGGGCCCAGGTATTCTTGTATTTGACAACCAACAAACATCTTCATCAGTGAA
The DNA here is from genome assembly GCA_033556795.1 of Tapera naevia. Taxonomy (NCBI): domain Eukaryota; kingdom Metazoa; phylum Chordata; class Aves; order Cuculiformes; family Neomorphidae; genus Tapera; species Tapera naevia. The sequence continues at coordinate 247,186 of JAUMJJ010000406.1, forward strand.
CTTGTACAAGGTGATGTTGTTTTGATGTACAATTAAGTCACTAGGGATGTAGTCACAGAGCAGAGCTTTGAACTCACTGTTTGAAGCAAATGGGGGAATAAACACAAATATGTATGCATCTGAGACTCAGTTTTCCAGTGGAAAAAACTGATGAAATGGCGTGATGCTCCTCAGCAAATCTGGCTCGAGTGGAGAAGGTGGAGGCTTGAGTGCAGGTGAGACACAAGCAGAGGCAGGGAGCTGAGGGATCCCACGCTTTGCCTGCACATTCCACATGTCCGTGACACTCAGTTCTCTGATCAGTCCTGGGGGCCTCGGGAAGGCTGTTGGGAAGACACAAGGGTTCATAGGCTGAAGAAAGAGGACCGGATCATTTAGAAGTCAAGAAATATCAGTATAACTGTCAGAAGCAAAGCTGACTTGAAACTTGTGGAGTATTCAGGAAAAAAAATTGGGAAAACTTCTTCAAATCTCAGTGTAAGAGAGGAAGAAAAGCAGAGGCAGGCTGCTGTGCAGCAAATGAGATTAAAGATAATCTAGGCATGGCCTAAAATCAAAGGAGTATTTTACCTCTGTTCTCATTTAAGGAAGACAAATCCTAGGGGCAGAAGCAGTCTGGTTAAAGGCAACAAGGATATGTAAATGGAATCACTACTGCGGGGAAGAAAAGCTCAAACAGCAGGCTGTGTTCCTCTCAGGGGTGGTAGGTCATGCCTGTCCAGGAGATCTGGAAAGACCAGCATGTGAGGTGGCACGTCTAATAGCAACAGTTTTTATACATCTGTCAATTAGGTGAGGGACCCTGTGACAGTGGAATATCCATTACAATGCGTTCGGTTGTGCAGGGTTAAACAATAATCCAGCCAAACATCGTCCTTGTAACTTTGACCTCACTGGTATGCAAGGCTTTGGAACATGCCTTGAAGGTTGATTAAGAATGCAAAGGCACATCAAAAATGGGATGAAATGCAACTAAAGGCACATCCTGCCAGACTAACCCGATGGTTCTCTTTGATAAAACAATTACTTTTCCAGACAGGTGATATCTGCCAGATTTTGTTTATCTAGACTACTTTAATGTATTTGCTATGATGTCGTGTGAGACAATTGATGTTGCTGGAGACAAAATAGTTTAACAGAGGAATTGCATTGTTGGTAAGAAGGGCAGACAATGAGTGTTGAAGGTGGAGATCTCAGGCCAAGAAGAGTTATCTGAAAGAGTTCTTCAAACACGACTTTGGGGACCAATTCTGTTTGAATGCTTGCATTAGTGGCATGCTCCTGATCCATGAGAGCATTGTGCTGATGAAACATTCTGCACAAAGCTGTGACGCATGGCTGGCATGGAGGTGGTTTGGAGGCCAGGCAGGATGAGCGAGGTGCCTCAGGAATGACTGTAATAAAAGAAGGATGACATTCAAGCAAAAGACAAAGAGTCATACAGGTGAAAATCGGTGTCGGAGGTGGCTTTTGCTATTAATGGAGAGTGAATCAGTTGGGACAATAACTCAGGAGAAAGAAAAATCAGCATTAGATATTTACAGAAAGCTGTGTGCTGCCAGCTTGTTCCTTATGTTGGATCTATTTCCAATAGAGATGAGGAAATATTAGTGCCAACATACACAGTTCAGATCTACTCCCCTCCCTTTCCTCCCCTCCTTTTGGGAAAGATGCTTTAACAGCTGCAGAGAAGAGCTGCAAGGGAAACTGGAGAGCCTCTCTCCTAGATGGTCATGGGATGGTCCTGGAGCACATGGATGTGGTGATGGGGATGGAGTTCAATGGGGCAGACATCCTCCTGAAGTCTCAGGTTCAAATATCTGAACACGGCCAGCACGAAGCTGCCCTAACCTAAGAACAGCCCACAGTGATTGCAGCTGCCAGCATACTCGCTTATATTTCCTTTGGATTAGGGGCAAGAACAACCCCTGTGGGAAGTGCTGTAGGCACGGGTAGGGTAAGGGTGGGAGGAAAGGCCAGGCTGGACCAGTTCAGTGGTGTCTCTCAGGGCTTCGATACCAAATGAAATCACGTGTAATGTTTCGCCTCTTGGCCTGGGAGTTGCCAGCCCTTTTGCCAGCACCTCATGCTGCACCTAGGCTCGAGCTGTACTGCAGCATCAGGGGTCCAACTCCAAGGATGGGGAGTGATGAGGAGTGGTTGAAGTTGCGTGCAGTTGCATTTGTTTTAATATTTTTCCTCAAAGTTTGGAAAAGCAACTGAAAAAAATAATAAAAGAGACTCTCTGTCTGCATGATTCACAACCAGAGAGATAAAATTCCTCTGCCCTGCCTAGCAATTGCCAGAAGTTTTTCTGCCTGTGTTGTGGAGAAGGGGATTTGGACAAGGGCCCCAGATGAACCCTAACCAAACAAGTACGAACAGAGTCCAACCCTCTGGCCACGCCTCAATCCAGTCACGCATGGAGCAACCATAGTCTGGAAGCTGCAATGTCTCCTTTGTTGGAAACACTTTTGGAGAGAGGCTGTTGCTGGTGTCTGTCAGATGAAACCCATCAAGTTGTTAGGAAAGGTCTTCCAGCCCAGGTTTGTCACCGGGATAGTCAGGTCAGCAAGGGGAGCTGGCAGTACTCGAGGCTATCAGAACTGGGCTGCAGCACTGCACCATTTACAGAGGGACTGGGTGGTTACATTCCCAATTTTCTTCAGCTCCCTTAGGAGCTAATATTGTCTCCATCACAGCCGCCTTCCTAAAGAGAGGCAGGGAGAGGGAAAGGCAGATTGTCAGAGAAGAGTAAATAAGAAAGAGAAGAGCTGGATGCGCATGCAAAACCTGCAACAATTACAAGTGGAGGCTTTTAAAGGTTGAGTAAGACCCATACAGCATTTGCAGGTTTGGCAAAGCAGCCAGGAGGGCGTCTGCTCCTCTCGCAAGAACAACTGGGAGCAGAGTGGGACTCTCCCACTGGGGAACTCTGGCAGTCTGTGGATAAACAAGTTGGTGTTGAGAAGCTAAAAGTCAAACGCAATTATTAATATTTCATTTTGTTCACTGTGTAAAGATACTCCTTTTGGGGTTAGGTTTATGGGCCATACATATTGTTGGAGTGAATCTAATTAGCAAGAGAAATCCGAACGGAACAATGACTGGTAATTGTTGTTAATGATGCAAGCGTATTATACCAGCTAAAATGAAATCCTGGGCTGCAAGCAGTGCTGGAAGGCAAATGAACATTAACAGTTGTACATTAAAATGCTACAAGTCCCTATCTCACTGCTGTTAGGTGTAGTTAAGCTGAGCTCCCACCCATAAAACAGTAGTGATTTGCCAAATGCTTCCTGGTGGGCACTGGAATAAAAGCCGTGAGAAATGACTGACCTGTAGAACTTTGATAGGAGAGGTGCTGTAGCACTGGTGCATGGGTTGAAAGCTATCCCCTGCCTTTGACAGTTTTAAGACCCAGGCAAAACCCAGCTGACTCCAGAGCTGGTTGAAAAAAAACAGGATCGTTTTCACTTGCACAGTGTCTGGATTGTGCCTCTGTGCAGGTGCAGGGCCTCCAGCCGGGGAGCCAGACCATCCCGGGCTCCCCAGCTGTTGGTGCTGTTCTTGGCATGCCTCTCGAGCTCCACCAAGCATGTGTAGGGTGGGCCACCATCCAAATATTTGGGATTAAATTTGGATTCTGTATTATGGAATACATGTGGACACACACACAAACCCTCTATTTTGTTGCTTCTGTCACCATCACCAGCACACAGACCTTTCTGACCATGAGCTGTGCCTCTGAATTGATTGGTCTAGAGCCTGGATTTTGGTTAGCAGCCCCAAATTAGTGTGCTGTGACTGGCACTCAGCCTGTGAATAAGCCAGTGGAGCTGGAACAACATGTAGCAGTTGGGGATTTCATCCAGCACTGAGCTTCAGCTCTCGCATGGGATGGCCCTGGTTCCATGCCTTCAAGATGCTCTGGACTGATCTTCAGCTCTAGAGTTACAAATTCCTCTGCGTTTTTGGGGTAGGGTGGGTTTGAACAAAGTGACTTGCGTAGAAAATTTGCTGAGAAAGGAGGTTCAAACATCATCATTTCATTTTTCAGAGGTTAAATGCAAATCAGCTCTTTTTTTTTTTGCAATACTCTAAACATAAATGTAATGGGACAGTTAAAATGTTTTCTACTTATTCAGCCTTCTTAACATGTGTGGGCAAGACAACCTGGTACAGACCAAAATGCAGACTCTCTCTTACGTTACTTTACATTTTCCGTGGCATAAAAGATGAGAGTTATAATGGCCAATGGTGGGAAGGAAAGAGGAACGAAGAATGTGAGAGGGACAGTTTTAAGACTATGGCATTGGATAAGAACTCTGTGCCTACAGACCACTCTGTCCTTGATCAGAATGTGCAAGCTGGCTGTTAAATATAACTTCATAGATACAGTGAGCATTCGAGATGAAGCTGGTCACTCAGCTAAAACAAAAATATTTTAGCTAAAAAAAAAGAAAAAAGTTGATATTGACAGTTGTAGCTATGAATACAAACAAGTGAAAGGGCTGATAAAATCTAATCCAGATACTTTTGTTTGAAATAGTATTTAAGGGTGATCCGAGATTACTGCTTTCTTAAAAAAAAACCCCTAAATTTCAACAATCTTTTTTTTTAAATAGATTTGCCAACAATTTTAAAAACAGAGAAAACAAACCTTTCTTCTGTGTAGTCCTCCTCTTCCTGATGTAGGTTTGAGTCACTATAGTGAGTCTGTTGATTGATAGGCACTCAGTTTTGCCAAAGATGCATAAGTTTAAAAATTAAAAATTTGCAAAACTACTCAATACATTTAATATATTTTAAGGATATTTGTTTGAGCTTTTTCAGTCACTGACACAGAGGGTTTTTTTCATATATCCAAATTCATGCCTAGAAATGTATTTTCCACAGCTGAGTGTCATCTTAACTTCATTTCTGCCTGTTAAATATAATGATGAGATTTGAATTTTTTTAAGCTTTTATTTCTACAGGAGTATAAACAGTGATTATTTTATTTCTCTTTTCTATTCAGATATGTCAAAGAATTTCAAAGAAATACAAAAATTTGCCATTGAAAACAAGATTTCTAGACTTCAGGCAACACTTCTTTTAAATGTCAGCAGTGAATTGTTTCTTTGCAAATTATTTGAATAGAAAAAAGCATAAAAACAAAATTTTCATATTTGAAATATTAAAAACTCAGTTGAACAAGGTGCTGAGGAGCCCCAACAAACACAGAAGCTGCTTGAGACCATATCATCTCCAGATGTGTCTTCCAACCCAGACTATTCCATTATGCTTAAAACTGTTTTCTCACTTCACAAATTTTATATATTGTACTTTTATTTTAATCTAAAGTTCTTCCAGATAGAACACTTCTTAAAAATCAAAATCTGCGTCTAAGTTAATTTATCTCTTCATGATTATCAGTTACAATAAGTAAATCTGTTACATTTAACCAGAAGGTTAGGGCATGATTAAAAACTGCAGCTAGTCCTTTTGATAGCTCTTTCACAAGAATGAACAAATGCTCAAGAGGAATCTTTGCAAACCATTTTGCTAATTCACTTACAAATATTGTGTAAGAAGAGGTAACAGAACCAGCAAGATAACTGATCATATTATAACCAAGCTTTATTCTGTAACAGCTTCAATATAATAACAAAACCCTTAAATCTTTATTAGCCAAACCCATTGCACTGTATCTAACTTAAACTGCCTGATGTTTTAAAAGCACTTTTACAGACAAATCATGTAAGAATATGGAAACAGGCAAAGTGTGGCAGTATGGGTTGTGATGGGCTCCCCAGTACAGAGCTGAACTCTCTTTTTTGCTGTAATATGCCATACTGAATATACAGTCCCCAGAGCAGCCAAGAAGGGTGGAAGTCTTATTTATTCTAGAACCCATGAACCTGCACAGATGGAAACGGTTAGTTTATTTTGTTAAGCCACAGAGGAATCTTCCAAGCCTGTTTCTCTTAGCACGGCCACTGAAGGTTTCCAGGACCTGGAACTGTCCTGGTTTCCAGGACCTGAGATGATGAATCTAGTAACTAAGAGGAGCTGTCAGAAGCACAAAGACTTGATAGCAAAAGCCTAAAGGACAAAAATTGCAAATACATTTATTGATTTAAATGGCTTCATCACTGTTTACCTTGATGTACACTTTATGCTATCCCAAGATGATGTCCAATGTGAGTGTTCACTCATTTTTGTCCACCTTTTTCCATTCATTTACTTTCCTATAGGTTGATGATTTGTCTCCTCTATTAATTCAGAACTGGAGGAGGAATCAGCAGGAGGTGAAAAAACAGCAGCTATCTGGCCAGGACGGAAAAAAATGTGCTCCCAGTCTGTGAACACGGAAGCATGAGAGGAGATCTGCATTACAGCAGGATGAGGTTTATGGCATCTAGATTCCACCTCAATCCCAACACCTAACACTTACTGTTGGACATTCATTCATCTCCTGAAAAATGTTGGTTAAAAAAACCCTCAACATTTTTTAACCTCAGCTCCCTAATGTAATAACCTTCTTAATCTTGTAAAATGTGATTATTAAAGAATAAAGAAATCCCCTTACTTTACTTGTTATTTATACAGTTTCCATACTACCCCATTCTTCCAGTGGAGGTTGGTAATATATAAAGGGCACAGAAATATGATAATAACAAGTACTATGCTTGCTCATGTATTATGAAATGTATCCCATAAGTCACTTTATATCTGAAAGGCAGAAAAATTTCCACCTAGCAACGGAAAGGCATTTAGGATTAAAATCAAATATTTGGCAGGCAGTAGGCGTGTTAAACTACGCCATGAGGAACCCAATCAGAGGGTTCTAGAGACAACAGGAGCATAAATAAGAGGCTACCATCAGTGTTGCCCATCACAGAGCTGGAAAACAATTGGAAGCTTTGTAACTTGAAGGAGCAAAAGACAAATGAAAGGGAGCCCGGTAACAGTCGTGTGCTGGCTGTGGAGATCTCTGGGAGGAAGCATTGTCCTCCAAACCTGTAGAGAGGAAATGTGGCACCAGATGCTCCAGCTCACCTGATCCCCCCTGTGCCACGCTCCTGCCTGTCATGCAGGCTGACCAGCCACCACATAGAAAATCCCTCACTTTCTTAGCTTACAAAAACTGATATACTGCCAAATATACTCTATTAATGATGATGCTGGTGAAAGAGAGTGAGAGATCCTTGCTGAGGCTCCTTATTTTCCTCCTACACAAGAACATAGCTGGCACAAGAGTTCTTACCACTGGAAACCAGAGCAAGCAGAACACTTCAATTTTGGACACAAGGCAAGTCAGACAAAGGACAAGAACTATTAATGTTGTTTGTCTATATCATTAGCTACCTAAAAAAGTTTTATCCTGTGATCTGTAATTTATTCTGAAGCAGAAATGTTCCTGATGTGCCAGGTAATGCGCTGCCCAGGGAGGTGGTGGAGTCGCCGACCCTGGAGGTGTTTAAGGGGAGGCTGGATGAGGCACTGAGTGCCATGGTTTAGATGATGGTTGGTGTTAGTGTTGGGTTATAGGTTGGACTTGATGATCTCAGAGGTCCTTTCCAACCTTATGATACTGTGATACTGTGATACTGTAACTGTGTTTCAATAACATTAAAATTTCCATTCAATTCTTTTCTTTTAGACAAGGAGGTCTTTTAGGAGGAGTATGCAACCAGTGAGCCTCCTTCCAAAGTTCAAGAATGGCACGCTGAAGAGAAATAGGCAGCAATATTTTATTTCCCAAGTGTTTTCTAGCCCTAAACTGGAATTTCAGAAGGCATCTAGCAAAATTCTACAGGCTTGAGTGAAAATAAGAAATCTTCTCCTGCCTCAGAAGGACATGTGCCTCACCCTCAAAGTGCTATGTTTCCAGAAATGCATCCTAAAATGAAATAGAAGAATTGTTTTTTTCCACCTGTGAAGTGACACTGCTTTCATATCTGACCATAGCGAGCAAAATGAGCAGAATGAGTATAAATAAACATAGTGAATGCCTGTGTCCCCTCGGTCTGGCTCCTGACCCTGGAGGGAGCTGCCTTATTTACAGGACAACCTTTCTGCTGCACAGAAAAGGCCACCAGAGGAAGGGGGACTGAGAAAGTGCAAGCTCTGTCAGCCCTAGCCTTGCAGAAGTGGCAGGAGATACATATGTAGTAGTCAATGCTCCTGCCCACTTACTACAAGTCATTACATGGACATTGCTGGAAGTCTGACCATTTGTCAGGAGGAATGGACTGCATCCTCATCTGGGACTCACCAATCTGTCCCCCAACAGGAGGGGAAGATGTTTGCCTTATTTTATTAGTTGTGAGTGTCAGTATTTGTGCCAAACCTTCAGGAAAGGCTCGATGCTGCTCAAGACAGCAGCAGGGTTGCTCTGAACCATGTGTTTGGCAATGTTGAAGAATGAAGAAACACCATTGATGCTCCTTGCAGCAGCCTGCCCCCCAAACGCCTTCCAGTACCAGTGTCCATCCCACAAACGATGCCACCAAGCATCCATCCGGAACAGTGCCAGGCAATGGAAAGTGTTCTGCTGTTGATAATCTAAGAAGCTTTTGGATGCTTTGTTTCTTAATCCCACCTGCTGGAGATGATGTTGGGGCTGATAAATCTCTGCTCAGAGTTAAACTCTTCCCACCCTTTACGTTAAACTGAAGTCACTTTACTGTAGTTTGGGGAGAAGTTGTAAGTCATAGTATGAGGACAGCATAATGTCCGTGCACTTCCCTTCTGTTTAAGTGAGTTCTTGTGTTTCCTATCGTGAATTAGGTAGGGCAACCACAGCCAGAAAAACACAAGGGCTGAAACCTGCTATCAGAGCTCGGCCCCACCAAACAACCAGTGCCCGAGGCTGGAATTCGATCATGGGGGAAGCTAATAATAACAACACACAGTGAAGAGCAGAGTACTTCGCTGCTGTTGCTGAAAGCATGAAAAATACCATTGTCATTTAGAGACTTATTATGGCATATTATGGCAGGGCACGTCAGTAAATGCAGAGCTAGATAGAAGTACTATGCAATGGTATGTACTCTTATTGCAATAATAAAAAAAATACCCTCTGGAAAAAAAAAATAAAAGGATGTTCTGCTGCTTATTCAACACTAAAACCAAAAAAGATATGACAGCGATAAAATATTCTCACTGTAAAGTGGGCAAAAATAGACTAAAATGAACCAAGGCTCAGAAAGTTACATTTCTGCCTCTGAAAACCTCCTAAATGCCCCTCTGGCCTGCAGAATATTCCACACAGGTGTTTTGCATCTTTTTCAGAGTTCTTTTTCATTACACTTAATATATCCATTTTATTGAATTTTTATACTTAAAAATAACAAAGCTCACAGCCGAAGAAACATGGGCACTTCAAAAATTTGGTGGCACTCTATGGCTTTCGTTTTCCCTGAATGTGAGAAATAAGCTAGAAACCTTTAAGACATTGCAGCAAACTTGGTTTAGGACACAGCGCTTGCATACGTGCACCAGAGGCAGCAGAACACGTGCAGGGCCCACCAGTCTGCTCTACCTTCCTTGTGCTGTTCCAGCTGGGAAAGCAGAGGTGGGCTGCAGACATGCAGGAGGCTCCCTTGGTTGAAGAAGAATGTCAGGTTCAGAAGGACTGAAAACCCTTGCTCCTTGCTGCCCCTGGCTTCCTGGAATGGCAAAGGTGGAGAAACTTAGCCATACAGTGGTGTTGCTGGAGACCAGCATCCCTCAGGGAAGTCACCGGAACTCTCTTGGCACCAGGACTCCCCAGTGCCAGGCTGGACACAGGCTGCTCTTTGCTCTTTCACAGCGTCTCCTGTAGCACAGTGGATAAAGCCCCGTGGTACAGAGGCAGGCTGCGCCACCACCATCGCAGTCAGAGCTTTCCACATGCACCCTGGGAGGTGAAGTGCATTTCATTTAACAGTACCTTATAATTTGTATTTAGCAATTGTAGTTGGGTTTCTCAGCAAAATACTAGAGAAATCCTAACTGTGGTTGGAAAATGATCAGACTTCTCAGTTTGCAGTTATTTGGTGGAGAGATTATTCTCAGGAGTTATAAACTGTCCTCCAGCAATGAAGGAGTGCTTGGGATTTCCAGCATCAATGTTAGCAAGAAATCATTTGGCTGTCACTAATTTTATGTAAATAGATGGTTCATGTTTATACTCTACAAAATGCATCTACAAGAAAAACGCTAATTTGGAGGTCAGCTCCTAATTCAAGGTTAGTGCTCAACAGTATTTTTTTCCCTGCCAAATAAAACCACTAAAGGCTAAATTAAAACCATGTGCTCTAACCTACGTTTATGTTGTTACTGATATAAAGAGGGTGGAAGCAGTTTTGTCACCAAATTTAAGGCCACTGTCTAAGGGGTGAAATAAAACTTGGTCCTACATAAGACTTTGCACAAGGATGCGCATCCAGATTTCCCGACCTAGGTGTGAAGTGATTGAGTACATGAAAGCCTTCAGTGACCTGTCATTGTTACAAACTTGAAATTTACCCAGCATTTTCTTAAGACATTCTGCCTGGAGAGAGTGGGAGCGCTCACTTGAAGACTGGAGCAGAAGGTCAGTGATGCTACTCAGCCTCTGCCAGACTAGAAGCACAGTGCAATGTTTCTGCTCAGCCCCATGAGCAAGCTCCCCAGTGGTTTGAGGACTGAGGTCTGTCTGACCCCATCTCTCAGTCCCCCTGTGTTTAAGAAATGATTGGCCCAGGATTTCAAATATGCATCAAGGTGACAAAAGCCCAATAAGATGTAGTGTTTGTTGAGCAGTCGGACTGTGGTGTGCAGGCAACCAGCTCGGATACAGAGTCAGCACTGCCAACAGCTTCTTAACTCCTCAGTCACTGAGCTAAGAACCTTGCTGGGGTCAGGCAGCCTCTCCCACAGATGCCAAACAATACTTCCAGTGCTTACAGCTGCAGAAGAAAATCTTCAGTTTATGAATGGAGAATTCAGTTGGGCAGCCCTTGTCTGCAGAGCCAGGCAGCTCAGAGAGTAGATTTCTTCCTTGCAAAATCATTGCAGTTATCTGAAATAATCTGCTAACTTTGGAGTACAAAATATAAGATGAATTGTGCAATAAATAACAAATGTTTATACTTCATTGCCTCAGTGAAAACAGCCACTTAATTTGTATTACAATGGTTTGCACCCCTTCCACAGCAGCAAATATTTCACCTGTCCAAGAACTCAAATGTCCTGTTTCTCACCACGTCCAGCTTTTATAATCCACTTATGCATCACAGTGGCTGACATGCATAATGCAGACTACTAGTGCCGCAAGGAAATACGAATAACAGCTAACTGTAGGTTGGGACTTCATTTCAGCGAAGGCCAGTAAATTAAGAGCATCCATTTATTTAACTGCCTCAGGAGGGACAGCATGAGGCTGGGTTTGCCATGCTGATTGCCTGCTTCCACCCAGGCTGGGAAGACTCCTCTGCCCTGTGCAGGACTGGAAAGGCAGCAAGAGGACCAAGCACCTGTCTACAGCCCATGGCCAGTGCAGGGTGGATGTGGCAAACAAGTCCACCAAGTGCTGGGTATGTGTGCTGCCTGGAGATGCACCCTGCCCAAAACAGGCAGGGCTCTGGGTTTGAGGCACCAGTTCGGGAACTGAACAGACACAATAGCTTGAAAATTACTGAATCCATCCAGAGAAAAACAAAGACCTCACAACTACTGTAAAAAGTGCTAAGTATTCACTGTCTCAGAAGGATTTTTCAGACGCTGAGCCTCAGCCATCCCTGCTGAAATCCTTCTTATTTCCCAAATCCTCTTATTGTTTCAGGTGTTACATCCATATAGTACTTTTAAATCCAACCAATCCTGAATATTTTTGTAAACCAAACTATCATCAAAATGTAAAAAGATTTATTTTAAATATGTGCCCAGACTAGAAGTGGTGACACTAGAAGAACTGCAGTTAGGATCATCTCACATGCAAAATTTTAGTATTTGTTCATTAAAATGGTGTCCACACACTTTTACAATAGGTACTGTCTGTAGGTCTAGAACAGCATTCAGAGGTGTATTGACCCAGCAGAGAGTGGGAATAATCCGAGTGATTATGACCTAACATAGAGTCTATGTAACTTTAAATCAATTGTGTTGCTTCTGTACCTGGGTTCTGACCATGTCTAAGTGGTAACACGCCTTCCCTGAGACAAGATGTGCAGCCTGAAATGAAAGAGCTTCAGGTTCTCAGATTAAGTGGAGAAATGGTTTTGAATGGATCAGCCAAGATAGCAATAATTGCCACAAGGCTTAATGTAGCTTGTGCACAAAATGTTTCCCAATTGCTTATGGTGGATTGTCAGATGTAAGAGCAGACAAATTGAGCAGATTGTGAAAATAATCCTAGCATAGCTTCCAACAACAGAAGTTAAACTTCTTTTTTGTTGCTAAGAAATGTGAAGTTACAAGAAACAGTAATACCAGCTGCTGCAGAACCAACAAAAGCATACAATATCGTTAGCTGCAATCATTCATTATACATCATCTGATTAAAAGAACTTGCTAAGTAGCTTTTTCCAAGACTTGCCCTTAGATCAAATGATACGTTTTGGCAGACAAGGTCTTCTGTATTGACACGTACACAGTGAAGCTCTTTGTAAATTGAGAAAACAGTTTCAAAACTTTGCTGAAAAGAGCATATATTTCCCTCTGCTCACTAGAGACTCAAATCCTATTAAAGCACTTCCAAAGGTTTTTCATTATCTAAAAGAGGACTAATCGGTAGTTTGTATGAGTGTTTTCAATATGGTAATGAAGCAATGTTAGGAAATGCTGAAATACCTCACCCCCCCAACCCCCAAACTATATTACAATTAAACTATTTGAATTCCAATATTATCCTTATTCGGAGATGCCAATATTAAATTTGGGACATTCCACTTTCTAAAAAGCTAATGAAAAATGAGATGAATGATTGCTGCCAGCTAAGTGTTGAAATCATATATATTGCATACATCTGTAATAGATGATCATTTAATCTTCATTTAGTCTTGAAGGGTTATGCATAGCTTTCAATCATTTAGGGAGTTTAATAATCTCTCCAAACATCAGAATTACCAACTCTTGTCAAACTTCAGTCCATGGGAATGATAAGGCATGCCTTCACATGACAGTTTATCTCTGTACCCTAAAGTTGAAAGATCTTAAAATATTTTCCAGCTAATGGAAGTTATTTTTGCACAGTAGTTCAGAATTGCTCAATTACAATTTTAAAATTCCTTAAGGATGAGAAGGTGATGAAGGAAAGATTTTTTTCAGTAACTGAGCACTCCTTATATTCATCTCATACTGCTACAAGTTTGACTGCTCTAATTTTAAAGCTATCAAAACACCTTTATATGCTAAAGCAATATGAAATAATGCATTATTAGAAGTACAAATTGCAAGAACAGTCCCTTTATTTGGTGTTATACATAACCTTTATCTAAAATGCATTATGTGATTAAAAAAAATTTCATTTAGTAATATTCATTAAGTCTCAAACTTTTCTGTCAGAGAACAAAATTACTTCAACCTGACAGATATTTTATTTGGGAAAAAAGAGCTAATCTTTTACAAAGTCTGTAAGCATCAGTGAATGTTTTGATGCTTGACAGTAACTTGGATGTGAATCTTGTGTATAAAGCATGTTCTTTACTGGGAGATCCATTCATGTGAGTGTACAAGCCTCAGGAGTCCCACACTGGAAAACAGTTGCATATTCTTTCTTTAGAAATGTTAGGTTTTCAGTTTCTTAGAACATGTGGAACGTGTTATATTCATTTCACTGTTGCATGTGAGGCATGTATGAATATTTTCTTTGTACACACACAGTTGGAAAGATTGTGAAATCTATTAAAGGCAAACTGCTTAAGGCTGAGCTTCCAATTTAAAGTGATTTTAATTGTAGAAGTGAGGAGTTTTATCAATTGGTTTTTTCAAGATGTATTTAAATGTTCTAAAATGATGCTTATCAGTTTACCAATAAACTGAAGCTTATCAGAGTGGAATGTTGCACTTGAGAGCAGTGGAAATTTCCATCCTGGAGAAAAACACATGATACTTGAAAAGCAAAATAGCTTTTCCCTGAAATGTCACTTAAATTAATGTTCCTAATTCCTATCCGAAAAAGTGGCCAACCTGCCAAAGAATGATGCTTTCAGGACTGATGATTTGTTCCATGACGAAAATGCAGTGCAAGCCTGCAGCCATGCTTTTAGTTTAATCCTAGGACTTGTATGTCTGGGTTTTTTTGTTTTTGTTTTCAAGTGTCACTAAATCTTTCTCCCTGCTCCTTCACTGCTAGATTAATTATTTTCCATGCAAGGACCCTTCTTTCATTGTCCTCCATTATTCTGTTTTGACCATACTGGGGAACTTATCCAAGTCAACAAAAAGGCAGCCTTTATCACAGAGAGGCTGTTCATGAAGTGGATGGTTTCATACATTACTGGGGGAGAATCGCCTTAACATCGCCTATTCACACTGACGTGCCAGGTGCATCCACTTACAGGGCTCAAAACGCTGCTACCAACACATCCTCCGCTGCCAAGACCATTATGTACTCTGAGTGATGGAGCAAGAGGCAGGACTTAGATCTCTGCTGGGAAGTGGAGGGAAGAGAGATTGATCTTTGTGTCTCACAAAAAAACCTGCTGTAGGGAGCTTTTTAACTCTCTGTGGCTCTGCAACTGTGAGAGCTTTGGAAGAAGATGGGCAGGAAATTAGTATGAGTTTAGAGCAAGCCTCTGCTCTGCATCACTGCCCCGAGATACTGTAAAGAGGACAAAGGGAAACTGGGATATAAATAGAGAATGACATTTTCCTTGCATTGTCCACAATGAATACATTTGTACATGAACAAAATCGTTGGAACGAGACAACATGCATGCCTGATGTTGAAGAAAAGCCTGTTTGTGCTTAGTACATTGAAGACATTGTCTGAAAATAGTTCATTCTTTTGTAAATATTGCCTCAGCATTGGTGCCAGGGTCACTGTTGCTTTGCGCTATCAGCTGAGTGAGTATCACTCATGCACGTGCTGCTGGAAGAAATTCTAATATGTGCACCAGACTTAGAAGGAAAAAATTATCCTCCTAAAGACTGTTCTCTTCATTTGTAGTTAATAGTCCCTGCTTTCCTCTTCTTGTTTCTTCCAGACTTGCTCTGTTTTCTTGCACCTAAAGGGTGTTTCATACATGTCACTGAGAAATAAAACTTGCCCCATCCCTCAGGTGCTGCTACGTGCTGATACATGGTACAGAAAGCAGACATCCTTTTCAGACAAACCCCCAGCCTATGGAAACCTTGCCTTTGCTTTTCCTCTGTAGTGACAGAGCTACAGCAGTTCCAGGCTACACTCCCTCTGCGTGCAAAGTGGTTGATGTCAGTTGAGCGGCGCCGAGTTGGAGATCTTGGTTCTTTGGTTTGTTTGCTTGGTTTTGGAAAGACATTTAGGTGGTGTTTCTTTTTCTTCCTCTTCAGAAGTTTTGAGAATCCAGCAAAACAAATACTTGTATCACATGCAGAACAAAACCTATGAAATTAATAAAATATGTTCTGCACCCAGTGAAAGCTGCCTTTCCTCTCCGAGCAGAAGGCAAATCTCATGAACAAGATTCTTCTGTATTTTTCCCTACACTCAGCTCTTTTGGCATAAAATATATAATAAAAAAAACCCAAAACCAACAAACCCCAGAGTTCATTAACATACGGAGATAATGGACCACAACTTGTCTTTTAAGTACTCTTGTGCAGCTCCACTGTTATTAGTGAGAAAGCACGCGTGGAAATGAGGCAGAACTTAACTATCAAACGAACAGAAAACTCCTTCCTGTGTTGTACCACATCAAAACACTTGCAATTGCAAGAAATCATGCAGCCTTTCTTTAGTCAATGGAAAAATGGTCTTTCTGGAGCACAACTCCCGTGACCTACTTCAGATCCCTAGTTCAGATTGAGCTGACCTGGTACTTGTTTCTCACAAATATAACGGAAGTTCAGAGGAGAAGAGATGTGCAATGCAGAGGTTTAAAGATGACTGAAGTGGATCCAAAGGTGTTTGTTAATGTGTTTGTATGAAGAGCTTCTAGCAGCAGCTGTAGGCTTGGATGTATATTTTAATGAAACTTAGAGTAATACTAAGAGGTTACTCCAAACAAAAGTGTTATCTGTTGGGATTTCCAACAGACCATGGTTAGTCTGGGAGGTAATTCCTATTGCTAGGCTCTTTATTTTTTTAAAAAACCTAACCAATGTGTTGGGTTTGGCAATCCAAGAATCTTGCAGGTGTAGGGGAGTGCAAAGGACCGCAGAGTTAGTCCGGTCCCTGGCTGTGCTGGCTAAGACCTGGTGTCAGAAAAGGTCATTGAAAATGAAAGGTTTCAACTGAATAATCTTTGAGTGACCCTCAGCAGATGCCAGTTGTAGGTGACCTTGACCCCTCCTTAAATCCTGGTTATCCATACCCAGAATAGTTTTGACTCTCAGGTGAGACCGGTTTAACTCTCCTAGAAAATGGAATTTCTTATAATGGGAGTCAAATAATATCACCATTTTTTTGTATTTCCTTGTCCTCCAAAAAGCAAAGCCAATACACGTCCATGTACATCTTATATTAAAATTGAAAATATTTTGTCTCACTTTTTGGCTACGCCACGCTGCTCTCATTTCACTGTCTGATTAGGAATGGGCTTTTATTTCCTGAAAACCTTCCACTCCAGGAAGTAAATGAATATATTTGTACCTGAGTATACTGTTCCCCATCAAGACAAACCACAATCTGAAACTACAGAACTACCCTCAAGCATTTCACAGTAGCAAGCATATAGTTATCCCTATGATGCTGACAAATAAATCAGGGGGAAAGTGAACTACTGACTTGCCCAAAAAGCAGTCAAAGGAAGAGCTGAAAATTATACCTTTAAAAAATACTATGATGTTCAGGCAATTTTCAAAACATTTCTCTGTCCTAAAGAAGGCATAGTTCAAGTTCAAATGAGATGTGGTAGGAGCTATTGTACCAGGCTTATGCAGTGTCTGAGGATAATGATTCTTCACATCCCGAAGATTACTATACTCTTATATTCTCTGCTTTTATCTCCGTGATCATGCCCCAAGGTTAAGAAGTGGCACCATAGAAATCAGGCCTCCAGATTTTGCAGTTGGCAGTGGGAGTTTCTTTAAAATCCCTGACAGAATGGGGATGTTGCATATTTTTCTTTCAGCTCGCACTGCACCCAGTTTGAAGTGAAGCCGTGTCGCACACACCCATCTTCACCTGGGCAAAAGGGCCAGACACTCAATCTGCTCCTGGTTGCCGGGACAGGGCTCAGGGGACATGAGGCCTGCTCTGCAGCTGGACTGCTGGGTAACAGCAGACAACTTCTCCAAGAGCTACCTGGAAGGAAAAGAACTGCATCTCAGGAATCCCAGTTTCTTGGGTGGTGTATGTGCTTCAGTCCAACAACTGCGTCTGTGCATTTGACCTCTGCCTGGGTTTATGGCACAGAAGATGTGCTCTTCTGGGTATCCACTGCTCAGACAGGCTTGTTGTCTTACTACCTTGATTGCAGTTGCTTAGCTGAGGCCTTTTATTTTTTGCCATATTTCTACAATAATAAGTCAATAAAGTTTTCACATTCTGCTCTCTCCTAAAAAAACAGTTAAACAATCTATAGCTGAAGGACGAATGTCCAATGACACAGTAATTCATTAACAGAAAATTTACTACATATCTGATACAAATGATTTACTAGAAATTAGCCCATCATATGACGCTTCAGGCTTTCTTGATAAATACCTTAATGCAGTCCATTTTTACGTCTTCTAACTCAGGTCTGCCTTTCAGGAGCTATTTGGAATTCATGAAATATTAGATAATTGCTTGCAAAGCTGTTGCACCTACATTTTTCCAGAAACAATACCATAAACCCCGCAAATTAAAACATAGGTATGCTTTCACACATATAAGAGTCCACTAACAATAGTACTCAGCATAGCATTGAAAAAAAAAAGGCAGAGCATTGAAATTCAGTCGTTTTCTTATTATGACTCAAACCCTTTGTTGTTACACTGCATAAGGTGATAGATGGATATTTTTTTCTGGAGTAGTTATGTAGTTTTCTGAACTAAAACGTTGAGAAGACTGTTCATAGACAACTACATTTCACAAACAGATTTTATTTGCGCTTTGAGCACTTTGGGCCCTCATTTCAGTGTAGTTCTCTGCATGTTTTCTAGTCCTGCAATAGGGCTGATATTCTAGACTTCCTGTTTCAATGGTTCAAAAAGAACAAGAAAGCCTAAGGGTCAAAGGAAGAAAAAATGCTTTGGTAGTTGAATGAGGTTGACTAGAAATGTGAATGTCAATGAAAACTAGAATCTACTTCTGTAGCATATGCTGCTGTGATTGGTTTTCTCATATGGTATGACTTGGTGGATTTTTAAAGCAAAATTTGTAAATTTTACTCAAAAAAATGGCAGTAAATTTTTTTTCTCCAGCCCAGCAGAAAATTGATCAAAAATTTGCCAGTGCAGAAGTGTGGATTGATTACTCAAAGTAGTCAAGCAGAGAATATACTAATTCTAAGTAGGTACAGCTTTCTTCACTAGTTGTGCTCTGCAATGGGTTTGGAGCCTTGACTTTGTGCCACATTTCTGGTAAGTAGAAAGGAAGTTTATCAGTATTTTCATGGGACAGAATTATAACAAAAACATTGTGATACAATGGAGTTATTTCAAAATAAAGTTTCTCTCCGGATTGGGATGTTTCTTGATAGACCATAAATAGGGAGTTAAATATAAATATTCGAGAGAAAGCACTGTCAAAAAAAGAACACCCTACCTTACGACTTGTGAATGAGTTAAAGTAAGCAATTTTATTAATAGCATTCTAGCAGTAGTTCATACTGCAAGGCTTTACAACTGTCTTTCGATGACAATCTGACTTCATAAACACAATATATTATTAATTATAATTTGCTTTTATCGTCCAGGTGTCCCACTTCAGACCAGGGACCTTTCCTCTAGGCACTGTAAAAATTCATTAGAAAAGTGTCTGGAGAGATTAAGATGAGTATCTGGCTGTATCTTGGCCTTGATTGCAAAAGAGCACACTGTCAAGCATCTTAATAACATATTTACGGATGTTCAATTAGATGCTAGAGAACAAAATTGATCACCATGCTTAAAAATGTTTGCTGCTGCATTACAGTGGTGAAAAATGTTGCCATCTATCACGCATATGGCAGTCCCATTGGCTGAAAACCAGTTCCCACAATCACTCTCCCTGCCTTGTGGAGGAGCTGAAAAGCGCATCTCGTCCTGCTTCCTCCTTGTCTTCAGTTTTCCACATGGACCTGAGAAGCGTGATCAGGGAAGGCTGTGGGAATCAAAAACAAAAGCCCACCAAAAAATTATCCATCCCCTGTTCATCTTTTGTTAATGAACACAACGTTTTTTATCCAGTTCTTGCAAGACAAGCTCCATCTTGTCTTGAACAGCTTTCTGCATCAGGTTACACTTCACATTTCCTGAGCACGGGTGACCTGAATCACAGATGATATCGTAGATGTGATATGGTCTGGAAAGCAGTACTGGTACTGGAAATCCCTCAGATGTACATGTTATACCCTACACCTGCATCTGTTTCTGTCCCAGCTGTATCACTCCATTGCCCCACAGGTCACCTGGTGACCTTCACAGACCCTCATGTCTGTCTTGGATGGTCTAACTTGTAAGCTCCCATCTACATTTGAAACTCTTACTAGTTCCTTACTGTGTAGGCATGGTTTTTAATTACATTTTTACCTGCTTTTATCATGGCAGTGGACACAGCCATTCACTTCCACTGTAACAGCCTTGTCCTCTTCCGTACTGACAGCCCTTGGCTCGTTAGCAGATTTCACCAGTACAGTCAATACACGGATTGTGCTGTTGGTACAGGGTCAATAATGTAAATATTAAATAATCCTGATCTTTGAGGTACCCCCAGGTGCCTCATCTAGGAAATCATGTCAACAGTGTCTGCTGTCACACCTCTTTTGCCCAGTGTTTCATATGTGTGTGTGTGTGTGTGTGACTGTTACAATTCTGGACATAATGCTCCCTCCTGCTTACTGATGATTTTTAGTAGCATTGCAACAACTGCATTACCATTATCAACAGATTTGATTTAGGAGGATAAAACAGGGGAAGAGAGGTCCAAATAAGGGTCGAAGTATAATCAGACTATTCTACATTCTCAAATTCACCGCTCCTTAGCATATTTCCAGCAGCATCATGGTTACCTTCTTATGTTGTTTCTTTTCCTCTTGGCCTTTCTGAAGGTAGGGAAAGAGCCTGTGAAGCAAACTGCTGTTTTAGTACAAAGGGTTTTGTTTGCTTGTCTGATATTGGCTTTCTAGCTTTGATTTTGCAATGTTTTTTAAACATGCACGTTGCTATGCATTTATGTTAAAGGAAGCCAAGCCAAAGAATCATGTGCAGCACTTGGAAAGTAGTAGGAAAGTTTCATACACCACTATAGTAATAGTTTTTTTTAATTGTTCTCTGACTCTTTTTTTTGTAATTCCTAACATTTTGTTTGCTTTTTGAGCCACTGTCAAGCACATTGATGTTTTTGTGTCTATTACAGACCCACGAGCCTGCTCCGAAGGGGTAACAGCCAGCTGAGACCCCCTCATTTTCCCCTGGGTATCACAGTGCAGCTTCCTTTGCTGAGGTTCGTCTGCTGGTTTATTGCTCAGTCGCTCAGTTCCCCATCTTTTGATGTGTTATTTGTCCACATGAGAAGCTGTCTCTTCACCCATGCACCTTAATTTCTTTGAGACCCTTTGGTAAAAGATGTTGAATCTTTTTCCCATTCCCTGTAGGCATATTTGCCAGATTGCCTTTCGCCGTACAGAGGAACTTGCAAAGCATTGCTTCCCTTCACTAAAGCTCCCATTTTCTTTCCCTAAGTGACACTTACTTACTCATTTGTTCACTAATTCTTTTCTTTAACTAGTTCACCTGGCTTGATCATCAGACCTAATGTCTGGAGTCTTTCTCTGGAGCCAACACTAAAAATTTATGCCATGTGAACCAGCAAGTATTTCCCTAAACTCATATTTTGATACACTTAGTATTGGTTTTATATATATCATTTGCCAGATAGATGTTTTATGTTTACTTCATTTGGACATAACTTCACATTTTTGAAGGATGCCTTTTAACTTCTGGTAATCTCAACCAAGTTGTTTAACTATGCTCAGTTTCTTATTAAATCTCATAAACCTCTTCGCTGGACTAGAAGAGAAGGGTGAAAGTCTTGGGGCAGTAAATTGCAGGATGTAGAGTTTCTTATGTCTCTGGTCTTCTCAGCTACCTGACAAAGACTTCAAGACAGTCTGTGTTTCACCACCATCTCTGTGACTGACCTTCTCTGTGAATTGTTTAGATGGAGGTGAAATGACCCAAAAGAAAAAAAAAAAAAGTAGTTTCATTCTGGCTTTATTTCTTTCTGGGTAGGAAAACTTGTGCAGATTGGTGCTTGAATCCAGGTAGAAGAACAGTCACTTCAAACAGGATTTTAGAAATAATCAGAGTTTAAAAGGGAGAAAAATTGAGACTGCCTACCAAGAACTTGGATGCAAGGAAGTGCAAGATAAAATTGGATAAACAGAAAATAAGAAAAACACCACAAAGCTTTCCGTAAGACTAGATTATGGCACATTAACCAGACATTTTGAAAAAAACACCAACCCCTACTTTTCGACATCGAGGAAGTTAGTTGACCTAACCTGACTGGATTTCAGGCAAACATTTGTTAGCATGCCACTTGTAAAAAAAAAATATGAAGTAATGAAGACAGCCATTGCTAAAATAACTGAATATGAATAAAAGCTTTCAAATAGTTTTGAAGGAGTAGTCTCAGCCTCGAGGAAAACTGCCAGTGGAATTCCTTAAAGAACGATCCCAGACAGACCTTACTATTTTCACTGACTATCCTAACGTAGGAATTAAGTGTATGATCAGCCGATGACACAAAGCTGACATTGTTTGCACAAAGGAGGACTTAAATATCATATAACACAGGGCACAAAGTCACTTTACATGATAGGCTTGACTCAGGATCCTGGAACCCGGCACACACCAAACGTAGCAAAAGTTGTCCAGTACAGATAAACCACAGTGGTCAAGTTTCAAGTGGTGTAGTTGTTCCACAGGCATAGAAGTAAAATATATCAAATAAAATTGCTATATAAAAATGCCACAATGCAAATTTCATACAGCAAGTTCCAAGGGAAAACAAAAAAAGAAAAATAGATTTTTGCTTTATTAGAGACATGCATAATGTTACCTAAGTGCCAGAAACACCATCACTGAAATCCTCCAGACTCCTCTATAAAAATGATTCTTACTTTTACATGTTGTTCAGAGTACCACAAAACTGTTACACATCCTGCTCTCCTCTCAATCTCACAAGCATAACCTGTAAACTGGAGATTAACCTACAAGATCAATAGAAACAACATAATGTGACACTTGGTCAATTTCCTCTGTTGATCCTAGAAAACTATTTCAGAATTTGGTCTCGTGCTCCCAGAGCTGTCAAGTGCAGCCGGTGCAGGACACCGAGTCAGAAGTACTGTATGACTTCTGAAGGCTTATCTGAAATAACATGCCATGATGTATCCGAAGTTAATGTAATGGTAGAGACAACTCTTATTTCGTGAGCCAAGCTAGCTCACCTGTAAAGCCCTGTGCCATATCATGTGCATGTGCCAGCTCACGTCTATAGTCATGCAAAGCGTAGAGGTTCCTGAACAAATCTAGACACACCAGAAAATTCACAGGAAGCCCGTGGCTTGGATGAAACTTGATGACACCCTTTGTATAAAAAGCCTTTTGACACCCTTGTCATGCAATACCAGTATAATGGTGCAGTCATAAACTTGGAACAAATAACAAGAAATTTTGCTATCAGCATCCATAAAAAAAGGGTAGCTTGGGCCTGTGAGATGTTGATAGCAGGTAGCTCTGAATATATATATATAAAATATATGTAAGACATATTAAATATATTGAAAATATCAAAGTATTGGTTGCTGTATATCTAGCAGGGGTAGGAAGATACTAATGCCACCATGAGAGGCCCTGATGACATCTTACCTGGAGTGCTGCGTCTGCTTCTAACCCTGCACATTAGAAGAGATTTATTGAAAGTGGAAAGGGTCCAACGGGGTAGAATGGTGGGGAAAAGGCAGCCTCTATGACAGGTATGGTATGGCTGTTGTGGCTTAACAGCTTTTGGCAGCAACCTATGAAAGCTCAAGGGGTGACAGATTGTAATGGGACATTACACTGGGAGAGAGAAATGCTCTTTATACTGAAGCCCCAAACCCCACAGAAGACAGGGGGCAGCTGGTGCTGAGTATATGTTTAGAGGAACAAAAAATGAGGAGCAACCTCATGGCAAGGGTAGCTTCAAGATGGAGCCTGGTGTCTCTGAGCAGGGTGAACAGTGCAATGTGGCTGCCTGCAGTAGCTGTGATCGAGCCCTAGGCCTGAGGAGGTCTTCTACAGCCTTGCTTACGTCAAGGTCAGAGCTGACAACGAAAGCTTTGATTTTCTAAATTCGTATAAAATGTAAACATTTGCCACCAGTCAGTTTATCATCACCTGCTATCTTGTGTTCAGTAGTGTTACACAAGAGTGTAAATTAGTGCAGAGTGCAATCCTTCTGATTATTACAGTCGGGGAACAAATAGGTCTGTGCATATGCAAAGATCTAATTAGTCACGTTGTGGTTGCATCTATGTGGAAATACCCTGTTTGACTATGAAATCATACTGACTGCTTTGGCTTATACAACTACGTGTGTTGCTGCGACTCTTGCATAAGGAGAATTAGGCCTTCCGTTTTAATAACACTTTACCATTCTGCTCAATTCTGAGCCCTTAATCTTGCATCACAGTAACATACGGCAGTAGCAACACATAATTGTGTATTTTTCCAATTTTCCATTTTGTGAAATGCTTGCTCCTGACCTCTGCTAAATGTGTACAGTGGCCTACCTTGACACAATGTTAGATTAATCTTAACTGAAAAGAGTCCTGGTGTAGCTGTAATAGTAAAAAGAATATGACTCAAATTTCAGTTTAGGTCTTCTTTTCTCTTAAGAGCTTTATTGTCTTAGTATTTCACATGTGTAGTTTCACAAGTTCTCTTTGGTTTAGACTGAGATGACTCGTCCTTATATCCCTGTCAGTTTTGATGGTGTCCCAAGTGCCTCCTTAGTGGTATTGCAAAAGGAAATCCTCATAAACCTCATAAAGCCCTAAAAAAGCTGAGGGCAAAACTGAGTAGATCTCTGCTCTCGCAGGCAATGTCCTCCCTTTGCGCAGCGCTGTCACCGGTGTCCATGGTAGCTCTGCAGAAAGACCCACAGTTTGCAGGTTTTGCTTGTTCTCCGCATCTCGAAGTACACCCTCACCCCGAGCACCTTTTCTGTGTTTGCTCAACGTTTAAGGGAGCTTACTGCTGGGATTTCCAGGGCAGAGGTCACTGCGGTGCTTCTGTAATTTACAGCTAATAGGTTATGAAGCAGAAATGTAGTTTGGAGGACTGGGCATGGTACAGGGTCATGTTCTCTAAAGCTGGCATCAATACTTGCCTTTCTGCTCAATTTCTAGGGGCACCTGCTTGTTTCTGAATCATCACTACTTTATGCAGATGAGTGACAGCAATGGACAAATAAAAAATTGTTCATGGAAATAAAAAATACCTGGAACCTTTCTCTGGAATTTGATGATTTCTTTTACTTACACATAGCAATTCAGATTCCTCCTAATTACTAGTTACTTCGAGGGTTAATTTTACCTCCTTCCCCCTCTCCCGACACACAGACGCGTATATATATTTATGTACTCACACATACGCATACCTCATCAAAATTATTTCAGCATAAGTATGAATACCATGAACCAAAAGTTTGGCATCCCTATTACAGTGAAAGCTGACTGCCACCTATGGGTAAGAGTCCATGTTAACGTATTTAGATAAAATTTTATTATTCTTTATAATTAATTCAATTTGTAATTATCTAGCAGGACAGTTTGGATCCATTTGCCATATATTTTGTCAACAAAAATCACTGCTCACCCTCTGAAAACTGGGTATTAAAACCAAGTCCCTTACAAAGGAGCCCCAGCTTTACGACGAGTGAAAAAAAACAGGGTACGACGTTCTTATTTTTCTTATTCTGAATAAGGAATACGCAGAAGTACCCCAGTTCCCCATGTAAAGAAAAAAGACTCAACGCTACACAGCGAGGTACATCATATTAAATAAAACTTTATTTAATGATTATCATATTTTTAAGTTTACCCACCTCAAGGTTTTAATATTTTGCTTACTGCTTTCTTTTACTAAATACAAATAGCTTAGCTATGCAGTCTCATGAAAATGGGTATATAATCAGCATGTCATAGTAATTTTCTATTCATAATTTTTCATTTTTCATAGTAAAACGAAAGCTAAGTGGGGGAAGGCAGGCAGTGGAAAAATGTATGGCTTGATTATATAAGACTCGATTTTTCTGATAATCAGTCTATGCAACATTTACTTAGAAAAATCAAAAGGAAGTACAGACTGAAAAGCCAAACTTATTGTATCAAATATAATCTTACTGATTCTGCTTTCAGGTACTCAAAAGCAAACAGGCTGACAATTCTGTATATCTGAATACCAACAAGAAAAACGCTAAATTACAGCTGCTGTACTGTAGTAAGTTGCATTAAAATGGACATCACTCTCCATTTCTCAGAAATACAATAGGTAAAAATAGCTGGAAGTATACCAGGTTAATGCATATATTTCAGTTCGGGAAAAAATAATTTTGCTCTGGAAAACAGAATTTAATTGTGGCCATTATATTTCTCCCTTTTGGGGCAGGGGCATGGTATTTCAAGAACCGAAAGGAACTCACGAAAGGGAAAATTGCATTAAAAGAGATGGCAATGAACACAAACTAAAAATGAGTCTGATATTTATTTTTTAAAATCACCCTTTTAAAGAAATCCTAGTCTTGGGCTTTCTCATTCATATTTTACTTTATTTAATGTGATAATCAGCCTATCTAAAAAACCTGAAATAAATATTACACTGGTGCTTACCTCGTGCATTTTCACTAAGTTTTGTTATTAAACTTACATTATAAACTTATGAAATGCTGTAAAAGCAGTCAATAAATGCCACACAAATATCAAACTTTATCACATCAACATTTCACGCTTGCTCTCCGACAGTATTGGTGTCCTTTATAATCTATGTAATTTGGACATTTATGGTAAAATATTTGGGCTTCACAGACAGAAGCATCTTGCAGCTAAAGTAACTCTGCTCCACAGTAATGTATTTGTGATGCATTTTACTTCTTACTTCTGCACTGACATATTTTAGACGCTGCAAAAATAGTGTTCTCCAATTTACTTCCTCACATCCACTTTGGCTACCGAATCAAGCCGTCAACTGTCCACTAACATTTCTCCGTGTTTTCAAACCCCACTTTCAACTTAACTCACTTAGTCTCCTCGGATGGAAACTTCATATCAGACAGAAATTACTCCTTATCATGTTTGATGAATCCAACTCAAAACAAAACACAGAACTGCATCAACATCTGTGACAAATGACTTGTCTCAGCCATTCTGCCCTTTCTTATTTAATCTCCCACTGGAGTACAATTTAGTACTGTTTTATAGTGCAGACCTTCTCCCACCAAACTACTGCTTGCAAAAAGTATATTTTTCTTTCCACGTGTCATACCAAAACCTGAGCAGAATATAGCTGAACTTTGTATTATAAAATAATTACTAGCAGGAGAATGGAAGTAAATAAGTAAGCTAGCACTCCAAATTTACAAGAGCAAGAAAAAGGTAAAAAACCGCATAAAAATGCGATACAGATTTGTTAAACTAATAGATCTATTAATAGAATATGAATCAAAACCCTTTTTTCCCGGTGACACATCACCGAGTTACCAGTTGTGTACTTCTACAAGTATAAACTGAGAGCAAATTTTTTCTTTATATAGTCAGCATTACATACTCAGTATTATGAATAATATAAAGTATAATTTATATAGGCAGTATTATGAATTTTGAGATATTCCTATTTCAGTATATTTAAAACTGAGGCCTTGTTAAAGGACAGGCTACTTGGAAAAATCTCTGTGATATTGGAAAACCAATAAGGGTT
Organism: Tapera naevia; assembly: GCA_033556795.1. Taxonomy (NCBI): domain Eukaryota; kingdom Metazoa; phylum Chordata; class Aves; order Cuculiformes; family Neomorphidae; genus Tapera; species Tapera naevia. The sequence continues at coordinate 274,432 of JAUMJJ010000406.1, forward strand.
TCTCCTAATTTTTTTTTCCACCAATGATCTCAATGTTTGATAGAGGAAAAAAAACTCCACAAATCAGGCAGTGCACCTAATTCTCTGAAGGGCTTATTGTTAAATTTCTGCCTTTAAAAAAAGACAAGGAAAATTCCACTTCCCAAGTTAAGGAATACAGAACATCGTAACATCATAGCTTTAAAAAATGATTCTTTCTGTTCTATTCATGTGCCTCATCACTTTCCCTCGAATGCTGCTTATACTGTATAACACAGATTTTACTTTAAATAATAGTACTTACGCCTATAGGGATTTTTTTGTTTCTAATAGCTTTACTAGATTGGTCATGGATTTTTACGATGCTATGTATTTTTTCAGTACGCGGTTATGTGCCTGCATTTTTCAACAGATATTCAAAATATTATTGTATTCTGGTCTAGTCCTGTATTTGACACTGGAAAAGTGCATTCAGATACTCATAAGATCATATGCTTACAACTAAACGAAAACAATAGATTACCTTGTGATACGGTGGGATGAATGGGACTTTATTCTAATGGGGAAAACCCTGTTTATTCATAGCAATTTAGTTTATAGTTGAGAAAGGGAGCAAAGCACCTGGAACTGACTCATTGTAAATTCTAGAAATGCAAGGAGCGTCACAAAAAGTCTGCAGTTACCTTGTTTTTTAAGTAACCATGCTGAGCTGAAAGCTATTAACAGTAGCAAGGACTTGCATAACGAGGACTTGAAGGAAGGCTTAGTACTACCCATGCTGGAGTGATTTGGAGAGAAAGAAGGCACGTATTTCTTTATGATACATTATGTAACAACACAGAGGGCAAGCCGAGGCATTCAAAAAAATACAGGACCCACATTTGATCTTATACTGGGTATTTATCACACAGATATTTTATAATGCTTATAGCTCAAGACTTATGAAACACTCAACTTAGGAATGTTATCCAGTAGAAATGAGTTTAAAATGTTTTAGATGACACATTTTATGCCCTGTACGTCTTTAGGCAAATATAATGGGTCCTATAATTCATTTTCTTCAAACTTCTGCAATACATGCAATCTCAGATAAAATAAAATTGTCAAAATCAGTGATAGCTGGACCTTCTGGTTCACATTAGTGTGAAGAGAAAACTGCTGTTGAGCTGACACATTGATAGATTACGAGTTCTGCTGAAGAATAGCTAAAAATGGTGATTCAATCTTGTCGCTACTATACAAGAATAACAGAACTGGAGATGTTACTTGCGATATCGTGCCTTTTATCAAAATCCTAAAGGGTTCTGGTGCTTCGAACACATTCTTTTCCTGAGAGCTTCTGGCTTTAAAAAATACCAGTGTTAAATAAATGAAACTAAATTGGCCTATTAAACAAATAGGATAAGCTTGTGCCCTAAATTTATTTAAACAGAAAAAAAAAAAAGACTGTAAAAAGACTATCTTTTAAGGGCTTTAACACCCCCCCCCCCCATTTATTTATTTATTTTACAGTAGAGACGCTGGCGTTGTAATGACGAAATGGAAAGCTAGGAGGATTATGAAACACAAGTAACATGAAGGGCAAACCTGACTGAGAGAGGGAGTATTATTCCAATTATTTAAAACTTAGCTGGGTTAGCTCCTCAACTGAGTTAAATCAATATAGCTCCCTTGAAATCAGTAAGGTGATACAGATTCACTGAAGATGTTATCTAGCACGTAAGATCAGGGAGACCGTCATCTATTAGGACACACAAACATAAACACATGCGGAGAGTCATCTTTTCTAAATAGCTCCTTCACCTTTAAATACTCAAAAGAGAACCTTTAAAAGAGGCACCTTAAGCACTTCTGCTATTCTATCCCTGGTCCTCTGTTGATCTGAACCTTGCGTGGTCATTTATGCTGATGTGGTCAGGGCTGAACACTGACTTTGGTCCCTCAGTGCTTCATACTTCCCTGTGCTGCTGCAAATAACCACGAAAGGCTCAAGATGGAGGTAATGGGGCCTTGGTGGTTTGTGCTTTTCTCCTACGGACATCTCAGAATGCTCCCGGTGCTTGCTTCCCATTCATCCAAGGAGTCCTGCAACAACAGAAGGGGAAACAAGGCTTCACAGTCCTCATCCTTCACGGAGAGAGATAACAGGTAAGGAAAAGGAGGCAACAGAAACATAGAGGGAGGGAGGATTTCTTATTACAGGCTCCTCTCTCCAAAATGGAAAGAAACCTTGACGCAAAATTGATCATATCGTAAAGACATAAACAGGCATGTACCTCAAATTTCTGATTTCGGTGGTATTGTTTCAGGGAGGTATAAATTATTCTTTGGGGTTTTATTTTCACTTTTACTGGTGCCTCTATACTAAGTATTTGCAGCTTCTCCTACAATAATTAATATTTCATGTTGCATAGGAATTTATTTATCCTAAGGGAAAAAGAATAATCTCCCCAGCAAATATATGACATAAGTTTTGTTCTCAATTTTGGGATAAATGAGGAAGAGGGGAAGAAAAGCAGTAAGGCAGAAAGTTCATCACCTTGCTCTAAACTGTAGGCAGAGCTAGAAAATGAGATTAAATCCAAGAAACATCGCAACCCTTCTCTCTGTTTTGCCTACAGCTCTTAGGCACGCATCTGCTTTTCAGTATGCAAACCGACATCTTTAGGATATTTGGGCATTAACGCACCGGGGATAAGGGAGAGAAACAAGTCAGAAATATTCAGAGGGTGTGAAGCAGTGAAAGAGTAACCAAGTGGAAATGCTTTAAACAATGCTATTACGGCTTGATGCCGAAGTAAAATCATAGAATCTTAGAATCATAGAATGGTCTGGGTTGGAAGCAACCTTATAGATCATCCATGTCCAACCCCTTTTGAATTTATATGTTCTCCTTTCAAGCCTGTAAGCTTGGTAACGAGTGAGACGAGTTAAATATTCTGTTTGGGATGTATATTGATTTTTGCTTGTTCTTTGACAGAAGAGCTCTTACAGAGGTAAGTCTGCTTTTAGGACAGGCCTGTGGTGAGAGGCTGCAACGCAGCACGGAGAGACTCAGGTAATTCTGGCGGGGCAGCATCTTGCGATGCAGAACCCATCGCGTACCCAGCCCACCTTACGTAAGGATTTCATTTTCCTTAGGCTGCATCCCGCCACCACACGAGGGGAAGGAGAAGAGGCTGCTATCACATGCCCCCACCCCCCCCACCCCGTGCAGTGCCAATTCCAATATCTGCATCCTCACATCTTTTATCATCACTAGTCCTTCTCCTCTCTGCACAGCACATCCACGCAGCGGCGTTTACCTACTCGCTCGAGCCGTGGCTGCCACGCACCCCACCTGCGGGATGCGTTGCCGGAGAAGGAACCCCGCACGCCTGCGGGACGAGGGGCTCCTGGAGAGCAGCGTTCCTGCGGCGGGGAGCATCCATCGCAGCTCGGCGTTGGGCAAACATCCCGGCCCCTCTGCGTCGCCTTCCACCCTCCTCTCTCCTAACACCAGGTGCGTTTTATTGCTCACCCCCTTCCTCTTCCCAACACCCGGTGTATTTATTGCTTATCCCATCCTCTTCCCAATACCAGGTGCGCTTATTCCTCATCCCATCCTCTTCCCGTGAATCCAGCATCTGCAGCCTGGCTGGCTCCCCCCTGGTCACCACCGATACGAGCTCTCCTGCTCCTCCTTCGGGAGCAATCCTGCTCCTTGGGAGCTCCCCCCGAGGAAGCTCGCCCTGCATCTCAAAGCCTCCCTAAAGCCGGAGCCCTTAAAAACAAAAAAGACAAAACCCCGCCACTTCCCACGCTCCCTTCCTCGCCTTACAGGAGTTCGCCTAAGCAGGGATATAAAAAAAAAACAAGGAGAGGGGTCGGATAAGGAGAGGAAACCCACCCAACCTCACGGCCGAGCCCCAGCCCCGCGCACGGGGCAGCGCGCCGCGCCGCGATGTATTTCCCTCCCTTAGCGACAGGGGAGGCGCGCGGCGGCCGCGGCGCCGCCATTGGCCGAGTGGGAGCGGCGCGGCGCGGCGATTGGCTGGCGCCGCCGCCAATGGGGCGCGCTGTATCCGGGAGGCAGGGGGCTGCGGAGCTATTTCGATCCGCGCTCGGTGATGTCACCGTGGGGAGAGGGGGAGATGGCGGGAAGGGGGAGCGGGGAGCGGGGAGCGGGGCGGGTGCGCCTGCCAGGGCGCGTTAGGGACGGGGTGGGCGCTGCCTCCCAGGAGAAGGGTGGCGAGGTGCTCTTGTTCTGTAGTGGCGATCCTGGAGCGTGTGGATTAATTCACAGAATCATGGATTTACAGACTCGTTGAATCACAAAACGGTTTGGGTTGGAAGGGACCTTAAAGCCCATCCAGTTCCAACCCCTGCGACACCTCCCACCAGACCAGGCTGCTCAAGGCCTCATCCAGCCTGGCCTTGAACACTTGCAGAGAGGGGGCATCCACAGCTTCCCTGGGAAACCTGCGCCAGTGCCTCACCACCCTCATGTGAACAATTTCTTCCTCGTGTCCAATCTAAATCTTATCCCTTCCAATTTAAAGCCATCCCCCTTCGTCCTATCACTACCTGCCCTTGTAAAAAGTCCATCCCCAGCTTTTCTGCAGCACCTTCAGGTAGTGGAAGGCTGCTACAAGGTCTCTCTGGAGCCTTCTCTTCTGCAGGCTGAACAACCCCAACTCTCTCAGCCTGTCCTCATAGCAGAGGTGCTCCAGCCCTCTGGTCGTCCTCATAGCCCTCCTCTGGACCCGCTCCAACAGTTTCACGTCCTTCCTATGTTGGGGATTCCAGAACTGGGCACAATATTCCGGGTGGGGTCTCACCAGTCCTCCGCGGGGCTGCTCTCCAATTATGTCATCCCACATCCTGTATTGAAACCACGGATTGCCCCAACCCAGGTGTAGGACCTTGCACTTGGCCTTGTTGAACCTCTTGAGGTTCACACAGGACCACTTCTCCAGCTTGTCTTATTCAGGGATAGGAGTTGGACTTAATGATCCTTGTGGGTCCCTTCCAACTCAGGATGTTCTGTGGTTCTATGATTCTGCAGCTGTTCAGGGGGAGGAGTCACCTCACAGCACCTTTCTGCACTGCCCTGATACGTGCTCAGTGCCTCCTCATGGCCTCAGCGATACTGCAGTAGCAATCGAGTGCATTGAATGTAATCCCTTGAAACGTACCTTCAGAAAGGCTTATCCCTGGGCATTCCGGTGTTGCCTGGCTTTAACCCTGAGAGGAGGTCACAGTGGCAGGATATGGTAGGAGACAGCAGGAGAAGCTTGACCATGGAGGTGGCTTCTGCAAAGGGAGGGGAAGACTTGTCCTAACTGGGGGTCCTCAATCTGAGTTTAGTTTTCTTTTAAGGATGTTCTTTCACTGAGGGAAAGAAGAAAGAATGAGAGAGCCTCTTTCAGGGACTGACTGTGTGCCTTTTCAGTTCTGTTGGCATTTCTTTGCTTTTTCCTATTTGGAAATCTGCTTGGAATGAAGATTAAGTCACTACACTTAATGTGTTGTTTATGTATTGTGTTAGTTTGTCAATCCCACACTCCAGATTTTCTGAGTTGCCTGCAAGGCTCAGGAAATAATATTTTTTGTCGTTTTGAATGGAACTGTCTCCCCATGGTCCCTGGCTTGTTTACTTCTGAGGTGACTTCAGGAAGTGGCACTTTCCTCTGAAATATTGGATCAGAATTAGCAAGACAGGAAAAGCTAGGCAGAGATGTTGTCATGTGTAACAGGTGAGATTCTGACAGATGGCTAAGGACACCCTTCTGTCGAGTCACGAGGTTCAAAATGGACCACCTTGCTTTCTAAGCATCCCTTCAGAGAGGAGCCTAGGTGTGGCTGAACCCATTTCTAGTCCCAGACTTGGTCAGTGGTTTATGACTAAAGGATCATGTGTGTGTGCTCATATGTGTTCTTGCCACAAGTCAGAATCCAGTTACCTATGAGAGTCTCCTTAGAGACTGGCACACGCAGGATTAACACGTGCAGTTCACAGCCCAGTCTTGCTGCATTAGCACTTAAACACTTATAAACGGATAACAATTAGCATAAATATATATTTACAAAACAAGTAACAATACATTAGTAGTTACTTTCCTGGAAAAACATTTGACAGATATTTCTTCTTGGTGAAGGAAGCGAGGTTCAAACCCATCAACCTGTCCAACAGCTAAGGAGGTCATTTTATCTCCCCCCCACAGCACCCGGGTGCCCTCCGCAAAAACGTTTTCAGCCATAGATTTTAGACCTTTTGAAAACTCTTTGGCATCTCTTGGCAAGGTCGGACTAAGTCAGTTATTAGGTATTGGTTGGTCCTTGGCAAGGCCACTGGTGTCTTCAGGGGACTCGGCAGTTCACCACACCTTTCAGGTGGGGAGATCAGTACATGGCGTTTGGGAGTGTTACTGCTCTTAGCTGAAGCAGCACCAGGCTGTGAGTCCTCTGTCTCACCCCAGGCGTCACTTCACTGATTTGAGCGTGAGACCACCACCCAATCTGCCTGTGTTACCAGATGCAGTTTTCCGTTACTGGTTGCTCCCTCTCGCAAAACGCTTGTTTTTGCAAAAACGAGATCTACAGGGTCTAACAAGTCTGTTATATCATGGGTGTTTGTGGTGGTCCTGCTGCTGACTCATGATCCATCTTGCTCATACACTTGGAACTAATGTTATGATCAGATTTCAGTTGAGAAGAATTTTTTTCTCTAACTTGGGCCATTGCATTTTGGGAAAAGTAGGGAAGGGGGAGGTATTCACCTCCTCTACCAGATGGATCATGGTTTGCTATGTAAAATGAACATGGTTATTTTGGGGCAGGAACTTCTGGAATGGACAGTGGCCTTATCCTGGAGTAGTAGGTTTGAGGGGGTTACTATTAATAACACTGGAAATCACTGCGTGTGGGAGGATCTCGGCTCCATGTTTTCACAAAGTGAACAAAGATTGCTGCTAAGGCTGAGTAAGCTCAGGCATGGAGAAACTAGGAGGCATGTGAGCAACTGAAGTTCAGACAAGACAGAAATGGAAATCCCCTCCTAGTCTTGACTCTGCTTCTTCCTGGCCAGTCTTTAGAAACCATTTCTGCTTCAGGTTATTGATATGTGATAGCACATTTTTTTCCTATTAAGAACGCATTTTGCAGAAGGGTCTGTAGTACTGTGTGGGATTCAGCTGAATTCAGGCTGCAAGATGGGGTCAGTTGTAGTCCCTTGCTTCAAAATATCATTGATAAAAATCTATTTTAAATGTTTTCATCAGGACTAGTGTAGCCTTTCAATTTTTAAATGTGTTTTGCGTGGAAAATCCCCTGTTAAATAATTAGCAAGTGCTCTGAGCATTACTGCGTATTTTATATTTCATCTGCCTGGAAGAAATGGACAGTTCTGTTGCTACAGATTAACCACGATTTATTTTGTCATGCTCTGACTGCTGGAAGAGAGACTTCATAGTTTATTTCTTTTTCATCTGATTATTCAAGGAATGTGGCTGGACAGAAGAAGGGTTTGACCACAACTTCCCTTCTACTCCCAGTCCCAGAAGACGTTTGAATTTACAAAGAAAAAAATCTGCACAATCTGAAAATGTGAAAACCAGAGAGTGAGTGATTCAACAGTACAAAGGATTGCAGTACTGGATCTCATTTTCTTGGCTGGCATTGTCTATGGTGGCTTGTTTATTTTACCTTTGACATAGCCTTATTCCACATTTCAGTGTAAATTTTACACAGGAGGTGAAAAAATCATCACTGCAGTTGCTGTTGGATGAATTAGTTACGTACCAATGGACACTAATTTTGTTTAAAATGAAGAATCTGGCACAAAAAAAGCTGTTCAGATTTAACCTTTTTCTAACAGAAGTGGAATTACTAATGGTTCTTTTTACAGAATGAAGGATAAAATCACCGAATAATTCACTTTCAACTCATTCATCAAGTCTTTGTTCTTACTGAGGCTCTTAAAGAGTGGATTGTGTCAGAAGCATGTTAGTGGCTCTGTTGTCAGCAATTCTGTACATCTCCGTGCTGTTAGTAGGCTGCACCATCAAGGCTCAGAAAGCAACACGGAGTGGTAACTGTTATGACTGGTTTCTTAGAAAGTTGTTTGGGCCTGTCTTTGAGACAAACTTTGAATTCTGAGATGGTTTTGTATTTCTGCCGTGGCATTTGGCAGCCTCATTCCTAAAGGAACAAAAATACTTCAATCTTCATGTGTGCTGGACTTAAGAGCCTTCTTGGCAGTCAACAGAAAGCTTCACTATGCCGAAAAACGCAGACGTGGGCTCCTCAGCCTGAAGAAATTGCCCTAGGTTAGAGAGTACAGACAAATGTTGATTAACCAAAGGTGCTACGACACACAAAAGTTCACTTAGAATATAAGTTAACTACCAAGTTTTCTCCTCTGGAGTAGCACCAGCAGCTCAGAGTTCTAAGCATTCCTCTGCTTAACTTCACAGCTTTTGCTTAGGTAGCTGATCCAGTTTGTTTTCTAAAGTATGTTATACAGAGGGCCCTTACCTGTGCACACTATCTCTGCATGCACTGGGGCTCACTTGTATATTTTGCCCACATCAGCTTATTCCACAGTGTTGCCTGATGAACACTTGCAACAAGTGTCTTGTGAAGCCTTTAGAAGTCTCTTCCAACTTGCCAGACACAAACATATAGGATGCTGGTGACTGTCTGGGATTATAAAGACGATGTTGGCAGCAGTACTCAGTGTTTTGTTAAGCCAGATGCCTAGTCAGGCCGTCTAGGAGTGCAGGGAAAGATCAAGGATAAATCTTGAATAAATCTAATTCTTCATTCTGGCAATCAAACTGAGGGAATGCATATTTTCTTGCAGTTCCACTGAGGCTTGCAAAAGCTCTTCCATATCCAAAATATTGCTGAGACGGATGCCAATGAAAATAAAACACAGAAACATTTCTAACATTTATGCTGCGCATTTGCAGTTAAGTACGGCAGACTCTTGTGTGCTGAAGCGCAGACAGTAGAATAGAATAGACTAGACTAGACTAGACTAGACTAGAATAGAATAGAAAGAATAGAATAGAATAGAAAGAATAACTTCGTAGTATAATTTCATAGAATAATATCGTAGAATAATTTCATAGAATTTCAGGTGGAAGGAACCTAGAACAATCATTTATTCCAACTGCTTGAACACTTCAAGGCTGACCAAAAGCATGTTATTAAGGACATTGTCCAAATGCGTCTTAAACACTGACACTCTTGGGGTGTTGACTGCTTCCCTAGGAAACCTGTTCCAACATTGGGCTGCCCTCTTGGCAAAGAAATGCTTTCTCATGTCCAGTCTGAATTTTCCCTGGCATAGCTTTGAGCCATTCCCTCGTGTCCTATCATTGGACACCAGGGAGAAGAGATCAGCACCTCGCTTTCCACTTCGCCTCCTCAGGAAGCTGTAGAGACCAATGACGTCGGCCCTCAACCTGCTTTTCTCCAAACTGGACAAACCCAAAGTCTTCAGCCACTCCTCATAGGACACGCCTTCCAGCCTTCTCACCAGCTTTGTTGTCGTCCTCTGGATGTGTCAAGGACCGTAACATCCTTCTTAAATTTTGGGGACCAGAACTGCCCTCAGTACACAAGGTGAGTCCACACCAACACTAAATACAGCACGATATTCACCTCTTTTGACTGGCTGGTTATACTGTGTTTGATGCTCACCAACAGACCAATCCATCGGTGAAGACTGGGGGGGTTGTTTACCATCACTGAGTTATAGAGGATTTTTTAGTTTTATTTCTAAAATGGTGTTGAATTGTAGCTTTCCTGTTGTGATAAAGCTATATGGCTTTTATAATATTTTGCTGGTTTGTTAGTAGTTGGAACTACAGATCAAAAGGTGGGGGACAGAAAAGAAGGTTATAAGAATGTGTTTAAAATAGCACAAGGATGACTTTTACGCATTCTTAGGTGCAATATTCCTGAGCCTGTGTAAAATTTTACTCTGTTCTTTAATGAAACTTGCAGTAAAGTCTGTTTCTTAAGTATTGGCCTGTTTGGGCAACTACTTTTAGGTTTGGGACAAAGTATAGTATGGTGTGATATCACACAGTAGGTAATACTAATCCCTGTATAATTTTCCATAGATTTCCATAATATTAATCTCTGCAGGGAACTTGAGAGGAATGTCCTTCTACAACCCTGTATAATGAAGGGGAAGCTTGTCAGCTGAATTTCTCGGTAGGTGGATTGTTTTCATTTTTAAAAGTTAGCTCTCATAATTGAGTGTTGTCATCCTTCTCTCCATAATCCCAAAGAACAGCCTATTCAATAGCTGGCATAGAATTTAAGCCTAGAGATGAGTTATAGTAAATACCAGCATGACATTTAATACAAATTCTTGCCTAAAATATCTGTGATAAAGCCTAGATTCGATAGGTATGCATATGTATGTATTGGTACTAGAGTATAATCTAGGTGGGGTTTAAACACCATGTTCCAAAAAAAGCAAACCCATGCAAACCACTCATCACCTCTTCATCATCTGAGCATATGCAGACACCTACCATCTTTGTGACACTGTTTTAATCCTATGTGGAATGGCTTCATGAAGACAGCTGCGTCTTAACATACATGGAACTTACTGATTTCAGCTTAGAGATATTTACAGTCACAAATGCAAACCAGGTTATGGTCCACCTCTTCCCTGGTGGCCAACCATTAGAGGACTTGCTGAAGAAATCAGACTTTCAGTGCCCTCAGACAGCAATTCCTACTTACTAGACGAGACATCTCACCTTATTGTCATGAGTGGAATCACGACACAGCCTCTTCCATGGTTTTCAGAGCTAATTTATATTCTCTGCCGTGCTTGCAGGGGACCATTTTCCTTTCTATAAAGACCTGAAGTGCTGTATTCCTCTGGTTTCTGTGGAATTCCTGGTTTGGAGTAAGGAAAGGGATAATTTTAACAGAAGAACTGAAATTGTGTCTGACTCCTAAATAGGGAGAAGGAGGAAAATGTCTCCAGTGCAATTTTCTGATGTTTTTAATTTCTGAGATAAAAACTTCTTCACTCTGATGCACATGCTCTCTACCTCAACTTCTCTTGCATCCTTTGAATAATTATTCTGTTAGGAGCTGTAAGTCATGCAGTGCTTTTCAATTTATGCAATTCAGCGTGCAGGAGAAGTGCACGTCAAATTTACGGGCTGAAATGGAATCATCAGCCATTCATGAGGCAACACCTGCAAGAAGGAGCATTCACGGCTTCTTGTTGTGAGCAATACAAAACACTGAGCAGCTACTGGGTTAACTTGTCCTAACACAGAGCAAAAGCCCCTGCAGTGAATCCAGTATTACTTATCTGTTTAAGAGCTCTGTCCATGTGTTTGGTGTCTTGTTTTGGTTTTGTTTTTCCAAGGGAGTCATAACTCATTTGCAGAACAATCTCTAGTCCATAATTAAATGCGTATATGAGGATTTATAACACAAAAGCTAAAGGGGATGTTCTCCTGAGACAGCAAAGCATACAGGACAAGAAATGCCCTTTTCATGCTGTCTGATAAGAAAGATCGGTTAGAGCAGAATATGATTTTAATTTCTAAAAGTTATCCAAATACATCAAAATAGGAAAACAGAGAAAAAAAGAAAGGTATTTATGGGTCCACTGGTATCACAAGTGCTTTAGTATCCTGCTTTTGTACATTGCATCCAATATCTGATAGGTAACATACAGCACCAAAGCGCACAGCATTTCTAAAGATATCGTTAAAGAATGTGAGTAGACTAGGCTGCAGGAGAAAGCAAGAAAAAAAAGATGATCCCACTTAATCATTTGTCTGAATCTTACAGGACTGTTAAGCAGAAACTGGTGGTAAGTCAGCTGCTGCTATGAAAAAGGGTAGAATTTTTTATAGTGTCCTCAAAAAAATGAGAGCTGAGATGTAGTCATGATCTGAGGCACAGGTTACTCTTTAAATTAATTTAGGTAAATTTCATTTAACAGTAGATCAGCTATGATAAGATGTTGGAGAGAGATAACCATGTTGTAGGTGTGGGTGGAAATAATATGCATAGCAAAACAAGCTAGTTGGGCATGTGTAGAAGTGTGTTGCTGGAAAATCTTAGGATACACTTCATACGAGCTGCAGTATTGTACGTAAACTCGTGTCACATGGAGTTGATCAGGCAGAATTCAAACGCTGAAGGGACTGAGCTGTGGCAGAGACTCTGGCTTTGTGTGATTGTCAAACAATCCAAGGTAGACCACTTGCCCCTAACATAGGCGAGATATGGAACTATTGGAGTGGGTCCAGAGGAGGGCTACGAAGACGATCAGAGGGCTGGAGCACCTCTGCTATGAGGACAGGCTGAGAGAGTTGGGGAGTGTTCAGCCTGGAGAAGAGAAGGATCTGGGGAGACCTCATAGTGGCCTCCCAGTACCTGAAGGGGCTACAGGAAAGCTGGGGAGGGACTTTTTACAAGGGCAGGTAGTGATAGGATGAGGTAGAAAGGCTTTAAATTGGAAGGGGGAATATTTAGATTAGACATTAGGAAGAAATTCTTCACACTCAGAGTGGTGAGGCACTGGCAGAGGTTGCCCAGGGAAGCTATGGATGTCCCCTCCCTGGAAGTGTTCAAGGCCAGATTGGATGGGGCCTTGAGCAGCCTGGTCTGGTGGGAGGTGTCTCTGCTCATGGCAGGGGGGTGGAACTGGATTATCTTTAAGGACCTTTCCAACCCAAACTATTCTGTGATTCTATAATTCTACTTCGTATCATTCTAACTTCTAGTTTATGTTTGTTTTGACTACATAGCACTATTTCATGAAAATTTTGAGGTTATTTGAAGGACTCTGGGGAAGGGAGTCTGAATGGCATACAGCAGCGAAGTGGACACAGCAACAGCTGGAAGATATGAGAGGATTCGTGGGGAGAGGAAGAGCAGAAGGCAACGGAGTGAAGCAGAAGTGAGCAAGCATGGAGTGCAAAGATGGACCAAAGGGATACCATAGTTTAAAACCCTGCCTAGCTGTACTAGGACCTGTGCTAATCTGAAGAGTGTATCATTTTTTTGCTTAGCATGGCAGACCTACTTATTATTTTACATCTAGTATTTCTAGGTACAGGCCATGTACAAGCTGTAGCCCAACATGGAGACACGCATTAAAGGCAGTTCAGCTGCTGGTTTCTGCAGATGTTGATGCCTGAGGTCCCTCATAACCTAGTATATGGCTAGCAGGAAGGGAGGAAGCTTAGTGAAGAAGAGGAGAGCCACAATACACTTGGTTCTGTGGTTCAAACAACTATAGCTGTCAAACAATAGTGTTGCTTGTGTGGGACTTAACTTGAGTTAAAGCACTTCAGACTTACTTGCCTGGGGCAAGCCTCCAGGCCAGAATGCTGTTAGGAATTTGCAGCTTAAAGCTTCCTGGCAGGAGTTGCCATTTTCCAGTTTTTTTTCCAGGTTCCTGGGAGTGGGAGGAAAATCTCAGAGGGTATTGTGAGATACAGTGTTTCCATACTGCTTTGCTTACCTGAATTTCAACTCATGCTTCAAAATGCTTTCTTCCTCACTGGTCTTGAAGTCTGGTAAGAGTAGTGCTTTACAAACATATACAGTAGAGCATTTAAAATGTTATCCTACTTCCTCTCCAAAACTGTCTGTCATGATAAGTACCAAAATGCAACCAGAATCTAGTTGCATATTCTGGGATTTACGCTCACCATCATAGCCACTCCTTCATAAATACCATCTATCTCTCTTTGCATCCGCCTCTCTTTTTCCAAATAATCAGATTGCAAAATCTTTGTGACAAGGAATGTCATCATTTTGCTCTGTATTTAGAGAAACATGCAATATGATTGGCTTATTCATGACTGGAATTCCTAGGTGTTACAGAAATATAGATATTTTTTATTTTATTCATGTATTAATTTAAAAATAGCATGTGATTTTAAGAAGCATTTTAGGACATCTTTTTTGGACTCTTCCTGAGAGAAAATACAATCTGTCGGTGATTCAGGATTCTATCTACAAAATGGTTTCTCCATCGCTCAAATTGCCATGGAGTCCTTCTTCTTACCTCATTTGTAAAACCATTATTCAGCACTTTTAGTGGTTCTGTGGACCCTTACCACAAGACCAAAAAGTATATCAACCTTCATTGCAGAAATGCTGTGCTACTAGGATAGAGCAGTTTCAAAACCTCGGCAACTGTGTATTCCTTTAGATCCTTAAAGTAATAGATTTTCTAAGCTGTATAATCTCACCAGATTCTTAAAAGACACCATCTGGCTATACCATCACAAAAGCCCAAGTATGCCCTCTTCCTACCAGAAAATGCAATATTTTTGTGAAGTATAAATGTTGAATGTTTTTTTACAATTAAAGAAATTTAACAATGTATTTGATGATGAAAGAGTATTAACAAAATTAAGAAAGCAGATTGTGTGACTTTCCTCCTTAGAAACAAAAAATCTCAGACCTGATGAGAATGTGGAATTTGAGCAATGTTTGTTCTTTGTTCTCCCAGCTCAGGAGTACCGTTCTTCCTGCACTAGTGACCAAAATCATAATGCAGATCTCTGAATATCCGTGGGAAAAAAAGGGCAGGATACAGAAATTAAATATTTACTTGTGACCAAGTCTCACTGTTTAGAGCATTCCTGAATTAGGACCATTGCTAGCAGTAGATCTGATGATAAAGATGAGCTTTCTGATCAATTTTCTTTCTACTGAACTATGATTTCCCAGTGTCCTGAAAGCCCACAAGTCATAGCTCAAGGGGCCTGGCTTATATTAATATCCCTAGTAGGTAAGAAAAAGGCTCAGTCTGCATAGGAATCTGAGGCACCGTTAAAGCCCTATTGTGTGTTACCACACATTTAAGATAATCTGCAACACTCCGGGATCTCAATAATGTATGCTATTTGACACTGTGTATGGGCTTCTTTTGCTAATGAAAACCCTTTTATTCTTGTGTATTGCCATTAGTTGTGCCTTGTTTAACGAGGTTATATGGTTCTGACCAGAGCATCGTTAGTCGATATCATTGTTGAGTTGAGGTGTACACTCGGCCTTACCTAACCTCAAGTAACCTAACCTAACATTAGCATAATACACACATCACATAAATTAATAATAATTATTTAAATACAGTAATAATAATAATAATAATAATAACAACAACAACAATATGTGTACCGTAATACTATAATAATAATACTGTAAGGTACACCATCTACATCATGGAACTGAAGCTGTCTCTTGTGTCTTGTGAAGTGAGGCAGAAGGGTTGTTCAAGATAACTCAATGTATCACAATAGAGGATGCCTTTAAAATCATTTATCTAGGTTCAATGCAGTACTGTACTATATTACACTGCACAATTTCTTTTGTAGTTGAATGTGCCAAACCTATATTACAGCAAATTTTAATAACACTTTTTCCTTTCTTGTGTTGCTTTATCACTTTTACCTGGTTTCCAGGTCTATTACCTTCCCTTGCTTCTTAGGAACACTTGTAGAACCAGATTACTGTCTTTTGAGGTCCGTGTTGAATGAAAATAGGGTGTATATAAGAGCACTTTCAAGATAATGTTATCAACCAGGTTTGTTTACATACTCTATGTTGTTTACATCTCTATGGAAGCTCCATCTTTAAAGAGCAAGGTCGTTAGTCAAGAAATTGTCCATCAAGAAATTTTGTTACTATACTCAAAAGCCTTCCCTCTCAGCAGGAATCACTCACATTTCTATCTATATAATTTAAAGGTTTGCATACATGTGTTAAAAAAGACAGGCTTGCATGCACACACCTATAAGAAGAGGAAATGAGAGATGAGGTGGTATCTACCGATAGTCCTAGACCAATGATCAAAATGCAGAGCCCCTGTGTACATAAGTAGGAGAAGCTGTATTATGTAGTTGATTGTATACATATATAATTATATTAATAATTATATATTAATATGATATGCTATGTATTACAAATTACAAATTCTATATGTAGTAAGATACATTTTCATAACTGAAATCACAAGAAAATTAAAGAAGTAGAATGAGTCTTCTGCTTGAATGCCGACTCTCTGTACCCTTATAGCCCTGAAAGCTCCACTAAGGTGAATTTCAGTTCTCATGGATTTCAAGAAGGTGCAAAGAAAAAAATTTCTCATTCATAATGTCTTGTCTTATATTGCTTGAACAGGTAGCTGAGTGGGAAGAGTTCCCACTTTTCTCAGCTGTTGGTTATGTGTATTTCTTTTGTACTTGTGAGGTAGAGGAAGACATTCTTTGTATGTGGTGTGGCTGGTCAGAGGCTTCCCACACTCTCAGGACCATTACACAATCTCCTTTCTCAACAGTATCATTAAATCTTATGCTGGCATGGGTTTCTGTAGAAATCTCTCATGCACAGGAATGAGTAAAACTATAATGGCAGCAAATTGCCTCAAGCTGAAGTTTCAGGATGCAGTTTCACAATTAGCCTTGGCTGCTCTCAGTCCGCTGTGCTGTATCCTTCCCCTGTGCCCTGCACCTGTCAGCAGCACAAGCAGCCCTACAGCCGCCTACTCACAGATCAGCCACCCGATTTGTCAAAACCAGCTGCCTTTGGAGACTGGAGAGGTTTTGTTTTCACCTTATGCAGGTCCCTTCCCCAGCTGCACAAACCCATGGGAGCCGGTCCCGATAGGCAGCAAGGAGAAGACCATGTGGGCAGGGGCAGGACATAAGAATATGCGTCATGTGGGGCAGGACGTAAGGTTGTCCATATCTTTAGCAGCAATGCAGATGGCTTAAGCTGGTAAGATATCTGACTAAAAAAAGGTATTAGAACATAGAAGTGAATTGTGCAGATTGCCAGGACTATTCACAGTATCTATTCTTAGATTCCAGCATAGCTAAAATATGAAACTGCTGTATTGCTTTTTGTGGTGTGCCACTTCATTTGGCCTAAGTAATAGAAGAATCAAAGGTGGAGAGTCTTGGATTTTTTTTTGAGGCTCTGCCATGTGTTTGTTAAGCATAAATGAGTATGTCTGTTTTCTGTACCAAGAAAATATAGCTGTAACCAAACTAGAACTAGTGTGTACAGTAAGTGGGTAGAATAAGAAGAGTCAATATGGCTTTGTCAGAGGGGAATTGTACTTCAAAATCTATTAGAGTTCTTTATGATGAGTGTATGGAAGTGAACAAGGAGCTGAGGATGATCCAGTTAGATTTCCAAAATGCTTTTGACCATAAAGACTCATAAAAAAATCTTTCTGATGAGGTAGCAGACAAAACCTTCTGTGGATCAGTAACTGTTTAAAAGCTACACAGCAATGGATAACATTAAATTTT
This sequence comes from Tapera naevia, assembly GCA_033556795.1. Lineage (NCBI taxonomy): Eukaryota > Metazoa > Chordata > Aves > Cuculiformes > Neomorphidae > Tapera > Tapera naevia. The sequence continues at coordinate 291,726 of JAUMJJ010000406.1, forward strand.
TTTTCCGCTGGGAACTGCTGATGTTTTTTTACTAAATGCTGTGGAAAAGGGGAAGAATAAGATGATGAGGTTTACTGGTTGCACTAAGCTCTTTAGAATACTAAAATCAAAAACCAGCTGTAAAGTGGTGCAGGGGAACCCCGCGAATGGTTGAACACGAAAAGAGCTGACAAAATTAGGTTAATTTTAGAAAACCCTAATTTTTCAGTATAGACTAATGGTTTCTAAACTAACACTACTACCATTCAAGAAAGAGAATAATTTTGTTTAATTTGAGGCAAATACTCAGTGACGGTTAAAAGTAAAACTTAAAGCAAACAAACAAAACAAATGGAAAATGTTGGTATATCACACTATTTTTTTCTCTCTCTTATTTTTCTAGATCACAAGGAAGAGCAAGAGGAATGATCAGAGATGTGGAACATTTTCCGTATGAGGAGATAGCAAATGAAAACTAAATAGACTGACATTGCCATTTGGAGAAAGGGTAATCCTATGAAAGAGATTTTTTTAAATGGTGCCTGGAGAAGAGAGCATTGGGTAAGGCTTCTCACATTAAAAGAACTGAATGGAAGGCTATAAAATTCTTGGGTTCAAAACACAAGGTATTTATTTTTTCCCATAATGGAGAATTGAATGTAGAATACACATCCTGCTATAGCAACAAAAATGGGAACAGGTTAAAAAAGGAGTCAGAGCAATCTGAGAGACAGGCCCTTTGAAGGCTATTATACAGTGGTCTAGACAGAAATCTCCAGTTTGGAATTACTGTGAGCTACAGGATATGCCCTGTAAAGAATCAATGTGTGTGTCTAATGAGCACCCGCAGTTGACCACTCTGGGGAACAGAGAACCAAGCTATGAGGACCTTTGTCTGCCCAAGTACAGATAGTTTAACTTCTACTTTGCAAACAGGAGAAATGACTTTAATGAGCTTCATAATGTCAAACATTTAATATGAGGTCAGCACAGGTAAAGAATATTCCAAATATTACATTTAGTTTGATATTGCCTTGATAACATCAATGAAATATCCAAAGGGCATCATTCAAGGAGCGTTACATCAATGCCACAAGCCTGTATATGAGACCAGAGCTCTTTCTCCTGTTAAACACCATGCTATATGTTTTTATCAGGTACTAATTTGGGGGAGAATTAATCTTTATAAAATTATTACATTAGAGTGTCCTAGTTATGTCAAAGTATAGAGCTGGGGGCTTCTTCATTTATACAAATATTGCTGAACAGTTAATTTCAGATTCTGAGTCTGGTGGATAATAAAAAATGACTACCCACCAAACCTGTAATATTAAATGGAGACTATATTTTTGGCAGCACACTGGAGAGGGATTAATATTGCTGGAATTGCTTTGTTTCTAAGCAATGCCTCCTTAAAAACAGCTTCCTCTGAACACATATTTCTATTTTATTGAGGAAAAGGAAATACAGTATTAGAAATCAATGGTTTTAAAGAGTAATTTGAAGAAATCTAATCTTGGCAGATGCTGAAATATTTTCAATTTAAAACAAATAGTATTTCTGTCATCCAGCTGGGTTTTTAAAATTAGACCATTACTCCTTGATAAGTTAATTACAAAACAGAAAGAGACTCAACCAATCTAAAAAGCATATTAATGAAAGTATAGAGCACATGTCTAAAAGCTGCTTTTACTGATTTATTGGTGAAATTTTACTTTTTATATGAAAACCTCGTCTCCAACATCTTAAATCATAGGAAAAAATGCTCAGTTTTTCACCCAATCACAACTAATTTTTTTACATTGGTACACTGATGGACTATTGTTTTTCTGTGCTACCATCCATTATAAAAAGTGACAGCATTATAATTGAAATTATTTAAAATATGGTGCATTTAGATAATTCTCCCTTCAGTATAAATATGACTACATAAGAAATGCTGCTACTGGAAATTGCTAGGATGAGCTTCTGAAATGGAATTATTGCTCAGCAGGCCATATACCCCTGGGCATAGGAAATGAAAAATATCAGAAAATCTTTTGAAATGCAAAAAGATGAGAGAAATAGAAGGAACACTTTTTATTGTCCGAGGTCTGGTCATCTTTAGTCAGATCTTTATGCCACAGGGTAGATACCCATCACGAAACACTGCAGAAGTTTTACACTGCACCGGTACTTAGGCTTCATGGAGACATGGGAAATAGGAACCATAGGTTGAAATGTTTCCAGGCCCATCAGCTGAATCTTTGTCACACTGAAATCCTAGTCAAGTCTTTCAGCTTAGTGAAATCACAGTTTCACCCCAAGTGTTTTGGGTAAATGCAAGCAAAGCTCACACAAAAAAATTTGCATCGGGTGATTAGTTTTGTAATATCTGCCCATGGTTGTCTCAGTAACAGCTGCATTTTGTGCTTCTTAACAGTAAGAACTAGCCAAAGTTCCCAGTGGGAATCCTTCCTTATTAGTGTTGGGGTCTCAGCTGCGCCTGAGCCAAAGTTGTGGCAGGTATCAGTATAATAATTTACTAGTATGAATAGTGGCAAGCTAGAATCCAGACTTGGATTAGAATCCTGTCCCTGATTAGTTTTATAGTAGAGAAATTGTCCCACAGAGCTCACTGGTTTGGCATTCTCTCCGGGAGCCTGTCACTTAGCAGTGTGTGTGACTGGTAAGGCCACTTCACCCAAAATACTATTTAACCTCAAGCAACTGGAATAAAAATATAATGGAAAAAGAAAAGATTTTAAACCTTAACAAAAATATCAATATATATATTCCTTACCTCAATATGTTGCATCCTAAAGTGGACAAGCAGGCTTAGCCTTTCCAGATACTGTACAGTTTCGTAAAAAAAACACTCTCCACTCCTCCTAGTAACCCAAATTGGTTATCTCTGCCATTTTTCTGCAGTGCCACACCAGTTGGCACACAGAACAGAGGCTGATGATGTCTCCTTATGGCTATTTAATTACACACCTAGTCCCATAACAACCCTCTGACAATTGACAGGTAGGGATCTTAGCTCAAGTCAGTGTTTCATTTTCCTGCACTTATTTCAGCAAAAAGGTGTTTCAGCCCCATATATTCATCTCTGAGTGCTACCATACTGTACATCTCCCCACCTTGACCATAGCCAGAACTAGAATATCAGGCTACTGATGTTTTCTTCAGCTCTTGCCCTAGCCCAGTTGGCTAAGAGGTGGCCAGTGTTTCATGTAGACAAGGTTCTGTGACCCCCAACAAGAGTGAGCCAAGATCATGATAAACAGCAGCTGCTGCTAATGACTGTACCCAGTGATGTCCAGCACTAGTTAAAATTGTAAGAAATTTTAAGGAAAAATTGTTTGTAGACAATTTTTGTACTTCAAATACAGGGAAAAAAAAAAGCAAAAGATACAGTAAGAAAAAACTCCAGCCTTCAATATATACTGTCCAGTGGTAACTTTAAGAACCTAGTACTTATTAAAAAGAAGTCCTTTTTTAATTACATGTGAAGTTTCCTTTATACAAAATTTTCCGTGTTTGTTATTGCTCCTCACATCATTAATATCTCAGAAATAACAAGCACATATAAATTACAATATTGCTTGCCTTCCTGAATGTGATTCAAACTTCAGGCAGACACTAGGCCTTTGGCTGTACCCCCCTCCTTCCTTTCCATGAACAACAATACAGGTGCCATTGCAAAGTTTGTAATTTTGAAATGCTAAATGAGAATAAACAAGTGAAGCAGTTATGTCCATTATCAGGAAGTATACAAGCACAGTGTCCAGCATAACCTCCAGATGTTTAGCCACATCTCAGTGGACCCTGCAATGGGAGATCTCAGATTAACCAGTCTGACGATTTCTTTAAAAGTTGTATAGCAGGTCAACATCTTTTACCATGAATTCCTGCCATCCTGCAGGTAATTAAGTAGCACATCCCAGGTGAGCCCAAGGAGCCCCTAAAATTAAATCCCTGACCCTCACAGTTATTGTAATTAGCTGTCTTTCTTACTACTTTTTTTTTTTTATCACATCTGTCCTGTGCTCTAGGAATGACAAACCCTAATTTGACAAAAAATATTTAGAATGGCTTCTTGCTAAGTTGAGGGCTTATTTTCATTTTTCCAGACTACCTGCTCTTTCTTTCCTTTGCTTTTAATCACAAATATTCATGGCAGTGAAAGACACGGTAATGATGTTCACCTCTTCTATTTAGAGGGAAAACCTGTCTGATGGTATTTGTTTCATCTTCATCTTACAAAGTGACACAGTGTAACTACCCTGAAGGACAGGCACCTTAGCTCTGCAGTTTTGACTGGGGCTATATTCCAGGTTAGAACATTTTTTAAACACCACTAATTACCACTGGTAACACTTTGTATTTTGATACAAATGAAATTACTTTCTTTATGTGGAAACATCTAATTTTCATGGAGAAAAAAACAGAAGTCAGAAGTTCTGTACAAAAATAAATATAAAGCTGCACTGAAAATTGGCCTTTGGATCACTATTCATGAGTTCACCTTAACATGCATTAGGGAAGTTACTGTTAGCATGACAGCAGAGATCTGAGCTCAGGTTCCAGTTCTGTCATTTGCTTGTGGCTTTTCAGGAGTTTCTTGAATTGCTCCATGGTGGAGCAATGTGCAAGGTCAAGTGGAGAGTGACACTGAAGATGTGTTAGGGACTGTGTCTGGCCTGGGAGAATGTAGTCACCCAAAGTAAGTCCATTATCAAGGGCTGTATTTGACTCTTGTGATATTTATCGTAGTTATTAATGCATCAGCTCAAAAGGTCAAGTGACTAGCATGAGATTCTCAGTTTTCATTTGAGGAAAAATGTGTCTCTAGCCTTGTACTTCTGGCAAAAAGATGAAAATGTAAATGTACAAAGGCTGAAGAAGTAAAATGATACTCAAAAAATCATTAAAAGACAATAAGCATGAAGACTTCTTGATCTGATACTATGATCTGGGGAACAAATTCATGGTTTTTGAATGTCAGGGATAGATTAGGACAGACAATAGAAAAAGTGGTGGAGGAATCTTCCAAAATATTGATAATGTAATGATCTGTTGCCACGTGGTTAAAATATGAGATGATATTTTATTGTCTGTTACTTAAAAAAATGACCCCAACTATATTAAGTCAGTGTAAGATGAAGAATCCATGCACTGTTGTAGGCAATCATCTTTCTGGTTGTTATCTCACTTCAGTCAGTCAGAGTTAGTTACTAACCAAAAAGCTGACCCTTGTTGTTGTGCAGTAGATCCACAAAAGCCACATCTGCTCATCTAACACAAAATTTCTCTTCCACAAGGGCCTCAAGCCATACTTCAGGTCTAGTGTTTCCCATCAATAAGTTAAATATGCTTAATTTTATTTAAAAAATGAAACCAGATTTTACTTAAGCATGGTGGAGTTCTGCTGACTATTGTTTGCTGTGGGATGATTAGCAGTGGCCAGGCCTGCAATGCTGTTTTGATTAGTGTTTTTCAGAATAGTGAAATGCTGTAACAAAAAGTAAGGCAGTTCAGCAAGTTTCTAACTGCTACAAAAGATACATATAACTCTTATAAAATTTATAAGAGTTTTGGTTGAAGCATTACACTGAGTGTGTGAGCTCTTTGAGGGGGATTTTTGCTTGGCCCGGCTCCAGTTTTGTGCAGGTGCTGCATCCCTTGCTAGCTGGGGAGAAGATTTTTATTGCAAGCATTGCCCATTCCATTTCTGGGTATCCTGTAAAAGGCATCACACAGGTTAAGTTTTGGAAGCATGGAGCAGAAATTGTGGCAGCTGTTTCAAAAGTGCAGTCTAGTAGTTCTTCATAAATGTCTTTCCTTTCATACCCCTTAATATAAGGGAAAATCTTAATATCTGAGAAGTTTCTAATAATTGTCCTCTAGAAGTCATAAAATGAGGTATTTGCTTTAAGTGGCCAATATATATATAATATATATAATATATTTTTATTTTTATTTTTCACTTTGAAACCATTCCTTGTGGTTCAACATCATTTGTTTGGTTCACCTGTAGCTTGCAGACTTGCAACACCCTGGAGTCCAGTCACAGCCAGGTCTTCATAACGTGAGATGTTGTATAAACACACCAACAAATAATGCTCGATCCCAGAGACAACTGAGAATTATCATTGAACGCAACTCCAAAGATGACTAGATACCTGAGTAAGTAGGAGGATTATTGGCCAATACACTATGTTGCCACAGAACATGATGGGCTGGCTTTAGCTTAACAGTAACTTATTTTTGTCACATGTTTGTAGTCTTAAGGTTGCAGCTGTACGATAAGAGATCCTTATTTGCTTCTCATGTGTATTAATATTGTTTGTTCTGCTTGTACTACAGCTGGAGACTCTTAGAAAGTATATGGAGCCTACTCAATACAGCTTCTTGTGTTTTTCCCTTGTGTGGGCTTGCTTCAGGAGCAGTGAGTGGATGGATAACTGAAGGGTAGGAAAGAACTAGTGATATAATTAAAAAAAAGAGCTAGAAGAAATAGTGGGGGTTGTAAACCCCCCACAGACATTAACAATGCTGTTTCTTGTATCTTCAGTTTCATCTGCTTCTCATGGTCTATCCTATCAAATATGCCTACCTCACAAAATTACCCCAGCTCTGGAATGAAGGTGTCTGCAGCTCTAAGACCCCCTAGGGTGCGATTATCTAATTTCCTCCCTCTTGACTATGTTTAAATGTACGCCAAACTGGAAAGGTCATTTTTATAGTGTGACTCTGGAGTACACTTAATAATAGTCTTGTTACTGACTGACCTTCTGTACCTACAGAGATCAAACATCTTGGACAAGTCTTCATTGCTTGAATCTGTGCCAAATCCTTTTAATGCATGAAGGACTTCTAAACCAGCGGTGTAAAGCAAACAAGGCTCAGTTGTTTGATGACAAGGGTCCTGTTTGATTTTTGCAGTAAAGAAACATAAATTCTTAAGCACCGTGGGGACAGCAAAAGAAAACGTATCTGTGGAGATCTTTGTCCATAGTATAATCTGATTGCTAGTTACGCGTCCTGCCTGGACTAGGCTGAGTAACACTGCAGCAGCCAGCAGTTCTACAGCCATGCTATCTTGCATGACAAAAACACAATATCTGTGCCCAGGGCTTACCATCAGAAGCATAACCTTAGCTTTCACAATGAGAGATTTACTTTTTAAGTATTTATATTGTGGAAATCAAAGTAAATTAGATCATGTTATAGTACTGGTTTTAGCAACTGGCGCTAACTCTGTTTCCATGATATTTAGACTTAAATGCAGCTGAAAAATCTTAATCTAGAATGGAGCTATTTTTAAGGCTCTCTTTAGGCACACCAGCTATTAACATTTCACAGCATCTGGCAACACCGATTTTTCTGATTATCTTGAACCTTGCTGAACCGGATTTTTTGTATCATTTAAGAGCATCTCTTTGCACTGCGTATGTTCTACGTGTTCTCTAAAGCAGAGATGATGACACATATTGTCTCAAAAGATAAGTAATCTTCCACTACATACCCTCTGTCTGCAGTAAGTTCTCTAGATGTTGTACATGAGGTTCACCAGGAAAATTCATCATGGCATGTTACCTACCTTATTTATTCATTCCAATTGATAGAGCTACTAAAATTAGCTGGTTTTACATGAGTGAGTCTTTTCCTCTGGCATGTGTCAGTCTGCAGAACCTAATTCTGTAACTAATTTTACAAAACTGAAGACAAGATGAATGGGCTGCATTCACCTACTAACAAAATGTGAAATTGCATCCTCTAAGAATATCTGATGATTTAAAAAAAATCCTTAGGAGAGATAGCAATTGAAAGGAAAAAGAAAGGGGAGGGATTCTATCTATCCTTTCATACTTATCTCCTTTTCTTCTTCATTATGTTTCCATTTTATTGCTCCTATCCTCAGATAAGTTTTCTATCACCAAATTAATTTTGCCATTTGGTATATCTCTTTTTCCTCTCCTTTACTTTTGCATATTCTAGGTTACACTACCACTATATGAGAGAATATTTCTACTTATTTCTAGGAATTTTCTATATTTATATGATTAATGGGTGTGTGCCTGTTACACATGCCTTGATATTTAAATGAATATTTAAGCCTATTCATCATTAATATGATTGAAACCAAGTTCAGCATCAACCAATGGCTGATTAGTGGTCTTAGAATATGTGGTAAGAATGGGCAGATAACAGTACAATTTTGAAAGGCAGGTGTTTTTTTTTTGCACACCCTGGATTTGTTGATGTTTTCAGTAGAAAAACTGGATGACTGAATGCAACCTAGCTTGTTGCCACTAGACGTGGTTTTCCATCAATTATGACTGAAGCCGGCACTGACAGCAGACCACAGAAAAGCTTGCAAAACCTAAGCTTATGGTTTAACATTAGGCAATAAATCTCCTGTGCACTAAGACCAACAGAATGGGTCAGATTGTGGTCTATTGGGCAAATATGCATAGGGACAAGGACAGAAGAAAAAATAATTCTGTCACCCAATCCTTTCTTTCTGTGCTCAGAGGCAAGTTTTAGAATACAAGAGGTAATGAGAAAAAGCAGCTGCAAAAATATAGGGCAGCCCAGCCTCCCTTCAGAGGTGGTGCTGAACAGGCCAGCAGTGCTGCAAAAGGAGGTGGGCTTGGCGAAAGTATAAAGAGAGTACCTCTACAATGATTGAAAGGTCACGCAGTTATCACTCAAATACCTATAAATATTTGGGCTCCAGCAGCTCTCAGAAATATTTTTTTCCCAGTGTAACTCTACAGGTAGAATTATATTTTTGTTCTTAGGATAGTATCACTCCCCACATGGAGGTTCTTGTTCCAAAATAACAAAGAATGCCTTTTTCCTTAGTTTATTTATCATGGAATAAACATGTCCACACAGGGAGCCTTAACATTCATAAATATATTGCTAGATTTTTACTGGTTCATTTTTCAGTGTAGACAAGTCTTAAAACTACTATTGATTTTTTTAAAATGTGGAAAAGAATGGAAGAGTATTGGTGCTGGGATGTCCTCAGGATGTTACCCTTGTATGCAAAATCCATTGCTGACTCAAGATGTATCCGGACCATTACAGAAAACAGTGTCTGTAATGGAGCACCGTGTTTAGCAACTTAAGGAAAGATTTGCAATGCAATAGAAAGGACTCCAAAAAAAGCAGCAAAGATGGTTAGACACACAGTTGTGTGTTTCACAAGCAATGAGCTCTCTTAAAATAACACGGAAGGAAGAAAGAAAAGCAAGAAAATTATATATCAGCAGTACTATTTCTAAAAATAATGGTTTTCAAACTTTTCCATGAGGCATTAACAGCTCTTTAAGGGATAATCTTTATTGCTTTGTAACGTACAAAGCAATAAACAGCTGCTGAGATTGATTAATAGCCAAAGCAAAGTTGAGGCATGTAATCAATCTAGAAAGCCATTTATTGTGAATATACTACAAAGCAACAGAGATTATTGCTGTTGCACAACAAACCATAACAGAGAAAACACACAGAGACACACACACTCAGACAAAGCAAACTCAGTTGTTTTCTTTTCAAGGCTTGCAGTGCTATGCTGTCTTTACCCTGAGCTTTCAAATGGCAATCTCTTTGACTGAGGCAGGCAACTGGCCTTACGGCAAGTGATCTGCTAGAAAAAGTAATGCCCTGAGAACTTCAGTGTTACCTGAGGGAGAAATAATATTTGGGTTTTCAATTCTGTAACTAGAAATACAAAATTCCACATGTATTCATCTTGTCCTTGGAACTAGTACTGCTATTCGTATTACCAAGAAAAACAAAGAACTGGTTTACCAATTGAAAAATGATCCAATTTTTGCTACAGCAGAGCTAATTTACAAATGAAGACCCTTTGCTTTTGACTATTTTATGAATGACTAGCAAACCACTTCAAAGTTTTCCACAGGAATACTGAATGGGACAGCTGGGTCTCAGATCCAGCTATTTGGGGCAAATACCTCACTCCATTTTTTTTGTATGATTTTAATATAGCGTTTAATGTAATTCAGTTTTCCCCTCCTCCAGTCTTCCTGGGAGGCTGTTTCAGAATCTTTTGTCTCCAGGGGTTTTAAACCTTTTTTAAAATTTCCATTTTGAAGTTTTCAGGTCAGATAATGCCCATTTGTTCTTGAATCAACGTTGTCTTTTAGCATAAATTGCTCTCTATCTTTGTTAAATAGATTACATCGATACTGAAAATGCTGGAGCCTTTCACCCTTCACTTTGGTAGAATAAACAAGCCATGTTGTTACAGTTTTTGGCATGATACACCCATGTCCCTGGATCAGTCTCACTACCCTTCTCTTTTCCCTATTCCCGTTTTAATACCTATCTCCTGCTTGTGGATGCTCTGGATGGCACTAAGCTCCAGAGAGGGTCTTCGCCTCTTCCAGCCACACTCACTGCACTGTCTTCTGGAAATATCTCATCAAGTATACCCAGGGATCAAATTTGCCTTTTTCATCTCCCCTTAACATTCAAAGCTGGTGGTTGACTTGTGCTTCCAGGCAAAACTTGCATATTCTTGTTTCTGAACTGATGACCTTGCAACTTATGATAGAAATTTATATTCGTTCACAAGGGCACAAGCTTGTAATTTTTGCAATATTAAGTTTCATTCCATTTCTATTACTCTAGATCTCAAGGTTATCCAGGTCTTCCTCTATCATATAGCCATCCCCTTACATATTAATTACGTCTCCCACTTTTGCGTCATCAGCAAATTTTATTAACAAACTCCATCTTCCTAATTTAAGATAATGCATTAAAATATAACTGAAGATATATCCTTGTGGAACTCTGTTAGTAAAATATCATTCAAAGCCAGGTATCACAATAGTAGGAACTGAATTATTCCATTCTATGTTTGAAGGAAATACAATTCAGTTCAATTTCCAAACTCTTGTCTTTGAAAATCTGAACTATTTCATTCCTGAAATTACCTCAATTACTAAATGTAACACTTACTTAAAATATTAGAGTGAGGTTTTTCATCATTCCATGTACCTCCTTCTTTACAGCTATAAATATTTGGAATCTAAGAATTGTATTCATGCTGTAGTGGTCACTTTGATTTGTTTCTAAGCATTTGATTCTAGTAGGTAAAATATTTGTTTTAAAGTTATTTTTACCCTAGCAGTCAATTTTACCAATCAGTCTTATATTATTTCTTTTCACTTTCATAGTATCCTAGCAAATCACAGCTTTCCTGGAGAAGATAATCCCCACACTGGAGACGACATTCTCCATGAATTGCTGTTCCCTGTGGACCTGAAAGTTCAGTTTTCCTCATTTTCCCACTTTGGACAGCTGTACTATTCTTCTTGCAGGAAACACTGGGCCAAGAGTCACACTTTCTTAGCCCTTTCCTACTTTTTCTCTTTATTCCAGTTGGAGAGCTCAGTGACAGTAAAATTGATAAAAATTTTTCAATAATTATCAGTGATATTTCCTTTTTTTTCTGTTAGTATTTTATTTGCAAAATGATTTTCAATTCTGTACATGATCTTCTGTCAAAAATTTTAAAGATAAGTTCCATTTACAGCAGCCAAACTGTAGCGCATATGCATCTCAGATGCATCTAATGCTACATTTGTGTTGCTGATGAATCTGAAAAGAGTGAAAGAGGCCTTGTTTTTTTCCCAGCAGAGTGTAAATGGCCTCTTGTTATCATTTAGCAGAGAATGACCTACTGGAAGCTTGGTTTGCTGCATCGGCACCGTACTGCAGAGAGGGGACTGTGGGTGGTACAAAGGAAGTAAGCTGAAACGTTGCAGTGCAGCCCAGTGAGAAGGGCTGCATAACGTCAGTGTAACTGGACCTACGAGAAAGTCCTCTACAGATCAACCGCTGAATATCAAGGGTTCATGCTGGTAGAGCTTCTGCCAGTCAAACTGCCTTGTTCAAACAAGGCTAGCAAGAAGAGCGTACAGAGGAGGAGATACACATTTCTGCTGACATACTTTGCCATGGGTGTTGGCAAGGGGAAGGGCAGCTGGGCTGTCCCCTCACCTCTTGCACTGCTGCCACTGTGCAAGCCGCCACCAGGATGGTTGCTCATGAGGTGCTCCAAGGCTGTGTACACCACTGTTGCTGCTGGCCTTGTTTGAACTAGAAAGTTTTACTGGCAGAAGTTCTGCTGGCATGTGCTACTGACATAGCTGTTTTGGCAGGATATATTCATGTTTGGCTATTTTTATAAAGATGCAGTAAGTCCTCAGAGCATCAGGCTTTTATCAGCAAAAGAAGTCTGGCATTATGGGAGGCTAACCCCAAATACTTTGTGCCATGTTTGGTAGACTGCCTTCTGGTAATTTTTTGCAGCATATTGTAGAACTGCCATTGTATACTGTGAGTACAATGTCACATGATAAAATCTGTGTAAATATTAGGTCCAATTTTAAAATAAAAAATCTTTTATTTTGTATGATAATCTATTTTTATACATATTGTTTCTCCATATTGCAGATTTCTTACTGCCAGAAACCTAGAATATACCGAACAGCAGAGCTCTCTTGTTCATTTGGGGCAGATGAGAAGATTCTTCCATATCTAAAGAGCAGCCTAAAATACTGAGTACTGTCTCTTACTGTGCATAAGAGACAATGAATGGTCGCTAATATTTGCAGTAAGTATTTGCTAAACTACATGAACAAATTCTAGTTTTGAGTCATACTGTGCCAACTGGAAGAGAGAAGATTTTCAGGGCTGGATGTCAAGTTCGTGTCAGCCTCATAGCACATTCACCCTGAGTTAAGACCTGCCTAAAGAGACAGTGGAGAAATAGGTGGTGCCAGCTTTCTGGAAAGCTGTGCCGATCTGGACATTTTGGCATTATTTGGCATGTTCAGTCTCCAGTGAGCTAGACAAAATTAAGTATTTCCTGCTGCATGGTCTTTTCATGCTGGGTAATGTACTGGAAATAAGAGATGAACCTGCTACAATGGGCTTTGCTAACTGTGGTGGAACAGTAAATAAGGTTTATGTCCAATTCGGTCCCATCTTGTTTTGAACACATAAAATGGAAGCAGTGCTTCTCCATGGTGATATCTCTAGGCAGTATTTCATATCAATAAGGTCTGGGAGAAAGCCCATGCTTGCTTCCTCATCTATCCTGTCTTCATTAATCGTGTTAGAAAGCCAGCTCTGGCAACAGAGACAAGGCAGCTCTGGTTGGAAAGGTGTTTGTAAAAACAAAACTACTGTAACTGGAAAAAAATCCCCAGAAATATCCTCCAAAACACAAACCTCTAATTTAGCAGTCTCCTGCAAAAAACATGAAGGGTGTCATACCCTTTATTGTGCCGAGTGGAGTTTCATCGTGTTTCCTGAATTCAGCACAAAGTCCGTGGCAATACTTTGGGGTTTTTATGACATTTCCAGATATTAGAGACAAGTGCATTCTTTACTTAGCTATCATATATGTAGACTATATAGATGGGTGGAAAATATATAGAGCTTGGAGACCATATGCTGCATGGAACCTGGGGACCTCTGTATAACCACAGGTGGAATGTGAGTTCCTGAACAGTGCATCTGAAAGTGTTACGGACACGCAGCACCTGTGGTCTGCAGGCATCCTGTACGTATATGCAGTGAAGTGCAATGCATTCTGGGCACATCCAGTTTATCATATATTCACAGATATTCTGCTCAACACACGCACAGAAGGTCTGGCATGGCTATGTATGTGCTGTGCTGTACATGGGCTAAGACTTCTGTTCTAGATTTCCTGGGCAGAAATCAGGATGTCCAAGTTCTATAGAACGATTTCTTGAAAATAACTTACTCGCTTGTTTGGTTCCACTGTCACTAAAAATCATCTAAAGTAATTTGGGTTTGTTCCAACGATGCTGCATGTTATTGGTTTAAAGCAAGCGTGTTCTGTAAATGCTGAATGTGCTCACTCACTTGTTTGCAATAGCTTTGTTTCTGCTCTGTGAAAGTTTTAGTTTTAACTTTTTGGACTGCTGCCAAATATTGACATATCAGTACTCTTAATAAATGCTCCCTTTTCCCTCCCACCAGCAGCTGGTAGATACAATTTGACAGGAGAACGTATTAAGAGGAAAGGAAACAAATGCTGATATAGAAAACTTGAGAAAGTAAACACGATTACTACATTAATGCACCAGCCCTATTTAGGTGAATTCCCTTCCTAAATTAGCTATGTGTGTTCAGTGACATCCCCAAAGTATTCTATACCTCAATAGTTTTGACTTTGACTATGTCTCTGATCCCAAAAAAGCTCTTCCATTTTAGCTGGTTCTTGGTACCTTTCACCACAGGCTTATGTGAATGGTAAGAGCACTATCCCAGCTCCCTGTGCTGTCCATAAGGAGAACACAAGCTGGTCGTAAAAGGAAAACCTTGGACCACAAAACTTAAGCCTGTCTTGTGAAAAAAACCCTGCCTTTTCTTCTTCACTCGGCAGTGGCTCTTATCTTGGCTTTTAGGCTCTACATTGGATCGCGGCCTCCACGATCTTCACATTTTCCTTCCATATCTCTTTATTCTTGAAAAAAAGTCTGTTTCACCAAGTATCCCCTCCTGCTCTGGCTGTAGAAATTTGGGTCTTAAACTGAGTAGCAGCACCAATGTCATGCAGAGTTCTGTCCACCTAGTCAGGTCAAAAGGCAGACTAGAAGAAAAGCAGGCATTCTGCTAACACACCAGGGATCTCCAGTCACTGGCAGAGGCAGCAGAATTAACAGGAAATCAGTGAAAGCAGTCACTGATGTGGGGACAATTGCATAGCAGGTGTGCGGCTGGTATATGGCTTACAATGCTTAGCTAGTACAAGAAGTCTTTACATGCCATGTGTCAGCGGAAGCACATCAACTGAAGGGTGTTTCACTTGGCAAGCTGTCATAGCTTCACCAGGAAAGCTCATGTTCCTATTGATGGGATTGAACTGTGAGCATGCAGGGAATCAAATGCTGGCCAGAATGAGGGTAAGGTGAAAAGTTTGCAGGACACTGGCAGTGATCAAATCACACTGAGCAATGCAAGCTAGAGACTGATGATAAGCAATTTCCAAAATCTTAAATTGCAGCCAAATCTGAGTAAGATTTTAAAGCAACAAAAACCCCTCCAAATCTATCACAGAATACTTAAGGTTGGAAAGGACCTCTGGAGATCATGTAGTCCAGCCCACCTGCTCAAAGCAGTAAACTAGAGAAGGTTACTCAGGGACTTCTTCAAGTTTTGAATATCTCCAAAGACCAAGACCACACAAACTCTCTGAGCAATCTGTTCTAGTGTTTGACCACCCTCACTGTAGAAATTTGTTATTCTGTTTAAATGGAGCTTCCTGTATTTGTGCCCACTGCCTCTTGTCCTTTCACTGGGCACCACCAAGAAGCCTGGCTCCATCTTCTTTGCACTCTCCCTTCAGATATTTATATACACTGATAAGATCACATCCAGAACATTCTCTTCTCCAGGCTAAACATTCCCAGCTCTCTCAGTCTTTCCTCATATGAAAGATGTGTCAGTCCCTTAAGTCATCTTCTGTATGTCCATGTCTCTCTTGTAGGGCGGAACCCCAGACTGGACCCAACACTCCAGTTGTGGCCTCACCAGTGCTGCACAGAGGTAAAGGATCACCTCCCTCCACCTGCTGGCAATGCTCTTCCTAATGCAGCCCAGGAGGCTGTTGGCTGCCTCTGCAGCAAGGGGACATTCCTGGATAATATTCAACTTGGCGTCAACTGAAATCTTGAGGTCCTTTTTGGCCAAACATCTTTCCAGCTGGTTGGCGCCCAGCATTTACTGGTGCATTGGCTTACTTCTCCCCAGGTGCAGGACTTCACATTTCCCCTTTTTGAGCTTCTTCAGATTTCTCTCAGCCTATTTCTCTACCCTGTCAGGGTCTCTCTGAATGGCAGCACAACCATCTGGTGTTACCAGCTATTCCTCCCACTTTTGCGTCTTCAGCAAACTTGCTGATGGTGCATACCACTGATGACTGGCCTCCAGCTGCATTCTATGCTACTAATCCTCACCCTTTGACCTCAGCTGTTCAGCCAAATTTCAGTCTGGCACACTATCCACTTAAATGGCCTGTACTTCATCAGTTCATCTTGGAGGGCATAATGCGTTTTTCTCAATCCTTTTGGCAGCAGAGTGCAGGCTCCAATATCCTTTCACTTGGAGGGGCATCTAGTATGCCTGGAATTGATTGCCCTCAGGGATAGAAACACAGCCTTACCATTTGTCGTGGACTCATCCAGACTGCCCTGGGAACAGGGTGAGGCTTTGGAACACCTGCAATACATTGACAACATCATAGTATGGGGCAATACAGGAGCAGAAGTTCTTAAGAAAGAGAAGAAAATAGTTCAAATCCTTCCAAAAACCAGTTCTGCCATAAAATAAAGTCAAGTGATCTGCACAGGAGATCCAGGCTTTAGTAATAAAACGGCAAGATGGGTATCGTCAGATCCCAATGGATGTGATCAACAAAATAGCAGCTATGTCTCCACTGAAGGCAAAAAAAGAAAAAACAGCTTTCTTGGGAAAAACAGCATTCTTAAGCATTGTGGGTTTTCATAGGATGCATATTCCAAACTAATTATAAAACTTCTCTCTATCAAGTAACCCAGAAAAAGAATGATTTCAAATGGGGCCTTAAGCAATGACAAGTCTTTGAACAAATCAAATAGTAAATAGTTCACACAGTAGCTCTCGGACCATGGAGAACAGCATGTTAAAAATGCGCTCCACACTGCAGCCAGGGAGAATGGCCTTACCTGGAGTCTCTTGCAGAAAGCACCAGTGGAGACTCGAGGTCAGCCCCTAGAGTTGGGGATATAGAGGATCCGAAGCCCACTACACTGCAACTGAAAAAAGAGATATTGGCAGCACATGAATGAGTTTGAACTTCTTCAAAAGTGGTTGGTGCTGAAGCACAGCTCCTGTTAGCACTCTGACTGCTGCCACTGGGCTGGATGTTCAAAGGGAGGGTCTCCTCCACACATAATGCAACTCATGCTACTTGAACTAAGTAAGTGGGTCACACTGATGACACAGCCACCTCAAATAGGAAACCCCAGTTTCCCAGCAGTTTTGGAATTCTGGAACTCCTTTGCTGTTCTGTTAAACTGTTTTTATCCCAGCCTGCAAGCGTTACCTTCTTTGTTTCGGATTCTCCTCCCCATCCTACAGGGGTGGGAGGAGGAGTGACTGAGTAGATGCATGGTCCTTTGTTGCCAGCTGGGGCTAAATCACAACAAACATACACTTCTCTCCCCTTGTCCATCAAGCTATTCATCTCATCATATAACCAATGCTCCTTTCCTGTGACAGATGTCCCCGCTGCATATAATGGAGATATTCAGAAACCTCATTGATTAAAACTTACTAAGCCAGCTACTACAGGGTTTGTTTCCAACCACTGTAAAATGAACTGCTTCACCTGCCTTTGTAATGAGCTACAAGTGATATGAAATACAGAACCTATTTAGCAGCACATACCAGATGAACTATGCAAAGTTGAACACAACAGCAGTATTTTTGTCCAGATTGGAGTTGGGACTGTTGTTTTGTTTTGAAAAAAAAGAGGAAAGAAATAGGGAAAAACAGGAATTACATTGCCACTTGTGCTGCTGAAGTAACACTGAAAGCTGCCCTTACAGGTCAGGAACAAGAAGCATCAATTATGATCAATGAACACCTACCAGGCAAAGTGGTTAAGACTGTTAACTAATTCTGAATTGCATGGAAATGTAGGCCTTGTATGCCTGGATATGCAGATAGGTTTCATTTCTAGACAAATTGAAGCTAGCCAAACTGAAAATTGAGACTGGATACTAGCAAGAAAACCCTTTCATGATTTTTGAATCTGAAAAATACAGTCAATTGAATGAATATGACATAATTGAATACTTTGTAATTTTTGCTTAGTTAGGCAGAACTGCTCAGAACACAGTGCTTTTACCTCAGCAATCTTTTGAGCAAATACTGGCTTGCCTAGACCTTGTCAGTGTGTATGTTTTGATGATACTTCTATCCTAAAGCTGTGTTATTGCAAAAAAGGAGAATTAATTAAGTACCCGCATTTAAAATAGGTGCTGAGAGAGTTCATTCAATAAAAAGCACATGAAAAAAGGCAGCTGAGACATGGCAGAGAGACATCACAAATGAAATATTTGCTATAATTTACAAAGCTCAGAAAATGAATTAAAAAATTAACTCTTCAATTTGATGACCTAGAAAATAGAGAAAGGAGAAATAACGTGCATATGAAAAGGATTAAAGAAAAAGCCAAGAAGGAAGGCTTAGTGGGTTTAACTGGGTGGATTTAAAAATTGTTTAAAGAATGATGAGACTATAACAGTAAAATGAGATTCAAACTGGCTCTATGAAGAAACAGATCTACACTTTTTCTGTGAAACTTCATTTGTATAATCTCAATAAAAGAAAGGTCTGGAAGAAAATAACAAGAGAATGAGCTAACTGTGAATGATCTGAAAATAGCATGCACACACACACATTCTTTTGGCTATTAAGGAAGACTACTCAAAGAAAAGCAAATACAATACTAACAAGGTTTTCATTACTTCTTAGGTATTGAACTTGGCTGCAGAAGAAAGATGTTTAATAATTAGCGATGAAGTAGAAGCTAGCAGAGATAATGGCATGTGTTATATAAACCGGGCAGAGTTACACACGGAGATCTTTTTACTGCTATCATAATGCCTATCAGAATCAAAAGGGGAACTTGAAGAAGAAGTTTTCCTAGAAGAAAGGGGCATAACCGGCTTATGATGATATTCAGAAAGGCAAATTAAATTTAAAATGTCCATGGCGTTCTTGTCTAACAAACACGAGGAAGTAAATGTTAAGATGTTAGTAAGAAATTAGTAAAAGGAACTTTAAGTCACTAAGATATAAATATTTACAGATAAACACCTACACAAGATTAATTTATATGGAGAGATATATCTGCAGTATGTTATGAAAGAACCAAGGAAGAACCTTTGTCAGATGGAGCTGTATTTGTTGCATTTTTCTATTATTCACAAAGAGATAAGAACCACCTCTCCCTAGCAGTTTTTAGATACATTTCAAAATGCATTGAGGGACGGCGAACAAAGATGGTCCTTGTCAGTCATGGACAACCCACTTGCCGCAAGAGGCCTGTCTTTGTTGTTGTTACGTATTTGGAGATTTTCTGAAACAAGCTGTTATTACATTACCCATCCCAGTAGCGGGAGGCACGCGAGGGAACTATTCAGCCAGTGTCCAGTGCACCTGGCCAACGGGTGCCTGAAACCTGTAGGTGGATTCACTTGGAGGCAGCTTGGAGTGACCTGGACACTCACAGTGTCCCCCTCGTCACTCTAACAATGCTCTCTAGCCTGTGGGACTGATGTGTGTGAAGGGAATGGCAGGAAGATGTGCCAGGAGAGGTTTAGGTTGAGTATTAGGAAATGGTTCTTCACCCAGAGGGTGGTGGAACACTGAAACAGCTCCCCAGGGAACTAGGAATGGTGCCAAGCCTAACAATATTCAAGAAGCATTTGGACAACGCCCTCAGTCACATGGTGTGAGTGCTGGGGTTGTCCTATGCAAGGACTGGAGTTGGACTAGGTGATCCTAGGATGAGAGGGAATGGGCTCAAATTGCACCAGGGGAGGTTGAGATTAGGTATCAGAAAAAAAATCTTCTGAAAGGGTTATCAGGCACTGGAACTGTCTGCCCAGGGAGGTAGTTGAGTCACCGTCCCTGGAGGTATTTAGAAGGTGGGTAGACAAGGTGCTTAGGCATATGGCTTAGTAGTGGACAGGTATGGTTGGACTTGATCATCTCAAAAGTCTTTTCCAACAAAACGATTCTATGATCCTTCTGGGTCCCTTCCAACCCAGGATATTCTACGATTCTGTGATTCTCTGCTACAGACAACATGACAACAGCTATCTTTCAGCTTCCCAGAGAACAGGAGGCAAGCAAGAGATGTGATAGCACTTCAGGTCTGGCCAGAAAGCCGCCAAGATGAGCGACTGGCCCTCAACGCCTGACCAGCTTCACTGAAGGAAGGGGTTTTGTGGATGCTGCTACACCTCACCTGAGCTGCCCGGTTTTATTTTACTGTGGAAAACTTTCAATGTCTCCATTTCTAATCTGTAAATCTGAGATCAGAGAGAAGGTATCATAACTTATCCAGCATTTCTCAAACAATTATCATCTGTCACCCCTAAGCTTGGCTTTTGCCACCTGCTACTGTGCCCTAACCGTGTGCCAGGAGGGTTCTATCTACCAGAAACCCACCATCCCAGGGGCCACCACTACACCACGACCTGCCCCTGCCTCCGCCTCTGCCACCGTCCCTGCCGTGGTTTCCACTCGCCCCCTCCCCGCGCCTCAGCTCGCCCTGCCCCGCCCCGCGCCGCGCACGCGCGCGCCGCTGCTCGCGCAGCCGCGTTGGCGCCGCCGAACTCCTCCGTTCCCCGGCGGCCGCGGGGGCGCGGCCGAGGGTCGCGCAGGGGGTGGGTCCTCGCGCTGCCCGGCGGGGATGAGCGGGTGTCCCGCGCGGCCCCGGCGTCCGGCGGGGGCGGCGACAGCGGCGGCAGCTTCGCCCGCGGCCACTGTGTGTACTGTCGCCATGGGAACCGCGGGGAAGGAGGGACCGGGGAACCGGGGCTCCGCGGCGGGGCCGGGGACAGGCGGAGCGCGAGCAGCGCCCGGTGGGCCCGGGTGTGCGGTGATCCCGGCGCGAGGCTCTGGAGCAGCGGCTGGGGAAGGAGAATGATGGAATGGTTTGGGTTGAAAGGGATCTTAAAGCCCATCCAGCTCCACCCCCCTGCCTTGGGCAGGGACACCTCCCTCCAGACCAGGATGCTCAGGACCCCATCCAATCTGGCCTTGAACACTTCCGGGGGTGACATCCACAGCCTCTCTGGGCAGCCTGTGCCAGTGCTTCACCGCTGTCATCGTGAAGAATTTATCCCGAATGTCTAATCTAAATCCATGGCAGGGAGATTGGTACTGGATGGGCTTTAAGGTCCCTTCCATCCAAAACCATTCTATGATTCTGTGATTCAGATGTCATCTGGATTAAGAACATTAATGATTTGAGCACAGTGTTTCTCCTCAGCATACCTAGTGACTGCAAGTATACCCACTCTCTGACAGTTAAGTGACACTGGTTTTGAGATGGGATACGAGATGGCAGAGTCAGCCTCATGTGAGATCTGATGTAATCAGCTATGCTTCTCTCTTGTGTTGATTGACCCGGGATAAGAGCTGCGAAGGTGCCACTGTCTTACTTCTGGAGATAGCTTGGACTGATTGAGGGTTTTCTGATCCTGTATCACTATCTGCTGCTTTCAGATCTTCCTATGCAGCAAATACCCAGACCTCTGGAGTAAACAATTAGGGAAAAAAGACAAGAGCCCAAGTAGGGCTTTTTAGGCACTGGTGTAATACTCTTCTGCTATCCAGTAGTCAGAGAGGAGGTCTTCATCTGTGCAAGTTAAAAGCTACCTGGGAAATGGTGACAGCATTGGGGAACAAGATCTGTGCATATCAATTATACCGTCCTCATTGACACTGCAACATTCCCTTTATGTGTCCTCTGCTGGGATTGGGGAACCCCCTCCCCGCTGCACCCCCCCTAAACCCCCCCCCCCCCCCCCCCCCCCCCCGCCCGCCCCACTGAAGCAGCCAGCAGCGCAGTGGGGAGCGAAGTCAGGCATTCAAACTGCATCAGAGATCCTCTTTGCTATGTTAATTAATGAAGCTTTGTTTTTAATGGATTGGAGGGATGACTAACAGTTAGGACTTACTGATTCAGTTTACAGTATAAAGGTACCTTTGATAGTCAGATCAGTAAGAGGTGAAAGCTTCAACAAAACATCATAATTTAAGTTTGGTCTCAACTCTGGCACATAAATGTAGGATAGAAGATTTGCTGTTAACAGTAGAATTAACAAAAACTTAAGCTGATTGTTTTAGAGATGATGCTGTTCCACAGAAACACATCCTATCTCTCAGGTTGCTTCTTAGTTTAGCTATGAGGGTCATATATGTAAATTACCTAAAATACACGGTTCAGTGTCAGAGCACAGAGATTTTAAGAGCTACAGAAAACAATGTCCTTCAGAAATTAATGCAAGATATTCAATTGCTTGAGAAGGTTTATTTTAAAATTTAGCAAGGTGGATGGAAATATATAGACAAGAAACAAAGAAATGTGAATTAAATCACATTTCTGATTTGTGGAATCATGGTGATTATGTTTTAGTATATATTCACAGCTATTTTTCCATGGTCACCTAGTTTCCCTGCTCAGTGAGGAATGGATGTATAATTGCTCAATACAGACTACTGGGTGGAATTCTTCATTTAACTCTTGAATCATGTTGTAACAGAGGGAAGAGTAGTGAGCACAGAGACCCAAATTCAGTCACAGTCAATAAAAGTAATATATTAATGGTAATCTGAAGTATTAAAAACACCAAAAGGTTCCGGCTCCTGATCTGTCCCTGTGTTTTCTAATTATGCATCTTTTAGTGAAAGAGGTTGGTGCTTTGCTCCTTAGCATCCAGTTTTACCTTGTGTAGTTCAGCAGAAGGGGCTGGGTTGTGTATGAATTAAAGAAACTTTGCCAGAACGTACAGGCTCTGAAAGAAAGAACAGAAGAGGCAGTTGGAAATGTAAAAATGGAGATCAGGAACAAGTGACCTAAGAAACTAGAGAAATAGGATTTTTTCTCCATAGTTTAGAAATAAATGATGGTGGCATCTGATCTACCATTGGTTTATTGCATAAACTATGTGAAAGGATAGATGTTATCAAATGATCTGGGTCAAAACCAGTACAGAAATGTATTTTTGTTTTTAGGTGAGTTTGAAAAGCAGAAGAGGAGTTTTGTGTGGTTTGAGACTCATTATGAGTTTGCTGTAAAATGACAAGGGTTGTATCTACAGAGAACTGCACCAGGATAGTGATTGATTTTGGGGGGCTCCATGGGAGATGATAAAGTTGCAGCAGAACGAAACACTGATTGAAAGGTTGGGGCGATAATTGATCTTATGTTAGTGTTATCTTTGTCTGCATGTGCTTTGGGATAGTTTGGGGTGGCGTTTCTCTCAGAGGAAAAAAAAAGTATTGCCTGTTCTCTGTCTCTGCTTATCAATTACTGATAGCTGTGCTATGGTTACTCATAATAATACTTGATTGACTTACTAGGAAGTTGCCCTTGGTAAGATCGATACCTTACATTGGATATGTCCAAAGTTCATTGGAAAAAAACTGTCTCTTTAAAGCATATTATTGACTTCTGTTTTGGTTATGATGTTTTATAAGTATGCAGTTTTTAAACAGATTTTCTGTAGTATTGGAGAGTACTGAATTTGGCCCAGAAATCACTGTAGTACTGAGTATGGTGTATTTCAGCTTACTCTAAAAAAACAAGAAAGATTCTTTGTGTCAGATGCTTTCTTCTCTTCAGTATTTTCCTCCAGAACTGAGAAACAGTGAAGGAAATTCAGTGTTAATGAGCCTTATTTTCTATTACTTTACCACCACCTAGGATTTTGTTATAATATCCTTTTGAACTACATTATAAACATTGAGTTAATAGTCTGTAATTTAAAACTGTATTCTGCTCCTTCAATATATATTGTACAGTGTTCATCCCGTCCATTACTTTGCAGAGGAATGCAACCTTCAAAGAATAAGAATACAGAAAAAGCAGAACCATTCTACAGGCTTTCAGTGGGAAAGCAGAAGACCTGCTCTGAGATAGTAAATGAAGCCAGAAATGGTCTACAAACACTGACAACTCAGAGACCTTTTACACCTACAGAGTATCAAGGGAAACTTTTTGGATCTGGATCCTCACGAGCTCCTCAAAATAGGCCTCCTTCAGTTTTTAGGTACTGTGGCTTTAAGATTTGTTCAAATATCATTTTAGCAGTGAGAGATTTGATTCTGTAATTATGTTTCTGGTGATTTTTTTTCCCTATGTTAGTCTGTATTCCTGATCACATTCTTTGCCTTCTTCTAATGATCCTTACTGTTGGTGTTAATCTATGTGTCCAGGAAGTTCCTGTGGTTTAGAGCTACAGAGGCAGTCATTACACTAGTTTTGTATGTGTAGAATAATATGTAACTCACCTTTTACTGAAGACAATATATGCTTTGAAAGTCTTCAACCTTTCCTGAGAAACCGTGAAAGCTCTTTTTTTCCACATAAACTATATGCTAGATCTTTTTCAGAGTTTTCTTAGATCTTGTAAAATATAATGTGGATCTTGAAGTTTGAAATGCTCATTTTTAAACAAAATTTATACTACTACAAAATTATTTCTTTGTGGAGTTCTGTTACTTACATAGTCTAATTCACAGAACTCAATAATCTGTCTCTTGAGACAGAAGAGAGGGAAAAAAAAGTATATTGGGTTTTTAACATCCGTTTTCCCAGTCATTTTTAGCTCTCCTTATATGCCAATTCTGTAATGACTGTAGGGAGGAGATATGAGCTGTATGTGTAATGTTAGGTGTCAGGCATGC
Source organism: Tapera naevia (assembly GCA_033556795.1). Lineage (NCBI taxonomy): Eukaryota > Metazoa > Chordata > Aves > Cuculiformes > Neomorphidae > Tapera > Tapera naevia. Next base: position 316,239 of record JAUMJJ010000406.1, read on the forward strand.
CAGAGAGAATGCTGTAACTTGTTAGAATGGCCATATGTGTAAGTCATGAGGTCTGCTTTGTTCATGTTATGTTTAATTTCTTTATGCTAGTTTTCATGCATCCAGTTCTAATTTGGCTGAATTGAGACCAGCGTTTAGTGTTCATCTTAGCCCACTGGCTCATGTGAGTACTCTGGAAATAACTCATGCAATACTAACATAAAAGTATGTTTATCAGTAGAGTTAGGAAAAGATATGGTTTAAATAGGTTAGGGAGAAATGGAAGTGTGTTGTAATGTTAATCCGAGACTTACACAGTTGTTTTTACTATTTTTTCCCCAAAATAAACCTGAAAATAATTTGAACTATTTATATATTGAGGTATCGCGTTATAATTCTAAGTGACATTATCAAGAATCGGAAGACGTGTACTTGAGTCAGGTTTCTTGCATAAGATTGCTAAAATAGAAAAAGGTTATAAGCATCACTGTGAGCTGGCAGTGTGCCCTTGCTGCTGAGAAGGTGGCTGATTGTATCCTGGGCTGCGTTAGAGCAGTGTTGGCAGCAGGTTGAGGGAAGTGATCCTTCTTCTCTCCGTAGCACTGGTAAAGCTGTACCTGGATGCTAGACCCAGTTCTGGGCTCCCCAGTACAAGAGAGACGTAGAGCAACTGGAGAGAGTGCAATGAAGGGGCTGGAGCAAGGCTGAGAGAAGTAGGACCATGCAGCCTGGAGAACAGAAGTCTCAGGGAGAATTATACCCATGTATATAAGCACCTGCAGGGAGGGTGCGAAGAGCCTGGAGGCAGGCTCTTTTCAATGACAGGACCAGAGACATGAAAATGAAATTATCTGTGCTTTTATGAAAAAGTTGTCTTATCTTTATCACAGAAGCCAGTACTAGTTGATCCTGAAAAAGGTGAAGATTCTTCCGTTTTCCTTCCAAAGCTTCCTACCAGCGATACAGGGATTAGAAAAGTCAGCAGTACTCAGGTATGCTTACTTAGAAAAGTTTCTCAGGCACTAAACCACAGCAGGCTCTGTCTAAACTTCAGGAAACACTTTTTGCACTGTGAGGCTGATGAAGCCCTGGCACGGGTCTCCTAGAGAGGCTATGGGGTCTGCATCCTTGCAGATCTTTGAAAGCTGGCTGGACCTAGTCCTGGGAAACTGTCCGTAGCGGTTCCTTGTTGAGCAGGGGGGCTTGAGCAAGATGACCTCCAGAGATTCCTTCTGACCTCAAACATTCTGAGGTCTGTGATCAATGACTTGTACGTAACTAGGTTAATTGTGCTTTCTATTAGATTTTCACATCCATAAAAAGTAATGATTGTAGTTTCTTCAAAAAGCAGATAGAGATACTCGTAAGAACTCCTTTTTCCTGTCTGAATGATTATTTCTCTAAGAGAACAGTGTGCAGAAACAGCTAAGTGCGCTTGCTGCACATATTTTTTCTTTAAGACAGTAATCTAAATGTTACGTTTTTTAGGAAATAGGGTTGTGTGAAATTCTGAGAAATGTTATACTTTAGTAATTTGAATGAGATAATGTATTTAATAGGAATCAAATTTAAAAATTCTGACCTTACTTACATTTAGATTAAATATATCTACAGTTGGATTTGAATACTGATGTTAAGTTTTTTATTTATCTTGTGTGTGATAGTGGAAAAAAGAACCTAGAGAAAACTACTGTTAAGATCAGGGCAAAACCTGCCTTTTCTGCTTTAGAATATGTAAGTATAGAGCTTGTGTTGGTCGTGGTGTTGGGCCTCACCTCTTGGCTATCTTTGGCTAATACCAGGTAGAGCGCTGAAGACTTTCTAATGGATCCTTTATTTTAAGGAAATTGTTTGAGGGACCTGATGTTAGAGCAGAGGTGTCAAACTCATTTTTACTGGGGGTCGCATCAGCCTGCTTCTGCGGTGCAACGCACTGCACACGTGACCAGTGTTGACAGGAGCGTAGGGTCAAGGAGCTTGGTGCTGCCACCGGGTAGAAAAACAAGGTGCCAGGATGGATAAAACGAGGTGGTGGGCCAGACTTGGACCTCAGACCGTGAGTTTGCCACCTGTGTCTTAGAGGGCAATGCATATTTGTAGGACACAGCAAGTGTTTTGTGCCAGGGGTTCAGGGGTTTGCTGACATCATCTAAGATGCAAGATACTGATATAAATAAAACAAGAACTTGCTTGTTTCTGGATCTGCGTGGTGTGTCTCAGTGGGATAGGAAGTGGCGCATATGATATGAACAGACTGAAGTGTTTTGGAAATTCTACTTTATTGCTGAAACCTAAACCTTAAAGAATAGATGTACCTCTAGAATTGTTAGTTCAAGTTTTTGGCACAGCATTTTTGTTTATTTTTTTTACAGATAAGCATATGGCAAATGGTGTTAGATGAGTAGTTATGAGGGAAATAATTAATTCTGAGTTTCAGTTGCTCTACTCAGGCTACCTTTTGTTTTCTGCACTCCTGAATGTTTGCTTCTAAACAGCTTTCTGTAGTGATAATGGTAGAGATATCTGGCTTGTTGTGTAGAATGGTATCATTAGATTCTGGATGTGAAAATGAAAGTTTGTTAATGAGCAAACTGATGTAACTTCTGTCGTATTCTGAGCTTAATTGTTTGTATAAATCATTCGGATTTATTTTTTTAAAAACATTTGCTTATATGAAAATGAAATTATCTTTGCTTTTATGAAAAAGTTGTCTTATCTTTATCACAGAAGCCAGTACTAGTTGATCCTGAAAAAGGTGAAGATTCTTCCGTTTTCCTTCCAAAGCTTCCTACCAGCGATACAGGGATTAGAAAAGTCAGCAGTACTCAGGTATGCTTACTTAGAAAAGTTTCTCAGGCACTAAACCACAGCAGGCTCTGTCTGAACTTCAGGAAACACTTTTTGCACTGTGAGGCTGATGAAGCCCTGGCATGGGTCTCCTAGAGAGGCTATGGGGTCTGTATCCTTGCAGATCTTTGAAAGCTGGCTGGACCTAGTCCTGGGAAACTGTCCGTAGCGGTTCCTTGTTGAGCAGGGGGGCTTGAGCAAGATGACCTCCAGAGATTCCTTCTGACCTCAAACATTCTGAGGTCTGTGATCAATGACTTGTACGTAACTAGGTTAATTGTGCTTTCTATTAGATTTTCACATCCATAAAATGTAATGATTGTAGTTTCTTTAAAAAGCAGATAGGGATACTCGTAAGAACTCCTTTTTCCTGTCTGAATGATTATTTCTCTAAGAGAACAGTGTGCAGAAACAGCTAAGTGCGCTTGCTGCACATATCGTTTCTTTAAGACAGTAATCTAAATGTGACATTTAGATAAATCATTTGGATTAATTTTTTTAAAAAAATTTGCTTATATGAAAATGAAATTATCTGTACTTTTACTAAAATTACATCTTTATCACAGAAACCAATACTAATTGCTTCTGCAAAAGATGGAGATTCTTCCTTTTTCCTTCCAAAGCCTCCTGCCGACAGTGCAGGGATTAGAAAAGTCAACAGTGCTCGGGCACGCTTATTCAGAAGAACTTCTCAGGGAAATTGTCTTGCTGCTGAAATGGTTCCTCCTGATCAGAGTAAGAATGTTTTGATGCATGTTATTTCCTGGAAAAATAACTGCATGCTGGGTTTTAATATTTTTAATTACATGAATTATTGTATTTTTTTAACGGACCTACATATCCTTTCAGAGTAAATTTTAAAAATATTTAAATGGCTTTAAGGAAGTTTTGATAATGTGATTTCCACAAATGATACTGGCTTTCACTTTTGAAAGCGAGTTGAAGGCTTCTCAGGTAGCTTTTTTTCCTATAGGTTTCTAAGTAATGGAATTTTTGCTGACATTTTTTTTTTCAATGGGTAAAGTTAACATTGAATGCTGAAATGTTTAAGAGGTAATGAGATAATGAGATAGATAGCATCATCTAAGGAGAATTCCTGATAGATTATTGAGCATAGAAGGAGTGAAAAGGAATATGCCTTGACAGGCCTTCAACTACATTGTATTTATTGTTAAGAGTTTCATTAGTGGAGACTTAATCAAGGTTACTAAATGTGGGGCTTAAAACTAATTTTTTGCAATTGGGAATTGACATCTTTGTTTCCTGCACTTTCACTCATAATATAAAATGTGCTGGAACTTTGTCTTCAGTGAAGAGCCATTTGTAATAATGACAATCCTTACTTTGCATGATAAACTAAATATCTCACTTTTTACCTCATTTGAAAGTAACTCTTTTGCAAAATGTACCTAACTTTACTGCATTATTATCTACTTATTCTGTAAATACATATTTGCATTGCGTACCCCTGTATGTAGTGTAATCACTAATAAGTTGATGCTCCTAATTGGAGAAGTTGAGAACCTAAGGTAATTTTAGCCCGAGTTTGCCTCTTGCTCCCTTTGGGGATCATGCAGATGTTTAATTAAGTTTTTTGTGCGATTTCTTATGATGTGTACATATGAAGTTGCGAGATTAACAGCTACCTTTTGCTTGAGTTCCTTCATGCTGTACAGATGCTGAAATATAATCTCATCTTTCACAAGGTACAAGCCACCTATCTGTAAAAGGGAAATAAAAAAAAAGATGAAAAATTAAAATTTTAAAACATAAACATGAAAGATTTTGAGTTGATGTTCCTAAGAAGACTTTGACTACTTTGCTCTAAATAGTCCTAAGTTTTCTCACATTTTTAAATCAGTACAAGCAAGTTTTGATAATGAAACATGAAAAACAGTAATACGTTTTGAGCTCCATCATGTGTATTTGTTGTGTAAGAATATTTCTACAAATGTATTCTCTCTGGCTATTTCAGATGAAGAGAAGCCAGATTCTGAAGACCTAGCTATGATGAATAATCCTTGCAGAAATAATGATAACTGCTTAGCAGAGCAAAGGTCATACACACCATTTAATGATGAAAGTAGAAAATTAATTTATAATAAACATATCAGCAGACTGGAGAGGAAAGACTTCCTGAAAGGGACAGCAGGAAAATCTTTATTTCAGCTGAGAGGAGAAAGGTTGGTGTTGCTTGATTATGGTAATGTGTGCTTTCCACACAACCCTATTCCTAGATATTCAGTTGTGCAAGTATCAAAACATTTAGAATTGATGGAATTTGAAGGTAGCACTATTTATGGATTAAAACAGTCCTATGTTCAGATTAGTGAAAAAAATCTTTACTCTTCTGTTCTCAAGAAGTTTCTACTCTCAAAAGGCTAATTTGTCTGAAAATTGTTGGTGGGAAGTTGCTTGATATGAAATAACTTTAATTTTGTTCAATCATTAACATTTCAAAACTAAGTCTAATAATTGTATGTAGAATACTGAAGTTTAAATGCAACTTACTTGCTCTCACGGTTCAAGCCTGTTGTTTCAAGGTGCTATACATTCTTCTCTTTGCTCCACAGATGAATAGAGCCATGTTTCAGTTCTGGTAGTAGAGAACTACATGATCATACACAAAACTTAGGCTTAAAATCTGGCAATCAAGGCAGAATTTTTTTGCCACTTCGACATTTTTTTAGTTCATTTTTTTGATGACCAAACAGATGTAAGATACTAATGAGACTTATATGCATGCAATCTGATTTTACTGAACAAAGATTATAACATCCATTCTGTAATTCACAATCAAGTGTTTTTTTTTCTTTTTCTTTTGATTCTGATCTGAATTCTTGCGCAAGAAGTAGTTTGTGACTCTTAAGTTCAGTAGTGTATCAGGTGCTGCATTAACAGCTGGATGTACAGCTGTTTTCTGCTAATAACATTGACAGACCTTACAGTGTCTACAACCCAGAATAAATAATAGTTTATTTTCAAAACACATCCTATGTAAACATTTGGTAACTAATAAATATAAATGTTTGATAGTAGTTGTCTTGTTTCTAGCAAGTTTTTGTACTTAGGAAAAAATTACTTCCCTGGATATTCTTAAGCACCTCTGATATTGCAGAGTATATTCCTAATTTTATAAAATGAAATACCTTTCATTTACTAGCTTAATGATAATACTGAAAGTTTAGTCAGTGTTGTTCATTTCAGCTGTTACAGCAGATGATATATTACAGAGCTATTGTAGCACTCTTGTTCTATATTAAACTGAAAGCAGGATTAAAAAAAAAAGACTGATTTGCTAAGACTGGAGTCTTTTGGGCACAATGGAAAGTTTCAAGAGTATAGAGGGAGGGAAAACAAGGAAATAAGTCCAGTAATGAAAAATTGTGGGTGAAGGAAAGCAAAGCACTTAGTAGAATGCCTCAGTGCAAAATAATTTTCTTCCGTTAAAATCAGTGACCCAAAAGACCTTTCAGGTAAAGACTGTATGGATTATCATACTATGACTTTTATTTAGTAAAAGTGGGATGTGAAGTACTTTAGTGTTGCAGTTGAAATGAGTAGTTACTTAATGGTATCCAAGTGTCTTCAATGAGAATGGGTCAGTTGATACTTTCACAAATTTGAAAGAATTACTTTTCTTCTGAGTCATAACTTGAAAACTTGCAGGTATGATTGAACAGTTAACTTATTATGCATCCTTGCTATCTGTTCAAAATTCTATACATTTCCTTTATAAGCTTGAGAGCTTTTGATTTTGGGTTTTTAGTACTGATGCTTTTCACAATCACCCATTCATATGGCACTGTGTACCCTATTCATTGATTTTTCTGGTAGTCTGAAACACAGAATGTCATGATTTACCTTGATAACTTTGATAATTTTTGAGAATGACGGGTTTCTCTACTCAGACATTCTTAGGAGCAGGCAAAAAAAGCCTGTTAATGAAAAGATTACTTGTTGTAAGATGAAATCTTATAGATTATAGAATTTATAGTTCGGTTACTCAGTGTAAGAGGAGTTTTAGAAAATATAAAAAGTTGAAAGATGAAAATTATATATATTCAATTTTATGTTCTTCAAATATCATTATGCATACTTGAAGAATAGGTTGTCAAGGTTCATTTTGCATAAGCTGTGCTGGGTTAATTAATTCATGAGGTGTTACATTTCTGACTCAATGTGATAGCTAAGATACTAATGATTCAAACCATGAAAGATGGAATGTTAATGCATGTAGCTTTTCATATCCATGTTTAAACTAGGGAGAATAATACTAGATGTAGTTGAATGTCACTTATCACCTAGATTAGATCTCAAATTAGTGACCTTAAGATAATATAGAAAAATGTTTTTCCAATCTTGTTCTGACTAGTTTTATCCAAAATAGAGGAGTAATGTAATATTCCTCCTTCTTTCTCTGTAGAATGCAAAGATCTGTGTTTTTTGAGTGGTGAATCTTTACCTTCTCCTGCGGGTTGCGCATGCTTTTTGTGTACTTGAGACAGAGATGATTTTTTCTGATGCTGCGTCAGAGATGCTGCCTGTGCTGCTTTATACCCTTGCACCAAGGATCACTGACAGCATTTAGGTGCTTATATGGCTTTGAATACCAGACATACCTGCAATGTTGCAATATGCACAAAAATAATACAAAATGAGGGACAAAGGTCCTTCATCTCTATTAGCCCAAGCACTTCATGGCATTGTATGATAGAATGACTCTAGGTAATCTCAGCTGCTTTCACACATTCTAACTCTGTGCTAGGACTTATGCCAATAAACACGTTGGTTCAGGATTCATATATGATACTACACAAGTCTGGCAGAACTTGATCTGTATAATTTTCTGGGTTCAGAGATGTCATTCATCATCTGTCAAGGCAGTTGAAATATCATTGGTATTGTTGATTGAATTTGGTCTTGATAGGAGTTATATAGAAGGTTCTGGTACTATAGAGGGGTAACAGTAACAGTTTCAGGATTCTTTTTCAATAGGACATGTTTACAGCTACTTAGATGATTGCTATGATTAGATTGCATCTGCTTCTGTGTCATGAATACTTGAGGCATCTTGTATGAATTTAAAAGATATTTTCTATTCAAAGTACATTGTACTCAGGAATAATAGGATGAGGGCTTAAAGGATGTGAAAACTTTTATTACCTGGAGTCCCGTCATTCTCCATGTGAGGCAGTTGTGTGAGCCTCAACCCTGTGTCCCAGAGATTTAAAATCCTGGCAGGAGTTAAGCAAGAGGATCGTAGACATAATACACTTCATACAGGAGGAGATGCATGAGACTTTTACTCCACTTTCCCACAGTTTATACATATGTACCAAAATAAGTTTTCTAGTAGAGCTCTGTTTCTGTTAATGATGAAACTGTAGAGCATGCCAAAATAGCACGGCAGATACCTGCCATTAGTGCTATTTCATTTATTTAAAAGAAAAAAGAAGGGAAGTATTTTATTCCAGCAAGAGACTTGCTCACTTTCCATCTCAAATTCTTTTGTTGTCTCAAGGACTGATAGAAAGAATGAACAGTGCTAATGCAATCACTACTGCTTTATAAAGATTCTAAGGGGAAGAAAGAGAAAAGGACTTTTTGAGGGGAAGAGTTCTTTGTCATTTTGTTTGCAATTCTGTTTTTCAAATAACCATCTAGTTACAATAGAACAGGAATATTAATTGAAGCAGATTGAATTTATTGACATGTTGCCTCAGGAGAGCAAGGAGCAATTTCTGGCAATCATAAGGAAGATAAGTTTTGTTTACATCTTCCTCCAACCATTGTGCCTTGCCATCTCTATTGTGATTGCTATAGAAATGAAACTTCTAAAATGTTTTCTACATTCGTATATTTTAACAGAAGTGTCAACAGTGGTGACAGATTTGCTGATGAAGAGCAACAGTTTTCCTGGTGAGCAAAGATGAATTATTATTTTTTTTTCTCCTCCTCCAATTTCTCAATATTCTGAAAGCTTAGATGTCATTCCAGGACTCCTTAGGAACATAGGTGCCTTCAGTGAGGAAAAGCTTGGTGTCAAACAGGTGATTCCCAAGTGGCCTGCTCTATACTTCGTTTTAATAACTGATTCTATAAATAGCTACAAAAGAATTAGAAGATGCTATGAAGAATATATACTATGCCCTGTTTTCTATCACCATTGCTATCCTTACTAAATCCCTGTTTGACAAAATCCTTGAGAGGTATTCATCAACTGCCTCCGTAGGACTAGTTTCTTGTGCTTTTAGAGTTCTAGAAAACTTGAATAGAAAGTGATAGAAGCAGGGGACAGTTGAATACTGGAAATCACTTCTGTCTGATTGCTTCAACTACCTTCACTTCTGCACCCAAAGTATTAAACCCTTTTCTCCTCAGAATAAGATTATTATAGAGGAGACAGATTTCTTTCCTGAAGGGAACACCCATTCTGTTTTGCTGTGGATGAATTTTTGAAATTAATGACATGGTGTGAATAGTAGTTTGTTGTATGGCTTGGCTGATACTGCTGCATATTCTCCACACTTCTCTCAGGATTTGTCTTTTCTTGTTATGCATTTTCACAACTTCTGGTGTTCTCATAAAGACATGGAAACAGGTAATTAACCTCCTCTAACTAATTTTTCTCTATTTCTGCCTCAGTTCCAGTAGCTATCGGGGCCATTAATTTAATAAAGAAGCAATCAAATGGTGGGAAACTTTCATAGGCAGAGTTTTCTACAGTGTTTTCCAAAGAAAATATGACATCTTCCCTTCCAAGAAGGTGCCTATGGGGTTCGGGGATACTCAGAGAAAATTTGGAATGAAGAATTTTTTTTCCAGAACTTTTTATAGACATCTGAAGAACAGAGGAACAGGCAGCTGTTATCTCTAGTCTCTTCCCATATGAAAGAAATCAAGTCAAGTTCAGGCTCACTTTTACTACCTGCTCCAAAGGGAGTCTTTCCACTCTAGTCATTGCTTTATGGTGAAGCCATTGATCTCCAAATCTGGAGTATCTAGGTCTTGAGAGTCCTTATGAGCAATTGAGTAGTAATTCTAGAATGAGAAAGTATGCCATGCAAAGGGTAAGAAAGGAATGCCAATTCAGTCTAAGCAGGACTGTAGCAACAATGGATTTTGATTGGTTATGTTTTTTTTTAGAATGAGAATGCTTATGCAATATTCAGGTTGGTTAGGAAGATGAAGATCCTGTGGTTTTCAGACTCAAAATTTTACACATATATATATATATTTAGGCTAGTATTTAGGCAGGTTTTATGGTTAGAAGTAGGCTGTCAGTTGTCTGCTTGCTTGAAGATACCATGCTACAAATAGATATTGTTAGTGTTTTCTGTATTAGGCAGAAGATGCAAAGACTGTGAAGAATAGAAAGGATAAGGATATATTTTTTTATCAACCTCTAGCATTATTTTAAGCTATGGTTTTTAATGTGTAGGAAGTTCTTCATCAATAGCCTATAAAAATAGAATACTATATTCTTTTTTGTTACTGGAGCTGCCATAAGTAATGGACTATGCCCATCATTCTGTTTATAGAGGAATTGCTATTTGCTCATCTGTAGGATGCCTCAGAGTATAGTTGGTCTATTTGTCAACATATTATTGCAAATTATGTTTTCTTTCTACTATTTATGCTTTCTCATAACAGTACTGTCGGTTATAGTCTCAGTTATAGTTTTCACTCTGGATATTGTATGTCTTTTCTGGTGATGTTACTTATGATATCCACTGCAGTTCCTGAAATAATTTCCAGACATCTATATTATCACTTTTTCAGTTATTTACATGCTTTTGAAAATATTTGTAGCTGAGAAACAGGACTGACTAGAGGTTTGTGTAATTGGTTTAATATTTTAATTTGTATTTCTTTTAGTTGTCCACAAGTAATTTACTATGTCTCCATTATCTTTTCTAAAAGGGAATGGTCTTTAAAAAAATGAGCTCTTATACTAATTCATTTTCCTTCAAGGTACACCTATTGCTTATTTCCACACTGTGTTTTTATTTATTTTGTTCATCCCTGAGGTGACATCATAGAAAGTTCAGAGATAGTTGAGCAAAATAGGGATGCATTCTTCTAAATGGCTCAGTAAAGGTCAGTGCTAAGTTATGGATCAGGAATAAATTGTTTAAAACAAAACAAACCCCACAAAAGCATATTCCCTACTGTTTAACCAATGAAAGACAATACAGAAAACTAATTCTGATATCCTTTGGGCAATATGAAAGGTCTGGATAGTATAATTAAATGGGAATAAATAGATTAGTGAAAGATGGGAGTGTTGTTATTAGCATATGGAAAAAATAATTTCTATGAGAATGAATGATAAAGCTAATATTAATTTTTCTCGTTTTGCCAGAAGCTAAAACCAGTTCCTGTTAGTTGCTTTGCAAAAAAAATACTAGGATGTTGTTTACACTTCCTTTCAAAGGCTACGAAGCAGTGTCTTGTTATTAAAACCAGTAACTGTGCTTTAGCGTTAGAAATCTTTGTTTCCTTATCACTAGACACTCACTTTGGAAGAATCACAGTAGCAGAGAGCTGATGTTCTAAAGTGGTGGTTCCTAGGCATTGTGTAACTCAGTATTTTTTGACAAATCAGTTGTAGTCTCTCTGGCTTGCTCCAGCTCCACATCTGACTTCCCTTCTCCTTTCCCTTGGAATTTTATCACCACTTTGTCCCTTACCGCTGACTTAGGGTCTGCTGCATCATCCTTCTGGCTATGATTCCCAGAATCACTATTAGTTCCTTTAACTTTCCCTGGAGCTGCCATCCTTCTTTTTGAGATAAATCTGCTGAGTCTGGCTGTGCCCTGATAAACTTGGTTTGGAGACTTGGGTATCTTTGCAACTGTGCTCCCCAGTGCTTCTGACGAGAGATCTGATGAGGTTCATGAGACCACAGTTCTGAATAATTTAGAAAAGATTACCTGGCAGTCAGTATATAAGCAACTCATTGGCGGATGCACCAGAGGTTTGAGGTCCCCCCAGAGGGACCTCAACCGACTGGAGAAATGGGCTGACAGGAATCCTGTACAGTTCAACAAAGGCAAGTGCAAAGTCCCGCACCTGGGGAGGAACAACCCCAGGCACCAATACATGCTATTGGCCAACCAGCTGGGAGGCACCTTTGCAGAAAAAGAACTGGGGCCCTGGTGTCCACTGTATTCATAGAACAATTCAGTTTGAAAGGGACATCAAAAGATCATCTGGCCCAAATTTTGTGGAAAAGGGAACCTGGAGGAGATTATGTAGCCGCCTGTTCAGTTGCATCTTAAAAACCTCTATGACACTGAAGAGTGCTGGATCTAGTTGTGGATTCCCCAGTGCAACAGAGATCTAGAGCAGCTGGAGATAGTCCAGCTGGTAAGATGATGGAGTTCTTTGTGTGAGGAAAGGCTTAGAGAGCTGGGGCAGTTTAGATTGGAGAAGAGAAAAGCTAGGAAGGGTTCTTATCAATGTATATAGATACCTGAAGGGAGAGTGCATTCTGACGCCCACATTGGTTGTATGACAAGAGTTCTTCTTTCTCCCCCTTGGCAGACACTCAAAAGAGGAATAACTATTTACCCGTGAATGGTTTTTTTGGAGACTTACTGTTTGTAAGTACTTTAACAACGAATCCTTGCAGCTTTTCCGTATAGAATTTGGGAAGTTTTCATTGAAAACAAAATAGACAACTGCATAAATAGCCAAATGATCCTTATCAGTAGAAGGCATGTCATAATGGATACTGCTAGCATTAAAAATAAACGCGGGTTACAGTGTAGATGTAGTCACACTTCGAATATACATGTCAGTAACATCTCAAAGAATAGTCTTCTAAACGGTGTGTCTGTTTCAGAATTACCCAGAACTGAAGGGACTGAGATCTGAACTAGTCTGAAAGAACACCATTGTGGCTAGTAGTCCTTCTAATACATCTGGCTTGCCTGAGCAGGACCCCAGCTTCTGCTTAGCATTGCTTTAAATCTGTTCTACTTACCACTTAGTGAAATGTCTTGGGTTTTGGGTGTAGATACGTCATGTCTGGCTTTCCAATGCACACAACGTATGTTGGTAAAATCAAATGTTCACTGCTTGTATTTATGTATAAACAGTCTGCATCTTTTACTTATTGCAGTTCCTAGGTTGTTAGAAATTGCTCTCCTAGATGTCTGAAGACCTGTAAACATTGCTGTATCAAGGATCCAAAAGAAAATTTGTAAAATTTTGAGTCAAGTTTTGGAGTTTTAAATTAGCTATAAGAAAGGAAGTTTATGGAGGCTGAAGGGAGTGGAATGAAGGAAAATACACTGGGGAGAAGTCAAGTGACTGTTGAGGGAAAATGGAAGAAAAAAAGAAGAGGGGAGAATCCATGAGGATGAAAGTCACGAAGGCAATAACTGAAGGAGAACTCCAGGCAGGGCAACCCAGCATCGCCCTCTATTTGCTAGAGGCCTCCAAGAAGAGTTTGGGTCACTGTTAAAGACACTGAGCAAGATGGACTTTCAGCAGGACCTATTTGCACAGCAGGCTTTTGTTCAATTTTGTTAGATAGATGAGTAATGTACTTTTTTATTAAGTTTTATTTACATTATCAAAGTAAAAAATAAAAGGACTCTTAAGGACAAACAAACTATCAGGGGCTTAGATTTGCTTATGAGGAAGGAAACTAGAAGGTTAGAATTGTGGTTCTCTAGATATAGAAAATGCTCTGCAGACATAGATGTGTAGAAATTGTGTGCTCATAATTACAGTTTTCTGACTGAAGAAAAAGGGTATCAAAGAAATAAAAGGAAATTGAGAGACAATAAACTCAAATGCTTTAGAAATTTATTTAAAAATAAACTGAATCCCACTCCCCAACTAAATATTACTTTAATTTAGAAAATGCTACTAGAAGTTAGCAATGAAGCCAATGTTTTATCAAGAGCACATGGAGATAAGAGATCTTTCATGTGGTAGCTACACAAACTTAAGCTTCTTATCCAGAAGGAACTTCTGAAAAGGTTTTTTTGTAAGTGTCTGTACTTACCAGTTTTATGTCTTGTCTTTAGCTGCCTCTTTTTAGTGTATCAGAAGATGATTTTGAACTAGGTAGACCATGTTGTTTCATATTTTTATAAAATGTATGTAAACATGTATTATTGTAGTTCATGCAGGTGACACCTTCGTAGTTCATGCAGGTGACACCTTCAGAAGGCCGAGTGCTGTGTATTTTACCAAGTATCTTCCTAGTTAACTTTTCTGGTTTAAATGTTGCTAATGTTTGAGATTTACTGCTATTTGGAAAGTTTTGTGTGGACCTGACTGAGCGAAAATGTTTTTAGTCAGTCTCCATAAAGTCCTTGGATCAAAATCCTTAAGACAGTTTAGCGGTTTGATGTCTTCAGCCACCCCATCCCTCCACTCCAAAGAAGTTGCCTTAAGCAGTCGTATGATAGAATTCACCAACAAAAGATACCTATAAATACAAAGTTTAGGGTGCTCTGAAGATTCTCATTGTCTTCTGTATCACAGAGTTTTTCATTTCCTTGTTTAACAATGGAAAATAAATGTATTTCCAGACACCAGCTAGTGTCTGCTGTGTATGTCTTCCTCACAGCATTTACTTGAGGTATGCTATATATGCACTGCCTGCATGTGAGTAGCTCACTGCCTTTGTAAGACTTGAAATTCTGGTTTACATGGGATAGTCCCAGTTCCTATCTTTATTTCAAGAGAGAGAGTTCACTAGTTCTGTGGGTACTAGAGAAGAAGCTCATAATCTCTGGAGGAGCAAAGCCATGTGAGATCTGGGCACTTGCAGAAGCAGATAGTATGGGGCTTACGGCCTTTTCTGTACCCACCATCCTTAACTTTTTTTCTTTCCCTGATATTCCTACTCTTCTCTTTGAAAACTGAGCCTTCATCCTTGATTGCACTATCTCAGTTGTTATGCTCCTCTGTTGTTATCCCACTTTCATATTTTCTGGTTTTGCCTCTCAAATTTGTAAGAATAAGTGTTACAAGGACCTTAACATGAGAAGAGCGTAGAGTCTAGAGGGAATGCCTTCAAGTTAGACAATTCAGGAAAGATGATCATATTCTCTTTTCATTCTAATTTAGCTTTGCTACCTCACTGATCAAAGGTGCTTGCTAGAGACAATTCTGTAGAGAAGCATTGCCTTGTTAGTGTTAGGCTCTGTGTCCCTCTTAACTAGTAACTAAATAATCAATGGGGCACCAGGGCTAGATCTGTACTAATAATTAATAAAAATTAAACAAAGGAGTTAATCTCTGGCTTGGTGGCCAGGTGCTGTGTCATGGGTTACATTAATAAAATGAAAGTATTTTTAACCTCTTCCCTACCACGCACGAAGCATTGGCTGGCAATGTCCCTCCCTTTGCTTGTTTGTGTCCTGTGCCCAGGCATTTATCAAGGAAAGTACTATCTTTCTTAGGCCGAACTGGTAACGAGGATCATGCTAAGGGTATAACTGTACGGAAAGGTGTGGCCCAAAATACAGGCCCATTGCCAAACTCTATTTTACAAAGTAGAGGCAGCCAGATTCTCAGGTGTTTAAGGCTCCACTGTACAGAGAAACAACCCAAGCACTGTTCTTGCAATTTTACATTTGTGAATCAGATCTTGATGTTGTGTGCAGCGTCTTTGGAGAGAACTAGCTCAGTTCTTTGCCTCTGGGATGCAGAAATGTAGTGAAGAAACTGAAGGTGAGAGTTTGCACATTCGCCATTAACAAGAAGCTCATGGCAAAAACAAGCAAATAAACATCTAAACATGCAGAGTTTCTAAATAAATGCTTCTTTCACTTAATTATGCATTCTTTCACCAGGGAAAAGTACCAAACATGCTACTGCGGTGTTGGCTTACCTTCTTTTTGGAAGCCCTCAAAGTCTCAATACAACCAAGAAAGCAGTGTTCCTCATAGGGGCTACTCTAATCTCCTGTATATGAGAAGGATAGAGATTATCCAGTTGCTAAGTTTTTTTCCTCTGTAAATCATTAGAGCCTCTGTCAGTTGATTTCTTGATGAGTCCTTTATCAGATAATCAGATTTCTGCCAATTGACTTTGTTTCCAAGGCAACCACTCTCTTGACAAGCCAGTTCCCTTCAGTAGTAGGTAACTTATTTTTTAGAGTAGGTTGATTACATTTTAACTGAATAGTTCTTAACAAGATACTGCTGCTTAAGTTTCATCCCTACATGGAAGTGAAAAGATAACAAAGAAGCAAATGTGTCTAACTAAAATGGAGTTGCAGCATCGTAAAGATACATAAATGGAATTTGTAATCTCTCACAAAATTCATAAGTTGTACATACTCCATAAAGATAAGCCTGCCCACCAGACATTCTTATTTACGTATGTATTCTTATTCTGAAAATAATGAGGTTCCAGTTAAGCTGTTTAACTTATGAGAATGTTTCCTGCAAGTACTTATAGTTCTGTGAATACCAGCAGTACAGCAATCTGCTCTCCTACTCATGTAGGTCTCCAAACTGGTTGATACTGGTGTTTAAGAAATCATAGATTCCAATCAAGCTTTTTCTTGTTATGCAGTTCAAATTTTGACATGTCTTAACCTTTGTCTTGCAGATGTGGTGTTTCTATCTGATAAGTGTTCAGATTACCACATCCTTTGCTTCAATGTCTTTTCTATTCAACTGCTTTTGTTTCCTGCAAAACTTGTAGGATTGTCTTTGTTGAGGTTTCTTGGATTCATCCTGTGGATTTACTTTTTAGGGAAGAGGCACAGATGGAATATAGTTATAAAACTCTGAAGAAAGAAAACTCAAACTTCTCTATTCGTATAGGCAGATAGTATCATCATGCCTACATGTAATTCTGAAGATACTGATTTCTGAATATAGCTGGCTTAGTGTTAGGTTTGTTATTGAATTTGTTATTTTCTTGCTTATTCAGTGTCCTTTCAAGCTAGAGTCTTGATTTCAGGGATGGCTGGACCTCACAGAACAATTTCGTAATCTTTTAAACTTTGTAGGAAAAGTGTTCATATAAATAGAACCAGATTTTGGTATCTATTAATACACTGAACTATATTTAATGTGTACTGTAGAAACCCTCTTTCTACAGTCTATTTTAGAGATGCAAATGCTGTCTGTTTTGTTTTGTTTTTTTTTTCTTAAGGCATTGCTTCCCCAGAGGAATAGGAATTACTGTATATGAGCTGAAGTAATTTCAAGATAGTTTGTGAAGCATTTGGATTTTGGAGTACTTAAATTCTTATGTTGTAAAAAGAAAGCAGTATTCACTTTTAGCCATAATGAAGCAAGTGTTCCTCTGTAATGTGATTGCTTGGGAAATTTTTGACTGATCACAGTGAGCTATGCAGTCCCTTTTGTAGGGTAGTGATCGTACAAGAGCTTTGTCTTCTATTCTGTCTCCATCTGTTGATGGGATGACTTACATCTTCTGTCTGGACTGGCAGACAGGATTTAGGCGCCAATCCAGCAAACCACTTAAACAACAATTTAGCTTTAAGCCTTGTAGAAACTAAATTAACAGGTTGAAAAAATCGAAATATTGCTAACCACTAGTGCTATCTTTAGAAGGAAATTTAGGAGATTAGATTTTGTTGGTATATGAACTATGAATGGAATAAGAAGTGTCAAACGTGCACTGAGAATAGAAAACATAGATTAAGACCTTTGTCTTCAGTACAGGATTTAAAGGAGGAAAGATTTCTACTTAATAGCAAAGAGGTTCTCTATCTTGTCTATTTCTGTTGGATCACTGCTGCTTGAGTGTGTAGCTAGGTAAACAGAATAGATTTATCACAGATGTGTCTAGTAGTTTGCTCTGGCCAAAGACAGACTAATCATACATCAGCAGGAACTGTGGCATTCCTCACTGTTGCTTTACAAAGAAATGACAACATACGTGTTTCTTGTATTAACAAAACTGATGACCACTACGCAGTTAGCAATAGTTCACAAGCAGACCTGGAAATTGTAATGTTTACTTTAAAGGTTACTGAAATGTTTGTTTCTTCGAAAATATTTGTCATTAAATCTTTTAAAAGTGTTAATTCTATCAGAAGAAATCACTGTCCTTGTGAATGGATGAACTTACAGTTTTAATCTATTTGAGTTTCTATTCAGTTAATGAAACTGATGGTAAGAAAAAAAAATGGATATTTCTGCATTTAGTTTGATTCAGCTTTCAGTTTTATTGTGCAAGTGGAAATGCTTAGCTTTTGTGTTCCATAATAGTGACCTCTTGTGGCATAAGTATGTCAGTATTTCAGAAGGAGCTTTCCGTAATACATAGTGGAGGAAGTTGTACTTATATGAAAATTTTAATAAGCAGGTAATGTACTGATTTAGTAAAATAGCTTTTAATCTTTTCCAATTAGTTATTAATATGCAGATCCCATACTGAGTGCATGTGAAAAAAGAAGCATTTTGAGCATTATATTCTGATATGCTTTGTGTGTGTCTATACTGTATCTTCTAGTGACCAGATGAAAAAGCCTGGCGCAAGTTCATCAAGGCCAACGAGTACAGGCTGGAAGAAAAGAGGGACAGGTACTTTGTAAAGCATTTCAATCTTCAGTCAAAAAAAAATCAAATACAGTCAGATAGAAATAATCTGGGTTTTGTGATTTGGAGATCTTTTTCTTCTTTATTTACTGAACAATATTTTTTATTTTCTGGATGCTTTGCGGTTTTTTACTCTGTTGGTAAATGGAAACAATTTTCAAGAGATCTTTAGTCTAAAAAATCTGTTGATATTTTTTCTCTTGTTTTTTTTTTCCCATATGTATGCCAATCCATTAACGCCATGTTTGCTCGTAACTTTTTGTAATCTGCTGTACTTGCACAGACACTAATAAAGTTATACCAAGCTATAGCGGAAGATACTGATTCCAGATTGCCCTGTAGGGGTGCATGTTGCTATTTTTACGAACAGATTTTAATTAATATTACCTGGTAGCTAGCACATTTTTTATGTGGCAAATGCATATTTGAGAGTTTGGTATGGAACCCTGAAGTTTCTGCTCTGCTGTTATTATGTGTTATTACTATTTTTCTAGAGCTGAGAGGTTACATCATTCTGGATGATTCTGGCAAAGGTTGTAATGTGTTCTGTTTTCATTTCCTTCAAAGGAGTTGAGAGTATTTGCCATATCATGGGAGTTTGTATTCTGTGGGGCTCTATTTTCTATGTTTATAAACATTTTAATTTATTTGTGCTATTTCATTGGTGATACTGAAAAAAAAAATCATGTGTTATTAAGAATGTTTCTTTTTATATTTTTTTTACCATTATGTAGCTTTCTCAGTTTGTGCATACTTCATCTTTAATACCAGAATAAACAGTGGGACAAGAGTAGGAATTCTCAATCACTTCTTCTCTATAGTAAGGTCCTGGGGGGAGTGTTCATTTACAGGTTATTTCTATTTTTCTGATATGGTTTATGTTTATACATTCACATTTTAGAGAGGAGGTAGGTTTAAATATTGATATATTCATAACCACTCAGTATTCTGTAAAAAGGCTGAACATGATAAATCAGGCAGTACACAGCTTTTGAAAGCTCAGTGTTGCTAAGGCTCTTGTATTTACATGCTAAAACCAGCAACCAATAAATATAGACTTATTAGTGATTTTTTTTTTTGACCAGAATGCAAAGCTGTGGTTAAGACCTGTGAAAAACAGACAACGAACTTCAACTTGCTGAATTCTTTTTTTCCTGAGCAATTTTGCTGTTGAATTGTATTTCACTCAGTTAGAGAATTCAGGACAACTTCTGCAATATTTTAAATACAATTAGTGCCATAACTTTTTATCAGCACCTAAAAAAATCTCCCAGGTCCGAGATACAAGGCAGTTCACAGTTTATTAATGTTACTTTTCTTTATAATGATGTATTTCCTGTTAATTCTTATTGCTGACATTAATATTGTTTAGTAAAACATGATTATCTCTTTTTTTTCCTAGTTACAAGAAGTATTTGTTTAAAGAAATGATACAATTATGCCTTTTAGGTTGCTATAGTTTTCTGATGAACGTGTGGCAACTGCAGCAGAATGGCACCAAAAAATCATTTCTTTTTGTTGTGAACTAAAAATTGTGTGCCTTTGTTAATTTTTTTTTGTAGTGAGAAGTTTGGTCATATCTGCAAATGTGTACATGGAATATTCTGTTTCTTGCTTAGTAAAGTTAAGCATGTATGTAGTTAGAAAGTCAGTCTCATCTTTCAGTTTAAGCGAGGTACAAATTGGAAAGAAAAGAAACACGGGTCAATATGTGGGTTTTGTGGCAGGAAGGAACAGTGCAAACTCTTCCAGTGTTCTCATTTCAGCTGTGCTTTTACATTAACCAGAGTAGAAGTTTCACTTCATTGCAAATGCTGCATAGTGTTTTATTAATTGAGATACTCATTGATCTAAATAAGACTATCAACTCGTTAGATCTAGAAAATAAAAAGGTCTGCAGAATAACTGATAATAATATTATTACAAAAAACTACATTGTTGTTTTAAAACATACTCGACAGTATTACTTATGAAGTAGCAGTATTTTTGTGTAATCTTTTGAAATGGGTATAACTGATAGGTTCATTCTGTGTAAAATATAGGTAGACACTTAATACAGATACACAAAAAGAGTCTGCACTTCTTTCTTTTTATAGAGCAAGCTTTTAAAATAGTCAGGAAGTTTTCAGTGTTTCCCTGTTCCAAGTAATGCTCAGTACACAGTCATTTTTTTAAAGGTATGAGATGCTGTTCTCGTGACACAAACCTCTTAGTATCAGTGTTCTCATGTAGTACTGGATTTTTTGTGTTTGATGGTGATTGTGTTAAGAATTTACATTGTCATTTAAATATGAGAGCTAAAAATGAACAATAGGATGTATTTTCTGACAAATCTGACATTTAAAAAATGCATTTATTATAGTCTTAATGGCTTTCTTCATGTTATTTAGTGGAGTTGTGTTTTATTTCCCTATTATAAAAAAAACCAAAACAAAACCAAAAAAAGAAAAGAACAAGTCAAACTCCATCTTTATAACAACTTTGGTTGCTTAACCTAATCTTGAACTCCAAAAATATGCCTCCATGCACCTTCTAAGCAGTTGTTAGATCCTATTGTTCTTGAGTTCACAACTCAAGTTGTGCAGAATCTCTGGCTCTCCGGCTGTAATGGGCCAGTGGTCAAGACCAGAATTCGGTCACTTCACATAGCACTGTGTGAATGTGAAAAGGTTGTTCAGCAAGTCAGAATAGTTCCCAAGGATATTGCATCTGCATGAAAGTCATTCCTGGGATTCATTTTTTAATAAAATGCTGACCATATAACTGTTTTTTACACCAACTCCCTTGTCCAATCTGAAAACAGATCCATGCTTCTTGTCTTATTTCTGTAAGAGTTCTAGACCACTAATTTTTTAGTCTACCAATTTTTAGCCTGATGTCTGCTCATAGACTTTATGGTCTTTTCCTTTGTGAAGGAAAGTATAAAAAATCTGATTTTTTTTTTTTTAAACTTCTGTTTGTGTTATGGACAAGGTTCTGATAATGAGCAGCAGCTCTCTCTCAGTAACTGTGGAGGAAATCGGTTGAGGGTGGCCAAGAAAACCAAGAGTTGGTTGCCTTCAAGGCTTTTGACATGTTTATTGGTGGCAAAACATCTTTCAGATGTCTGTAATTTGCTATTCATTTCCCAAGATGCTGCATAAGAAATGGTTTAATGTAACAAAGACTAGGAGGAAAGCATTTTACAAAGATGTAGTTGAGAAGTTCTCAAAGTCAATGGTATGAAGTGTTTAGAATTGCTAACAGGATTTCATAACTAACAAGACTGTTTTTCTCTAACTGACCAGAGAGGCAGTTAACCAAGCTTTGTGTAATATAGTGCACGTGTACTAGATAAAATTGTACAATACTAGAGGACTGTCTGTAGTATAGATACTTTTTAACATGGAATAAGCTGTCATATGGACACAGAGCTGAAAAATACGAGGACATGTTGATGTAGAAGTAGTTATTACCTTCCAATTCAGTGATTAAATGAAACATTGATATCAGCAAACAAAATCAAATCTGGCTTTACAGTCCAGCTTTACGTATCAAAATATTTACCCATCTGATTTTGTTTGAAACTTTAGATTTTGAGAAAATGTAAATAAGAACAAAAGCTTGAATAGGTAGAATAGCCCAGCACATAGCAAAATGTGGGATTTTTAGAATTTTTTTCTGACTGATGAGCAAAGCATTTGTAGCTATTTATTTGTGTAAAAATTGAAAGCTTCATTGAATATATGTTGTTGTTTTTAATGCATTTTGAAGGCTTAGAGAATGAAACAAGAATAAATGAATCAGAAAAGGAAGAAGACTTTTGGCTTATAAAGATTCTACCAATTCTGCATGAACTGGAAAAAGGTGGGTAATGCTGTTCTTGAAAGGGTGTATTTTGTGTACCGTTTAGGGGAAAAAAAGCATGGGACTAATTTGTATTTAGTATAAAAGAGCAGCAGTAGTTGGACTATGTAGCCTTTAATGTTTTTTGTGTGTTCAATGACTTTGCAGTGTAAAACTGGCCTGGGCAACCTGGCTGTAGGTGGCCCTGCTTGAGCAGGGAGGTTGCATCAGATGATCCACAGAGGTCTCTTCCAACCTCATCTATTCTGTGATTCTGTAAGAAAAATACTGGTTTAGAAAAGTGACCTTATTTTAGACAGCATTGCTCTGCCAGCTTAGCAGTCAGTGATAAGGTTGTAATTTTAAGTACTGCAGATATTCACTGTTTTAAGCATAGACTATATCGAAGGTCTCAATTAATTTTAGAAAACTAAGGAAATCTTATTGAAAATTTCAATTTGTGCTTAAAATGTTAGATGTCTCAGAAAACTATGTAATGACCCAGAATATTGAAGCAAAATTGAATAAATTAAATACGGTTTGAAAGATTGAACTCTGAAATCCATTTGAATGTTTCAACCAAAAGGTTATTTAGGTTGCTTCTGTATAGATGTTATGTTTATTTGAATGTAGAAAGTAGAGTTGTTTTTACACGTGGTAAAAGATGAGTGTGAAATTAGGGGATTGATTCTGTTTTACGTGATGTTTTTCAGTGTTCATTATAGCGTGGTACAGATTAGAAATTTTTTTTGCATAATTCTGCAGATGTTGATAAGTATGAAACACCTGTACAGTACTGAGTGATTCCCAAAATATATCATTATTTTAAAAAGACAAGATTCTCATTCCGACTTCTGTCACTGATGTGTAGAAAAACAGTGATCAGGAAATTGGAAAACAGCTAGGCAACTTCACATTTTCCTAACTTAATGCTGAGATTGTCAGATATGAGCCACAGAGTTAGTTTTGCATATTGTGATGTTCTTTATAGGTAAGCAAAATACTATTTAGAGGTAAAATCTAATCATGTCTTTCCCTTGTCATGAATGTAACTAAGAAAAATCAGTGTTCATGCCCCTTTTCCTCAGTTTTCACTTGATTTGGTTAGTGCGTTAGAGTTTCTTTAGCTGTTTTTAGAACTTGGTTGTCTTACTTTCTGTAATAATAGATGAAATTGATTGAATGTAGTACTACAAAAAACCTTAAAGTTAAGGCTTTTTGCTGCTACTTGAGTATTCATACAGATTATAACTGAATTGCATCATTACCTCCTGCAGCTGCACATTATATTGCTTTATTTAGGCTGTTTACTGCACAACTGCAGTTTTTATTAACCAAAAGTTAATATTAGAATTCTACAATTTTAATGTTTTGGGTGAATCTGTTGGTAATTCAATATTTTTTAATTTTGTGTGCAGTGACGTGCTTTGTACCTTTCAGCTAATTTCCTGCACATGCCTTTAGGTCACATTTAGTTTTTCATATATTAATAGTAAAGCTTTTTTATGCCCCTTTCTCCCTCAAAGACGTTTGCAGAAACTTTCCATTCAAAAACAGATCTGAGGTTTAACATGGATCTTTATTATTGTCTAAAATCTTATGAATGATGATTGTTGTATGACAAAACCAGATAGAATCCTGAAGTCGCTTTGGGGTCTTTCTACTTTATTTTGTTACATTCTAGTGCTTGTGGAAGGATGAGTTTCAAAAATGCCCCATGGGGTGAGTGATGAATATTTTTTTTTGTTGTTATTGTTAATTTTGATGAAATGGAGACCTTTCATTTTTTGTACCTTCCCACTCCAGTTTCACAACTTTCTGGAGCAGAGGGTTTAGAATCATGCTAAATTTTCTGTCATGGTGGGTTTAGAAATGGAACAATGATTGCTGTTCCTTGAGTGTGATGATTGCAAATTGAGAGATTCCAGGCACTGCTCAGCATGAGAGGTGGATCCTTGGACCTTCCTATAGGTTTGGGGCCTTAGATGTTTGTTGTTGTAATTTGCTGTCCATGTATATTTCATCACAAGTGCTTTGCTTCCTTGAATATGGCTCTGTTTGAGCTGTGAAGTACATCCTGATTAAATGCAGTTTAAGTGGGTTTATAGGGTGCTTTGTTGATGTCACCTTATAGACAAGAGCAAATCTAAGAGAGGAAAAAAAAAGCTTCACTCTTGAATTTTAAAAATAGGCAATACTTCTCCTTTTCCCTCTAAATTAAACGTGTACAGATTTTGATTGTTTGAGATGCAGTTATTGTAATGGTTCACTGCAGGTTTTATTTTTGTATTTTTGAAATAGTGTCTGAAGGACTCCAGTTAAGAGGTAGATGATTTTGTTGTCAATGGGCCAACAGTCCACTCAAATATATCTTGCACCTCTGGTCATTCTGACGAGTTTTTGCATTGACTTGTTCTTAATCCCAGCAAGGTTTGATATATTTGGTTCTGTATGTGGGCAGAAAAATATTCCGTAACTGTCTTTTTTTCACATATAATGTTTGGTGGAGATCTTTAAAGAATGTCTTCAGATCCACAGTTTCCTATTAGGCATTTGGTCAATCTAATTATTAAACATTAAAGGTGAGTTTCATTTTAGCTTTAGGCATTGTTTTGTCTCTGTGATTTTTTAGCTCGAGTCTCTTTGTTTTGAAAGAGCAGAATAAAACTGTCCCTGAGGATCGCCTTATCATTTTAAGAGTTTCATTGGGCGTCTTTTTTTTTGTGCAACCCATGCTTTATTTTGTTCTCCTGTGTCTTTGTCTGTTCAGACACTTTGGAAGAGGTGGCACTGGCAATTTTTTTTATTTTTCTCTCCCTTCCTCCACCGCATTCAAGTAGAAGACAATATAGAAAATCTTAGTCTGACTTGCACCAAGCTCTGCCAAACCTTAGGTGAAAGAAATGTTCTTGGAAAAATATTTGAAAGAAGTGTGCTTCTGAAAACATTATGTAAACTTGTAGACATTAATTCAGATCCTCTTTGCCTAAAGATGGCAAAGATTATTCTGGCTGTAAAGTGGTTTAAAATGCAGTCTGGTACAATGTGAAGCTCAAAATTTTGAATTGCAACTTGTATTTTATTTTTCATTTCATACTTCTAGGTTGTATCTAAACTCATCCTTTCCTAAGCACAACTTCTTGCCATACAGTTACTAGTCTCCCATTCATCCAAATCGGCACTTGTTGGAGCCCATTTTTTTCAGTGAAATTATGTCTAGGGAAGGAAGGAGGGAGACAAAATAGGATAGCTGGTGTAGGGTGCAGACATATTGCTTAGGGATGGAAAAGAGAAAGTGTCTTAAGCTGTGATATTCATGCAGGAATTTTAACAAAACAATAATTTAAAAAGTTCCACATGGAAATTAAGCTTTTTTTTTAAATAATATCTTGACCTTCTTAATCATCTTAATATCTCATCTTAAATATCTTAAAATATCTTAAAATACCAAACCAGGTATTTTTGGAAAGTGAGTAAGTGTAATTATCTCTAATACCAGCTAGCATTGTGTTGTAGACATTTTAGTAGTTTGTGCGTGTGTTGGGAGGGTTGTTCTGCCTTAAAGTAGCATGAGTTATTTTAATCAGAAGATATAATTATATATTCAGATACTACATAGATGTTAAGTGGTGCTTATAAAAAAAAAGTGTTCAGTTAGAGATGTTTTTCTGTAAAATCTTTTAAAAGTCATAAACAAGAGATTGCCCTTGAAATGTATTTTTAATACTTCTACTTCCCTTTCATGATCTCTCAGTGTTGTTTAGTACATCATAGAATCATTGAGTCATAGAATTGTAGAGTGGTTTGGGTTGGAAGGGGCCTTAAAGTCCATCCAATTCCAACCCCCCTGCCATGAGCAAGGACACCTCCCACCAGACCAGGCTGCTCAAGGCCCCATCCAACTTGGCCTTGAACACTTCCAGGGAGGGGGCATCCACAGCTTCCCTGGGCAACCTGTGCCAGTGTCTCACCACCCTCAGCGTGAAGAATTTCTTCCTAATGTCTAATCTAAATCTTCCCCCTTCCAGTTTAAAGTCATTCCTTCCTGTCCTATCACTACCTGCCCTTGTAAAAAGTCCTCCCCAGCTTTCCTGTAGCCCCTTTCAGTACTGGAAGGCCACTATGAGGTCTCCCCTGCAGCCTTCTCTTCTGCAGGCTGAACAACCCCGACTCTCTCAGCCTGTCCTCATAGCAGAGGTGCTCCAGCCCTCTGATTGTCTTCTTAGCCTCCTCTGGATCCATTCCAACAGTTCCATATCCTTCCTATGTTGGGAATTCCAGAACTGGACCCACTACTCCAGGTGGGGTCTCACTAGAGTGGAGTAGAGGGGGAGAATCGCCTCCCTTGACTTGCTGGCAATGCTTCTTTTGATGGAACCCAGGACAGGACAAGATCATAAAATCCTGTTTTTCTAATATTTGAGAATAACTTTTGTTATGACATGTACTATTGTACTGGAGTTCTTTGTAGTGTGGTCATAGATGACAAACCAGTGAATCCTGTGCAGTATTTTTTGTAAGAGTAAATTGGAGAAAAAAAACTCCAAACAAACATGCAAGTTATTGATATACTACCTGCAGAAAATACATTAAAAGTTTGTGTATCAACTGTTATTTTAAAGTCAGTCAGTGCAGTTTGCTAAATAGATCTCAAACAAGCTAGGTTTAATTCGGCAAACTTTACACTTTGATTCGGTGTACTGTCAAGATTTGAGCTGAAATTTAATAGTTCTGTAAGAATGCAAGTTTGCTGTGGTGTCTGAATTGTAAAATGTTATGGTGAGTTTTTGTATGTAGATTTTAGTTGTGATTTTTATGTCTTTTACTTTTTTTGCAGATGAAAGTGGATGGAAAAAATCTCAGTGTTTGAAAGCTTGCATTTGCAGGAATGCAAAAAATTATTATGTCGTTCAACATGATAGATTCTTGGGTAAGTATTCTGGTATTCTGGTTTAGTATACAAGTTAGATGTTGAATTCAATAATTAGATTGATCATATTTCAAGAAATATTGTCAGAGTTAACTTAGTCACACACTAAAAATTGCCTGCTAGGTCAAACTAACGGCTCGTTGGATCCAGTATTCTGTGTCTAACAATGGCAACAGGGATGCTGTTTAGGGAAAGCACGGAAGCCTGCTTGTTATCTGTGATCTGTTTCTTCTGTATTACCTCAGTATCTAGAATTGTTACATTCTGTTAGGGACATTAGATGCTGCATCACTGCTTAAACCTTTTTAGATTGTGTTTATTGTCTTTTGTTCATTAATTTATTTAATGCCTTTTTGAAATTTCTTATTCTGTCTGCTTCTACAGTCTCATAGTGCAACAAGTTCTAGACATTCTCTGCTGTTTTAAACCTGTCTACTTTTCATCATGCCTCTGCATGTAGTTTTGCAGGAGTTGTAAGAGTTTTTACAGTCAGCTTACCTTCCACCTTCATGATTTTTTAAACTACAGTCATAACACATATCTCTGCCTTCTCTTCAGACTGAGGCATCTCAGACTTTTAGCTCTTTCTTTGAAACGATCTTGTGTCATTCTCTCAATCGTTCTGGTAGCCGTTCTCTGTATCTTCTCCAGCTCCAGTAGATCCTTCTTGAGATATACAGAACAAAACTGTCTATAGAAGTCAAGATGCATCTGCACCAGATTTTATAGGCATGAAATAATGCCCTCTGTGGTGTTCACCATCATCAAGAACGATATTGAAAACAATCCTTGGCTTTTTTAGCAGCTGCTGCATGTTGAACCAATGGTTTTGAAGAATTCTCAGCAGTGGTTCAAAGACCTCTTTTATGATTGTATTTGTATCTCTCTCATCTACACAACCCTTACAAATATGACAAACATGAAGAAAATGCCAGTGTATGAATGATACTTAATATCAATTGATAGTCATTCCTTTCATTAAAACTTCATTATGTTTATTAATGTAGGCCTGAACCTTGCAAACATTTCTAGCATGTGCGTTAAGTTAAAGCATATGTATATATCTGCTTAGATAGATGAAAGTGTTTATGGTCTTAAAGTTTAGTATGAGTGTTGTCAGAAATAAGCCCTTCCAAAAGTAAGAGCAACAGGAAAGGACTCAGAGAAGAGAGAATAGCTCAGATTGCTCCACTGGCTTTGGATTCTGAAAACTACAGGTTTTTTAGAGGTGAGCATTATACAGAAATCTGGACAAGTTGAGTAGCTATGTCCGTGTAAACACTGGGTTTTTTTTCACTTATTTCCATCTTCACTCACTTTTTTTGCACTTACTTTTCTTTCCCTGTTTTTTAAAAAGTAGTGAAAGAAATAACATTTTGGTATGATTTGTTTGTTTATTCAGTCTTTGGTGACGCACCTTATCCATGTTGAATACATGAACCTGGGTTATCATCATTGTCACCAAGATTCCTGTTGCTGTCTGGGTTATGGATTCAATTTCTTTATCTTTCTCTGGCCTTGTGAACTATTTATGTGCCATGGGGCAGCTTCAGTAGAAAAATTAAGTTAACTGTTTATCCCAAAATAAACAACTACTGTTCCAAGACCCTATGTGATACTGAGCAGAGCAGGGACCTGAAACTGGTTTCCCATGTTGCCACAACCCAACTGATTTACCTGACTGCTAGGCAATTGGTAAGGGCAAAAGTTTGGGCAAGAGTGTGTAGCTTCATCCATGTATACCTATATACTTGGAGAGAGTCTCAACTTGAGATGGAAAAAAGCTTTAGAAGTCTCTTAAGTTTAATGAGATGGAAAAACGGTTTTATTAATCTGAATGGAACACACGAAGCTGAATATCAGTTTCAATCAGTTACTAGAAATTCGGAAGTCTAAATTTGGTTAGGATGACTTATTTATTTAAGATACACCCACTAAATTCAGAATGTCTCGATTTGACTGTGGAAGATACATTGAGCTTGTGCTAACAACTCTTAATTTTAGCGTTTTAGGTATTTGACAGTGGTAGCATAAATCAAAACTTTTGCAATATCTTTACCAACATAAAAAATAAATCCAAAAAGGCTACAAGCAGACTTCAAGTGTGAGATTTGAATTAGGCACCTGTGCTTTTTAGTGCTTCATTTGAGATGCTTTAAGACATTTGATTTTTTTAAGGAAGCAGTAGGAATAAACCTCTTTAGAATGTCTGAAGTTTAGTACACAAAATTCCAGCTACAATCAATTGCTTTTGCAAATCTTGACTGCAGGTTTCAGTGATTACTGGTGATCATTTACAGTACATACCAGTGCTGTAAGCTGGTAATACTGTACCTACCAGTACATGATGCTGGTTCATGATGCTGGTTCTTGAAGCCTAGGAGAAGAAAAGTCAGGCGCTTTCTTATTCATCAATGACTGTTTCTTAATTTCAATGCAGATACCATTTTTTTCTAGACCACTTGTTAGAAATGTATTTAGAAAGTTCTCTGGTTTATTTTCCCATTTCTTAATCTCTTCAGTGACTGGAGTATATAAAATATAAGTGTTAATATTAGCCTTTCTGAATAATGACTTTCCTTTTAGATTGTTTGTTGGAGCTCCTGAGTATTGAAGATCTACACAAAAGCAATGAAACTCTCCTGTATTGTGTGGGAGCTATAAAATTCCTGTCTGGAAATGCAGTACTCCTTAATGAAATGGTCAGCAAAGGAGCTATTGAAAAATTGCTGCAATTATTGAAGCAGATTAATAACATAAAAGAAAATGATACATTTTTCTCCAGCTTGGGCCACCTATTAGTCCAGGTCAGCATTTACTTTATTTCTAAAAGTACACACCTTTTAAGAAGTTTATGTGATGCGACCTAGATTTAATTATCATAGATATTTCTGTGTAGCCAGTTTTAAAAGTCTTTAGAGATTCTGAAGTTAATAGAAATATTTTTAGGTGCCTGATAAAACCAGTTTCTTACTAATACTTTATGGTGCTGACAATGTTCTGGATATTACAGTAAACATAAAAATGTGTTCCCTGTCTAAATTCTTCAAACTGAAATAATAAGTACAGTCCTGTTCTGAAATATTCTAGGAGATTACAAAAAACTTTTTATTACAAGAATAACACATTTTTTAAAATGCCTAGGAAAATAGAGCTACATTTCTTTGCGAAGTGTTTTTGAGGAACTATAATTTAAGGAAAAGGTAGTTGTAGAAGCCAACACTTTTGGAAGCTTTTTGAAGGTAGCAGGCTCAAAACTGTCTTGACATCTGAGGTACCTTGTCATCTCCTTGAGTGATGGCTCTGAAGACTAAGCTTTGGCCCTAAAACTGTTTAAACCTTAGTGTTTTAGAAAAAGAGTGGTTATGTAGCTTTATTTGTCAAGAATCTGCCAGGTAGATTCCAGACGTTTGTCTTGGAAATTATTGATATAAAGATTGGTGAATGGTATCATTGGAAGCTTTGAGGACTTAACGTGAAAATGAATTGGACAATTTTCTAAATTTCTAAATTTCTCTGCTAATTATGCCAGATTTCTTTAGTTCTCTTCTAACTTACAGACCAGGGGTTTTATACTACGTGAAATTATATGAGAAAACAGATAGCTTACTTCATCACCTTACTATTACTGTTTTTTGTCTGTTTATTTTAGTGGAGCTACGAGGTATGTCTCTCCAGAGACGTATGTACAATCTTAATACAAACATAAACAGACTGGGAGATGCTGAATGAAATAATGTGGTTTAATACTTACATTTGTCTAAGGAAGTCCCAAGTGGCAAATTGCTGAAGACTGGGAGAATACATGATGAAACTGGATATTTTGTGCTTGTCATGTTCCTGTTTTCTTTCCTATCTGGTTGAGTCATCATTAAGTTCCTACACGAATGACAATTCTCTAATACACTTCCATCTTTAGAATTGGGAATGTTAACCTTCTTGTGGAACTGTGAATTTCTGAACAGTTCTAAAATAATCTGTACTATTTTGTTGATATTATGCCTTATAGGCTATAGAAAAATTGCAATTGGGATTTCCAAGCCTTCTTTTTCCAGAAAAGGAATAGAAATCAAAATTTTAATAACCATATTTTCCTTGAATGTTGCTAGTTACACTTTGTAAGTACCGATTCTACTGCAGTGCTGTATTAGGCTGTCAGTTTAGTTAGAAACCGCCTTTTGAAAAGTACTGAGGGACTGAGGGTCCAGAATGTCATGTTCTCAGTGTAATTTGCAAGGTGATAAACAGTGACTTAAAACACCTGAACTATAAGAAAGGTAAGCTTAGATGGAAGCTGTGTGGTCATTTCAGTGGGTGGAAATTAAGGTGTAGTATTGTGCAGGCATTTTTAAACCTAAATTAGAGCTATGTATCCTGGGTCTCTTTTCATATCTATGTAGTTTAAAAATATTTATCCTTCTGAGAGCAGGAGGGCATGGTAAAGAGCAAAGCATATTACTTACTGGTATTTGCTGGGTGCTGTTGGCATTAATCATATAATATATATAATGGGAATCCTGTTGGGTAGAATATAGAAGGATGTATGTCAACCCGTTAGCTTGATAAAAAAGTTTTTGCCAATTGGGGCATTTAAAATAACAAATTATGTCCAAGTAACAAAACTAATGAATCAGATGATTTTAAGCTGTTTGACTTGCTGTCTAAAGTTCCCCATAACTTTGCAGAAATGTTTCTTTTCCCCTCATGTATGTGGATAAATTTAGTTTTTTTTAAACTAAGGGTTTAATTTGCAAATATGTGAAAAGAAAACGTTCCATTTCAGGCTTCTTTTTTTTTGTCATTATTATCTCCGTTTTCAGTATGATTGGAAGCGTAGCGGAACTATTTTCTACAATTTGAATAGACTGGTTGTTTCCAAGAAGACCTCAAGTATTTTGTGGAAAAGTCAATACTGACAACTGTCTCTTACTCAGGTTGCAGTTTCACTAGTTTGTATTCTCTTCTGCAGCAGTACAGATACTTCATTTTAATTCCTGTGCTGCTTTCTTGTATCAGTTTCTTCAACAATATCCTCAGGAATACAGTATTGAAGAAAGCATCTTCAGTGATTTATGTCTTCAGAATAAAGGAAGTTTTTGTGGCATACTTTAACTGGTAGCAAAACCAGGAAAAAGGAGCAAAGTATACTGGAGGAGAGAAACACCTTAAATAGTCACAGTGGTCTCTGAGGGAGTCAGTGCTGTCTCTAAATGACATGATAACTGAAGTATCTCAGCTGGGACCACTTCTTCAGTTTTCAACCATGTAATTGCACAATCACCAGATGGCAGTGTTATACATAATCTTGGCAGTTCCTTTTTGTGGGAATAAAGTCTGTCCGATTTCTTCATTGTTACACAATCAATTTTATACATAAGTTCCACAACACAAGAATAAAACAGTTTGTAATGATAATTATTTTTCCTTAATAGAGCACATGAAACCAAGATCATCTTTGACTCATGTTGCTTCACATCATATAATCTGATCGTATTTATACAAAATACGGTGATGCTTATTCAAAAGCCCAGGCTTTTGAAGTGTCACTGACAAGACTTAGCAAGTACTCCATGTACCTTAATTGAAAATCACTTAAATGTCTTCTCCTTTAAAAACAACATTTGTGTGCTGTTAAATTTTCACTTTGGGTGAATATGATCTTTCACATGGCAACATAAAGATTAGAGTTGGTGGGGATTGCTTAGAGACAATTGTTAGGCATTTCTCTCTGAATCATGGTGTCTGCTTGAAGCAATCAGAATCTCTCTTGAATTCACCTCTTGTCTGGCTAGCTGCTAATACTTTTTAATTTGTTCTCTTCAAATTTCACTTGAGTACTAACTGTTCTTTTGTGGATATATACTTCTATGGACTTCTGAATGTCATTGCCTCACACATTTAAGTGTATACATTATTTTGCATGGTAAAAACAAATAGTTTCCATAGGTTCACTTTATGTTTATTCTGAATATAGCAATCATTTCATACATAGCACTGAATTTAAATCCATTCACGTATCACATTCACATTATCACATAATTTTTTTCACTCTTTACTTTGCTTCTCCATTTTGACATTGTTCCTTCTCCGGTTGTTCCATTACAGAACATCCTGAACTGTATCTGCATTCTTCATGTGTGGTAACTGAAGACACATACACTTTTGTCAAATTTGTTGAAGTAGGACAGCAAATTTGAAAACTTCTGGAGAATGGATAGAGTAGTGCCTCACATCCTGTGAGCAAAAGCTACTCAAACATAACAACCCACTCTTTGTCAGATTTTTCCTTTAAAATTAGAAATTGCATATCACTGAAAAAGCAGTCCAATTCAGTGATAAAATACTTAATTTCTAGAGGGTTTTTTTATTACAAGCAAATTGAACACCTGGTCTTGGTGCCTTGTCAAACTCCATTTAAAACCAAATCAAAGTTAAATATCTCACTCTTCGAATAAGAAAAAATTTGAAGAATTCCCATATTCACATTAAATTAAATTACTTTTACTGGACCTTATGGTCACCAATGCAAGTGAGCTAATCACTGTCATCAGGTTTGGAGGCAGATTGGGCTGTAGTGATCATGTACTGGTGACATTCACAGTCCTGAGGGGTGTGGGTCAGGCAAAGAGTAAAATCAGGACCTTGAATTTTAGGAAAGCAGACTTCCAGCTCTTCTAGGAATTAGTCAATAGGACCCTGTGGGAAACTGTCCTCAGGGAGCAGAACAGGGTAGGCAGATCTTTAAGGATCCTTTCCATAGTGCGCAAAAGCTCTTGATCCCCACATGTCATTAATATTTGAGTGCACCCTCAACTAGTTTGCGTATGATACCAAGCTGAGTGGTGTGATTGGCACACTTAAGGGACGAATGTCATACAGAGGGACTTGGACAATCTTCAGAATTGGGCCGATATGAACCATAAGAGGTTCCACTACACAAAGTGCAAGGTCGTACACCTGGGTCAGGGCAACCTGCAGAATCAATACAAACCGGGGGATGAAGGGATGGAGAGCAACCCTGCCAAGTAGTTCTTGGGGGTGCTGGTGGATGAAAAGCTGAACATGAGCCAGCAATGTGTGTTTGCAGCTCAGAAAGCCATCTGTTTCCTGGGCTGCATCAGAAGAAGTGTGACCAGCAGGTCGAGGGAGGTAATTCTGCCCCTCCACTCTGGTGCGAACACGTTGGAGTACTGCATCCAGCTCTGGAGCCCTCAGCGCAGGAAAGATGTGGGTCTGCTGAAGTGGGTCCAGAGGAGGACCACAAAAGTGATCAGAGGGATGGAACACCTCTCCTATGGAGAAAGGTTGAGAGAGTTGGGGTTGTTTAGCCTGGAAGAGAGGCTTCAGGGAGACCTTATTGCAGCCTTTCAGTACTTAAAGGGGGCTTATAAGAAAGATGGGGACAAGCTTTTTAGCAGGGCTTGTTGTGATAGGACAAGGAGTAATGGTTTTAAAATTAAAGGAAGAAATTTCACAAAGATGGTGAAATAATGGAACAGGTTGCCCAGAGAGGCAGTAGAAGCCCAGACCCTGGAAACATTCAAGGTTAGGTTGGACCAGGCTCTGAGCAACCTTATATAGTTGAAGATGTCCCTGCTTATGGCAGGGGGGTAGGACTAGATGATCTTCAAATGTTCCTTCAACCCAAACTGTTGTATGATTCTATGACTTCATGTTAGTTTTATGGTAAGTTCTGGCTTAGATCAGTAGTTAACTTAAATGCCTTTGCCTGTCTGACCTTGGCATTTGAATGCTCTTATCTGGTAAGAGAACCAGAGCATTTAAAAATATGCAGTAGCTGATTCATTTTGCATATCTACAAGTGATAGATATTTTATGCTTAATTCTCCTTGCAATAGAACAGTATCTTCTGAAAATATTCTGTTTTTTCCAAAGTAAACTTTTCAATTTTATACTGTTCAAATAGTGGATTTCTCTTATCTTGATTACCTTTTAAGTAAATTTTTTTTTTTTCTTTTAAAATAAATTAATCTTACTTTGCAACTTACGGTTATTATCAAAATGTATATCATACATTGGTATTAATTTGCAAGGCTTAAATACAGCTTTGCAAAATCACACATTATGCAAAAATTCACTTCAACTATCCTCAGCATTTCACCTGATTTCCATTGGTATATAGTTGTATACATGCACATAAGAATTTAAAACATATGAAAGATCATGTTGTTTTTCAAAAAGAGGAGGTTACATGCAGGCAGAGACCAGAATAAATTTTTAATCTTGTTACTTACACATTTTCTGTTATAATTTATTGGTAGGTAGATGCATACCTGCAGAATGTTAACAGGGTATTCAGACTGCCTCAGATGTTACAAATGAGATCTGAGCCTTATTAAATTTTCAGACTAGGGTGGATTCTGTTGCAAACAGCTGTGATTAATAAATCTTTAAATATTCTATATGCAGCTGACAGCTACTTTGCGAAACTTGGCTGACTTACCTCTGGGAAGGAGCCAATTTCTTTGCAGTGGTGCAGTCTCCGAGCTCTCTGTGGCACTAGAGCAGCGCATGAATGATAAGGATGTATGCACCTATATTGTCAGGATATTCAGGTATGTATAGAAAGAAAACAATGCTATTTCTGCATGCAGTCAACTTGGTGTTACTGCATCAAGTGACCTCAAAAGAGACCAAGCACTAAATTTGGAAGATTGAATTGTTTTTTTTAAAAGCTCTTTTTATGTGTATTTAATGATCTTGTATTATAATTGTGTCTTTATTAATACTGAGAGAATTTTTTAATTGTCGCCATACAAACTTGATTGGTTGTCCCTGTGAAAAATGTTTTGCTATATTGTGTCATTCTTTGATCCC
Source organism: Tapera naevia (assembly GCA_033556795.1). Classification (NCBI taxonomy): domain Eukaryota; kingdom Metazoa; phylum Chordata; class Aves; order Cuculiformes; family Neomorphidae; genus Tapera; species Tapera naevia. The sequence goes on from JAUMJJ010000406.1 coordinate 352,215, forward strand.
ACAGGTTCTGGCTGAGATTTTGAAAGTCCCATTTCTTGTATTTTAAAGCTGCATAAATCATTAAGTATTTTTTAATCCTATTTTAGGCCCTATTTTTAAAAAATGAATGAGAGAAATTACACAAGCTTAAGTTACATGAGGGAGTGTGTATTGTGAAATAAAATGCAAAAGAGAGAAAAGTGTTTATTGATTTGAGCTGTAACAGTGTTTGAGCAGATTAGTCTGTGGGATCAGGGCTTGAGTGTGCAGATGGAAGCACTGAAAGAATCTCAGTTTTATGAGCAGCTCAGTGGCTGCTTCCCAAGATGTACTTTTTAGAGGGAGATCAGTGTGAGTGAATCACCAGAAAAGATCCTTTTGTAGTCTGAATAGTTTCTCAGTCAAAAATCTTCCCATTACCACGCATCAGCTTGTGATATCCAATGCTAAATGGACTTGCAAACATTTTAAGGATTTTGAAGAAGTTGTGAAATTAACTGTTGATAATTTCAGGAAGTTGGGTTATATGCACAATTTATGGATGCTTTTTTGGGTGAAGTATTTGCCCTTGCTGTTGTGTTATTGTCTTGAGTCGCATTGCCTGTGGCTCTGCCTTCATTGAGAAGTCATTCTGCTATGGACTTCTCTTCCTGTTCAGCCCTTCCAAAATATCCCTCACATTCTCCTGGCTGTGTGAGACTGGGTTGAGTTTTGAAGAGCAGCTCCATAAGGGACTGTCATTCCTTCCTCTCAGAGCTACAACCAGGCAAATCTGGTCTTTTGCTGTTCATGCTACCTGTAAAGCATGTGAATTGCTTCCCCAATTCTATACTACCTTGTCCTCATCTCTCTCTAATATTGTTCCTAAAAATGAGTTGAGTTCTAGCAAAGACAACACCACTCTGAGCATATTTACTTCTGCTAAGGACAGAGCATTTCTTTTACTTGGAACATGCCATGAAAAGTAGGGTAATGGGTTTGTAATTAAATGTGATTCATACTTACACTGTAATTCTGACAAAGAGATTTTCTTGATCTAGAATTCAATATAGAGCAGAAGTGATTTGTCTTATTTAAGGTTTCCTACTGCTTCAGTTTTTTTTCTTAAAGTTAGTGAACCGCATACCCCAAGGATGCAAATTAGCTGTAACATAAACTTAATTAGCTTCCTGGAAATTACAGTCACACAAAAAAATATGTGCTATGCAATACAGAGCACAGTTTTGAATTTTGCTTTATCTTCTAGTAATAAGAATGATTATGCTTTTCTCTCAGTAACTTCCTGCAGCTTCTTTGTAGAGAATATGTTCAGTTTGTTCAGATGATTCAATTCTTTAAGTCTTTAAGTCTTGCTGTAATTGGTTGTAATTGAATATCAACATAGAGGTTTGCTGTTTTTCGCTGTGTGGGAAATAAGAGATTATGCTGGTTTGTCCTCTTATTGCAGTATTTCAGGCATGACCCAAGTATATCCAATTCTTTATTTTTGTCACGGCCAAGGTGAGTAATATAGGGCTGGAGCAATTGTTGGGGAATGTGCAGAGTTAAAATTGTGACTGCAGGAAGGCGTGTTATCCATATTTACTGGTGAGAGGCTTGTTCTATTGGTGCTGTCTCTGGGCTCTTCTAGACATGCATGCATGCATGGGAAACCCTTTGTTTCCTCTCGTGTCTGACTTCCCACATCATCTTGAAATTGCAGTTCTCCCATTTAACGCTAAGAAGTAGTGGTGTTGGCATACTGTGCCCATATGGCAAGTAGGTTGGGAAGCTCCTTATGTTCTCTTCTTCCTGTAATTCACTGTGGCAAGGATAGCTAGACTTTGGTTGTGCCCTTATTTAACTGTATATGCCTCTACTAAAAGTCAAAGTATTGGCAATGATTTCATTTCTTGGAAAATATGGCTCTGAGAGTCAAAAGCAAAGTGATTTTTTTATTTTTAAAAATCTTTCATGGAAAAAAGTCTTTCATTCATTTATGTTTTATTTTTGTACCTTTGTAGCAAACTTTCTGTCTACAATGACTTCTGTGCAGCTTTAGTTGACTGTTCCAGATGTTACGTCTTATTTTTAGCCCTACTAAACAAACACCAGAAGCAGCAGGTCAGTTTTTTCATCTCTTGATTTTTATGTATTAATCCTCTGATGTGTCTGTGTATTATTGTGTATAAGCTTGTTTTCAGTGACCTACTTTAATGTGTTTACCACATAAATTTTTTCAATGGTTGACAGCATTTCTAAGTAGTAAAAAATTGAAATGAAATCATTTGGATTAAAGATTGAAAGCAATACAGAGGACAGATGATTGATTAGCTTGTTTATATTTTGCACGTGTAGAAAGAGTCCTTTGAGTACTTAATTGTTTTTCTTAGTTTTAAAAAATACTTTTTAAAGCAAATTGTTTATCTGAATATTTAATAGCAGGAAATTGCCCTCCTCCCATGCAAAAGAAGTATGAGTTTTCCAGAGTTAAGCGATTTGAAAGCAGAGTAAAATTTGTTCCTTAATGACTGCAAAAGATATCAGAATGTAACTCTCCTCTACCAGAGAAAACCATGTGCCTAGAATGCCACATTTGGAACATTCTCTTAGAAATAAGTATTTTGAGTTTGTCAAAATTCTTTGTGTTAGGAGGTAAAATTAAAAGATTATACTTGCTACCAACTTCATTAGAACTTCAAGGATCAGGTGTTGTTGTATTGTCCTGCTACATCATAGTGATCTTTCCTGAGTTTACTGGAGCACCAGGCTCTGGGAGTTTGGTGCAGGATCACAGTTTTAAAGATTAGTGCGTTGGTGAGAGCGGAGTGACACGTGTATGCCAAATTTACTCCACTCTATTGCCGGGTAAGATTTAAGAAGAAAATAATTTGTATATAAAGCATAAGTGTCAAAGGTGTAACAAGCTTTCAAAACATACGACATTAAATCATGATGAGATTATTCTCTAAAAGTAAGGAACTTTCTTGGCTGCTCCAGCATCCAAACTAGATTCAGGATATTTAGTTATCCTATACAATTTATCCCAGAGTTAGTAATTCCTGGAGAATTGTTGGAAGGACTTTATACTGCTATTATTAAAGGCAGTTAGTGAAGGTAACCAGATCTGCTATGCTGAACAATGTATTCTTTCTCTTGCCAAATACAAAATAATTTCTCCCTTTCCTATTTACCTGCCTCCCTGTTTTCTGTGATAATTCACATGGAGGAGGAACAAAGGTTAAGTTGTTTCTATTTTTCTAAATGTCTGTTGATTGACGTTTCTGCAGCATATCTATTCCTAGCTTCACGCTGTTCTTACATTGCATAGTCATCAAAGACGCTTTAGTAAAATGCTATGTAAATAATATAAGAAATATCAAAGGCATGATATTTTACTAGTTTCATAGATACTTTTCTGTGTGAGCACTGCATTAAATCTCAAAAATGATGGGACTGCGAATAAGGAGTATAGATTGAGTAACATCTTCCTCTCAATCTTCATCTGTAGTTTTAAGGGGATCTTTTCTAGGCTCCTGAGATGATAGCATTCTGTCATAATTAAATGTAGGCTCATAGGTAAATTCAAATTGTTTGTTGTCAGGTAGTGTTCAGAATTTAGCTTCTCATTTGTCTACTTTGTTGAGGGGTCCTAAAATGTCTGTCTTCACTAGATTAACATTGCTTTGGTGTTAAACTGTCAATTGTTTTATCAAAATACAAATTGGTAAAGAAGCAGCTCATATATTAAAAAAGGTATTATGTTGTGATGATTACATATATAGTGGCTTCAGAATAATTATGTCTTACTGCAGTTTTTAAACAAGCATGCAACTGTCAGCTGTCAGCTTAGTGAAGCCCTGCAGAAACAAGAAGAGGGGCGTAGATAATGTAACACATCACTTTTTCTGTAGTACATAAAGAACACTGAAGCTGTGAGGATTGCAGATGCTTTTCCTGAGGTGTAGCTGGCACTGCTAATCTTTCTTTTAAAATACTGACAGCTACTGAGTTGTAATATGAGTTGGTATGTGTTTAAAAGAAAACTAACAGCAGTGTGAGTAAAGAAGCAAAGAGGAGGATAAATCCGTATTATTAACTCAAAACATTAAAAATCCTCAGGACTAATATGTTAAGAAAGGAAGTATGTGTGTTCTCTGAATTGTCAGGTTGCAAAGTTTGTGGGATCAACTTTTTTTAATGACAATCATGGCAGCTACAAACATACTAAGGGGAAAAAATAAAAGAAGCATTCAGGCTTCCTCAAGTGCTTTCATAACTGTGACTTTAAAAATAAGCATTAAATATTGTGAAAATAAAAATGTGAGCACTGGATATGGGATTAATGACTTGCTCCCACAACACACACTGAATTCCACAGTTGCCACCTAAATAGTCTCTGTTCTTCTCACCACACTGCAGTTTCAGCTCTCTTCTTTTTTTTTCTCAGCCCATTTTCTGTCTTGGGTAAAAGAGTCAGAATGGACGGGAGAGTCATCATTCAGATGTGTGGGAAGGACTTCTGGGGAAACTGAGTTGCCAAGACTTGCTAAATTCCATGTGTCTTAGTCTTAGGTAGGGAGAGAAGTAAAGAAGATTGGAAAAGCTCGATCTGCAAGGTGGGACTGAGGAATTCACCAGTGCTTTTCTATGCATCCAAAGTATTCTTTGGATTCAATTCTGTTGGACTTCACTTGTGGATGATTTTGGACCTTACTTGTGTGGAGTAACAAAAAAGTCCTCGGTGGCTGTCAGAAGTGTTCTTGTGGAGCCTGTGTCTTGCAGGATAAGCTTTGCATGCTTCTGTTCTAGTCAGCATTGTAGACTTTGGCCACCTCCAGAAATCTTTTAACAAGATACTATTCCCTTTTCCCAGATCGTTTTAATCTCTAAGCTTTTCAGATAAGCTGTGTAAAGGATGGCTTTCTCAGGCCGTGGTTGATGGCATAGGTCACAAAAAGGCCATGCTTTTGGAACAGGGAGATTGCCTAAATAGGACAGTAGATTCTGTCACTAGGGCAGGCACTACCTGAGCTTAGGTGGCCTTTTGGGGCCCTGCCAGTTTCTGTGTAGTCTTTTGGTAGTGCACAGTTAAGAATCTATTTTCAATCATAAGTGCACAAACACAGGGTGTGATGCTAAAATTTGCACAAAATAAATCTTTTGCCTGTTGTTTATAAAAGTCCCTCTATACTTTGGTGTAGCCTACTTTTTAAAAAAGGAAACATTTGTTAAGTATCTGACATCACTGGAAGCAGCAGTTGCCTATTCAGCAAAAGAATAATCACATTAGGTCACGTGAAAGGTTCATCCAGCCTACTACCCATACTAAGCAGTGGTGAAAATCAGTGCCTAGAGAACAGTAAAACCAGAGCAAGCTCATACAATACTTCCTCATATAATACCAAATCTCTATCTCTTTCCATTTTGGAAACTTCCTCAGCCAGCTGTGGTTCTCTGTGAATGAAATAAACCTCAGTGGACTTCTTTTCCATGAAATTCTACCTCCATATAAACTTCTTACATGTTAAACATCCATTGCCAAGGAGTTGCCATAGCAGCTACCCATTACACAAATAATTCCTTTGGCCTGTTTTGAATTTGGTCTTGACTATATTTCATAGAATCATTAAGGTTGGGAAAGACCTCTCAGATCATCCAGTGATATCATCTCATTCTCATATTGAAAAGTCAGTGAATACATAGTCCCTAGTCATTCATTTCATACCACCCCTGACTTTCTAGACCTTTATTATACCCTCTTCAAGTTATGTCTTTTCCATGCTGAAGAGTCCTTGCTTGCTTAGTTCTTTCTGATATAGAGTCTATTCCATGCCATTGTGCAGCTGTGTCCTATATCATTTTTTGAGATGAGGAAACCAGAACACGGCAGTGAAGATGTAGCCATAATGTAGATTTACATGCCTCCATAAGTTTATTTTGCAATAATTTCCCAAGTTTTATTTGTTTTCTTGACCTCCTGTAACCATTAAACTGCCATGAGGAATCTGTCATCAAACCCAAAATTGCTGTCCAAGTGATTATGGTTGGTTCAAAGACTGTAATTTTGTGCAGGAAGGTATGACTTCTGTGTTTTTCCACATGGATAATTTCATGTTTACCTACATTGAAGTTCTTTGACTCTCACTTGAGTCTTTTTCTAATAATAGATTTCCTATTTGTTACCCTTCCAGTTTTATGGCATCAAAGCAGTTTTCAGAGGCTGCACATCACGGCTAGTAATGAAGCTAGTTATTTAATTAGACCTTTTAGAACTCTTAGATGATTATGCAGTCCTGGTGATTTGTTACTGTTTGTTTTGTCAGTTATTTTCTTAAAACTGTTTGTGGTCACTTCAGTTTTGGACAGATCCTCTGATGAGTCTTCCCTGGAGAAGACCGTGGTACTGAGGTCTCCACAGCTGCTGACACAGTGGGCATGAATCAGTGCAAAGAGCTCATTTAGCTTCTCTGCAATGACATTTGCTTCTTTGAATGCCCCTGTTTGATTATCAGTTAGTTCTGCAGATTTTGGCAAACTTCCTTATCTTAATATGTTTCAAATGATTTGTTGTTATTTTTACATCTTTTGCATCAGCCAGTAGAACTGCACTAATTTACAATTATAATTTGCATGCTGCTTTAGCTGTTTTAACAATCACTTTCTCAGAAACAATTTATTAAATGAAGAATAAAGTCTTGTTGCCTTGTCATCCTCTCTAGGAAGGTATTTGCAATTATTGGGTTCACAGTGCCTGGATCTCCCCAGTTTTCTTCCCAAATGCATCCAGCAGGTAGCAGGTCCCAAATCAGTTTATAGTGTTCTGTGAGCAAGTAGGCATCTGCTTGTGAGACTTTTTCTTGTCTTTCTCCAATAAAAAGACTAATTTTTAGGGCTGTTGAGTGTCCTTTATTGCTCTTGGGATTGTTGCAGTGGGGAAAGTTGTGACAGATTTAAATGCAGAGAATTTCTCCATTTTGTTTCTGGATTTATTTATTAGGTGATGCCTTATCTGCATGCAGTGACTGGCCTTCCTGGCTCTTTTTTTTGGCTGGCTTATGGAGAATTCAGCTCCCAGGAACTCACTATTTGTCTATATCAGTCAGTCATGTAAGTCATGTAATATTCCAAAGCGACCACAGGCTCTTAACAATAGAGTCTTATGTTGCAGATATGTATACATGTTTGCCTCTTGAATGCTTTGAAAGTATGATTGATACTCTGCTTAGTGGCGTCATGGTCTCGTGACATACCAAAGTTGTTGGGTTTTTTTTTTTTATTGAGGTAGGGGTGCTGGTGTGTTCCTATATCCGTGATTTGCCTTTAAAGAAATGGTCTTCAGTGCTGACATAAGTACTCTTTGTGTTTGGATTACAGCGTAATGGTACCTTGGGACAACTAAAAAAAGCTGTGAAGGGGGTATAGCAATTTACCCTTAAATCATAGAATAGAATCATGGAATCATTAAGGTTGGAAAAGACCTCTAAGATCACCAGCTCCAACCGTCAGCCCATCACCACCGTGCCTACTAGTGGCCTGAAGTGCCACATCTACACATTTTTTGACCACCTTGAGGGATGTTGACTCTGTCGCTTCCCTGGGCAGCCTGTGCCAGTGCTTGACAACTCTTTCGGTAAAGAAATTTATTCTAACATCCAATCTAAACCTCCCCTGGTTCAACTTGAGACTGTTTCGTCTCATTCTTTTGCTTGTTACTTGGGAGAAGAGAGCAACATCTGCCTCTCCATAACCTCCTTTCAGGTAGCTGAAGGGAATGATAAGGTCTCCCTTCAGCCTCTTCTTCTCCAGACTAGACAGCCCCAGTTCCCTCAGCCACTCGTCATAAGGCTTGTTCTCCAACCCCTTCACCAGCCTCCTTGACCTTCTCTGGATGCACTCCAGCACCTCAATGTCTCTCTTGTAGTGAGGAGCCCAAAACTGAACACAGTATTCGAGATGTGGCTTTACCAGTGCCGAGCACAGGGTCACAGTCACTTCCCTACTCCTGGTCTCATTTTTGAGACAAGCCAGGATGCTGTTGGCCACCTTTTGGGCACACTGCTGGCTCATATTCTGCTGGCTGTCAACCAGCACCCCCAAAAGAAGCAAAATTAAGATTTTTCTCCCATGTTTTGTGTATGCACATGTGTATTCATGACTGATCATTCATTCTCTTTGAATTAACTCTTCTTTTCAAGAAGGAAGTATCCATTTTAAGATGAATACTCTGACAACTCTGAAAGAACTTCCCTGCTGATAAATCTGAAGAACCACAGAAGGTCGCTCTTTCCCTACAGTATTGATTCCTGACAGTATGCTCAGCCAGTAGCGTATTTACATATTCCTAATACTAGGGTTATGATTTTTTTTTGTCTGAAAGAAAAGGCAGACGTGGTAAGGGAAGTGCAGAATATGTGATACCTACTCTGATGAGAAAATAATCAGGAATGTGAAACTCAAAGATTGTAGTCAACCACCCATCAGTGTCATAAATCATATAGAAACTTGTTGTTCTGGTGTATCAAAATATACCAGATAGGTTAATGATAGACTATCAAATGAGACTAATAAGAAGATATTACTGCTTGGTGTGACAGAAATAAAATATTTTTCCTTACTGTTTGGTATTCATTTCTACAAAAGGTGCTAAAAGTTTGGGAACAGCTCTGAAAAGAGCTGAAGAATGATTAGAGTTTAAAAAAGTGACCCAAGATTAAGCCAAGTAATTTATCAATGACAAAGGTCAGACCATTAGCAGGTTGCCTATTAGTAAAATAGGCACAAGGAAGATATCTTTGTTAGTAGACCATTATTTAATCTAGGAAGAAGTAGATGATAAGAAATAGTGGCTGAAGCTGTACAAATTGATACTAGTAGTAAGAATGAAGTTTTTAACCAAGGAGATCCGTAATCATTGGAGCAATTTGATGGGGGATATGGTTTTCAACTTTTTTTTTTCAAGTTATGATTTCTGAATTTTTTTTTTTGTTGGAGAGTCTATACTGCTTCTTATCAAATGTTGTTCTGGTGACAGTGAGCTTGCTTTTTTCTCTGCCTTTCCCAGATCTCCAGATGTTCACAAACAAACCTCAGAACACGAGTTCTTCTTTCCTAAAGGTCACTAAGTGCAAATGAACCCTTTTCTGAATAGTTTACCTTAACAGATCAGATTTTGGGGTGAAAAATTATTAGGTAGGGTCCTGTGGCATGTGGTACACAGAAATATAAACACATTCTTCTAACGGTCTCTCCTTCTTCTCAAATGCACTCATGTTGGTGGGGGAAGGAGGTTGCCTCTTTACTGACAAAGTACTCCTTGCTAGCACTGCGGTAAGGCTTCTCCTCTCTGTTTCTTATTTCAGGTCCCTCTGTCAAGAACTTCTTCTTTTGCTTTTGATACTTCCAAGGTATTCCTTCCTCTCCCCCGATTCCTTTTTTCTTGTTTAAATTGAGTTGCATTGTGGTTCAGTTGTCATTTCTGAGTTTGACCAGGAATTTTCACATCCACAGTGTCACTTCTGTCACTTCAAGATGAATCCTTGATGTGTTTGGAAGAGGTTAGCTACAGGATGGCATAACTCCTGTTATTTTGTCTATAAGTAGATTATCAAACCCTGCAAACAAAAATCTTAAATTTTCATTATAACATACGTAATAAAGCAGAAATACAAATTTGGAATTGAAGTGTATATTAGATTTCAATGAGCCCTAGAAGCATTTCCTACTGCTGGGCAGATGCTAGAATTTTGAATACCTCCATGAAGTTTGTGTGATGTGGAAAGCACATTTCATTTACAGCTGGAGATTCAATAGGAACCCAGCTGCTGGAATCTGAATTTATTTTATTTAATACTACCCCTCCCGAGGCTCCTGATGCCAGACAGACTAACAACAGGCACTTGACCAACATGTACAAACTCTAGAATGGATTCCCCTCCCTTATTTATCTTTATTTAGAAATTGCTGACCTAATTGCCTTTCTTTTCTTACTGATAATATACCTGTATTATTTGTTCCTCCATTCATCATACTTTGCACTGAAAGGCAGGTACATTCTAATTGCCAAGATAAACTACTGTCAAGTTCCTTGAGTCAGCAAGTACATTGAGTACCTTTGCTGCTAGGGCAGTGCAAGGAATAGATTTTTAGAAGTAGATAAGCAAAGAGATCTTCCCTATCTGTGATCAAACGTATGTAGTTCCCATTGTCAGAAAAATAGGAATTAAATACTGGTAGAATATGTCACTTTAAGAAAAACAAAAGTTTCTTCATAGATTGGAAGCAAAAAAAAAAAAAAAATCAGTTCTTCTTCTGAAGCTTTTCTTCATATGTTTCTTCAAATTTGTTTGTATAAAGGAAGCTGTGTTGTCGTATATATAATGTTCCAATCAGGTCTGCGTACACTCTGTGAACAGCATTTCTCACATGAATGCCTCATTATAAACAGATTAAATAGATGAGTGTAATTCCTGTCTTTAATCTCATTTGTCTTTATTGTTAAAACCTTCACTTTATATAAGTTAAACTGGTAAATGACTAGTAAGTAATTTTTCTGTAAGTGTGCAAGAACATCTGAACTTCCATATGCAGTTAGTACTCCAGACATTTGGAGATGCATAATAATCTAATTTATTATTGTGATTTTTTCATGATATACAGAAAGGCCCACGGGCCTTGTACAGGTTTAGTCTTGCAAGCAGTTTCAAAACGCCATTCATCTTTACACATATTTTTTTACAGGGTAGTACTAAGCTGGTGTTTCTTACCCTGTCAGTGCTTACTTCACAAACATTAAAAAAAAAAAATAGCAAAAAGTAATCTGAACCCTAGATAGAGTATTATGCTGCTCACGAGAAGTTGTACCAACTTTTCTCTTTCACTCAGCTAGTTAAATTTTTACTGGAAGATAATTAAACTTTGGTAATATGCTATTAAAACTGGATGTACTTAGCTAAAAAGAAGTATTTTATAAGTTTGTTTTGCTAGCCTGTAGGTGGAAAGCACAGTTGAGATCACACTTCTCAAAATATCACTTGATTGCTGTACGGTACCTGTTTGTCTGTTGTCTGATTGGGTAGAGCTGTTGCTGGGCTGATACTGTTTTGTCCAAAATTAGAAAGTCAATATAAACGAGTCAAACTAGACTGCCTTCTTTTTTTCAGTCCTCTTTTCTGATTCATCAGTTGTTTGTTTCAAATTCTTACAGCCTTTGTGAATTGGAGGTTGTGCCAGCAAAGGTGAAAGCACTTAGTGGTTAGTCAGTAAGAATGTTCATAAAAACCCATCTTGATGACATTTAGATGCTAGCAAAAATATGATGCCTAGTCAAAAAAAAAAGTTGAAAAGGGTCCTACAGAATGATGGTATTAAATACCTGGATGCAAGATTCTATTCCTCACTTGGGATCTGACTGTTTCTCATATTCAGAAATAGCATTTGTCTTTCTGACCCTAACAGGATGTTATTGCCAATGTCATGTAGCAGAGGCTCGAGGCTTGAGACTTATTGATGAAGGCATACATGAAAGAGGGATTCACTGCTTGCATGGTTTTTTTTCCTTTACTCATAGTCTGTATTCTTTAACAAGATGGGCTGCACATGATTAACTATGTTATTAATACCATAGAGGATTAGAATAGCTGTGATTATAACTTATATTTGAAGAAAAACACCATGTGAATTGTTTAGCACAATGTTTGGTCAGCACACGTATAGCTTTTTAGCAGCTAAGTGTAGATAACTGTGCTGCATTTGAAGAAATGCTGTTGCTTTAACTGTACTGTTAAGGTAAAACTGTGGACTTTTGGGAAACTAGTAGGATTTGATGTAAGTGGCAGAGGGAAATGTTTCAATGAATTTATACTGGGGTTTGTTCAGACTCAGATTTTTTATTTCTTCTTCCAAACAGGTGGGTATGAAAAAGATGAGGATGTTGTTGAATACCATTCAGTTAAGATCCACTAGTCTTGCCAAAAAAGGGCTATATCTCAGGATGTCCCAAATGAAGCTACTAGGTTTAATTCTGTATCCCAGTGAAGGGCAGGGTTTGGAAGTGCTTTAAAGAGAACAATTTGGTTAAATCATGAGATCTCAAGATACTGAGTAAAAATAGAAAGTAGGTCTCATTTAGCAATGATAAGAATAAAAGGGTAGCAAGAACACCTAAAATTAAAATCGGAAAAAAAACAAGGCAGAAAATGAGATTCAGCTAGAAAGGGGCATAAAAACAGTCAAAAAAACTTTCTATAGTACATTCATGTGAGAAGACAATAAGAAAATAATTGCTGCAGTGTTCAGGTGAAGATGAGAATTATTGACAGATGCCGCTGTGAGTAGTGAAGTGTGAAATGCCCTTTTATGCTTCTTTGTCTGAAAGGACTGAGTATGATCAAATGATTAATCTCTATTCCAGCCTCAGTTCTTTTATCACAAAAAAAAATAGCTGGAGAACATTTATGTGTCTTCAAACCAGCTAGACCCAATGTAATTTACTCTTTGGTGCTTACAGATGGACAGAAAGGGGTAATGTTTCTGGGGTTTTTGAAAAGTTATGTAGGATTGCGAGGTTGAAGGGCACCTGTCTTTTAAAGGAGAAAGAGGAGGAATTGGGCAGTAGCAGACCATTCAATTTGGATTCTGGTAAAAATATGGAACAAATAATTCAGCTATCTATAAGCAATTTTTCTTAACAAGGAAATAAGTAACGTAAGCCAACAAGGATTTAATGGCAACAAATCGAGGGGAAGTAGTTTAACCTCTACAATGGGTAACAAGCCCAGAGAAGAAGGGAAGGTGGTGGTCTTCAGCCACCACAACTGACATTGCTTACTTGGAAGGTTAGTAAGCTCTGGCCCAAATGATTTTTCTAGTTGTATAAAATGCTGTTTTAAGATGTGTTAAGATTACTGTGGGCTTGGTAAAAATAGATGACCTATACTAAGTATATCCCATTAATAATTGCCAAATACTATACTAGTTCTGTCAGATGTTTTTTATTTGCTTTGTAAACCAGGTTATGAAAAATACTAGCATAAAAATTATTTCTAATTGCTGTATTTGGCATTCCTTCAGTTGTTCTGGATCTGCTATTAACTGAATTGTGAAGCAAATTAAGTATTATCTTCTTTATAAGCAGCTAATAGTTTTGAATGTTTTCTGTGTAATATGATTTATTTATTTTACTGCAGGATTTGGTTATCCGTATCATCTTCATTCTTGGTAATTTAACAGCAAACAATAACCAGGCCCGCGAGCAGTTTTTTAAAGAAAAAGGAAGTGTTAGCACCTTGCTATCAGTATTCCAAACCTACCATGAGCTTGACTTGAATGCACAGAAATGCTACCATGAAAGAGGAGAGGAAGGTGAAAAACACCCAAAGTGTCCTTCAGAAGCAGAAGATGTTCTGATAAAACTGATAAGAGTGCTGGCCAATCTCTCCGTTCATCCCAGCGTAGGAGCAGCTCTGACAGCTACCGGTCGTGTTGTAGATTTACTTGTTACAGTACTAGGTAATAAAATCTGTGTTTTGTGTGTTATCTTTATTCAGCCTGTAAAGAGAGTTTAGAGTTTTTCTACTTGACCTTCTTATCTAGGTTGAGCCATGAGTAAGTTGGTTCTATTGCTAAAATAACAGTCAATCTGTTGATATACATAAGCTATTCTAAAAGCCTGTTTGAGACAGTGGAAGCATTGCCACTTGGGTACTGACTTTCAGTGTCTGGGGAAAGATATGGCAGAAGCACTTCATTCAGTGCTACGATTTGCAGATATGATCATTAAGGGTAAGGAAACATTGTGTTTTAAATGCACCTTGCTGACAGTTCATATGCAAGGGAAGTCTGTTCTTATCAGGTACTTCAGACATGCTCGGTGGTGGGGTTTTTCTTAAGGTTTGCAAGTTTTGTGACTCTTCTGGATTAAGTCTTCCTTTTGTTCCCTGCCCCTATAACTTTCAGCCTCCTCAAATAATTTCCTCTTATTTTCTCTTCTTTTTCAGATTTCCGATCTTTATCTCTTTCAGGTGGAAGGGAGTGCAAATAGGATCTGTAAAATATCTTAACTAGATTTTAAATTATGTTGCCTTAATCACAATGCTTTCTGTAGATTAATAGTTGGAGAGAGTGACTTGGTATTGCCATTTTTGGATCAACTGTTCCTGTTAGCTCCTGCCATTTTACTGAAAAACAGAATAGTTGTCTGTAATAGTGGGCATGTAAATTATGATTCAGTTTGCTTTGGAGCTGTAGTGCACTGCTAACTTAGTCTCATGTCCGTGCGTGCATCTACACATGCATGTTTTCTTTTTTACTCTCAGAATACAAGTCAGTTGATGACTGTGAGGAGCTGGTCATCAACACTGCAAAAACAATCAACAATTTGTCCTACTACAAAGTGAAGGATTCTACTATTCAAGACAAGAAGCTGCACATTGCTGGAAGTAAGGGCTTTTAAACTACTAGTACTTTTCATTTAGCTTTTTGAAAATGGCAGTTATTCATGCTGCATTTTGGCACTACAGAAAATAAAGACACTAATAGTGTTTTGTGGTATCATAGTGCAGGATTATAAAGTTCATAGGGCTAAATTCTTCCCATAATGATTTCTTATTCTTATGCTCTTCTGGAACATAATTCTATGACTTGTGTGAAAATGGTTAGGTTGTTGGCAAAATCCCTTCTTTTCCATCCCAAAGGAATTTGCCGTATTGTTTTCTGCTTAGCAACTTTTGCTTGGATTCAAAATCCATATACCTGAACCAAAATAATCATATGGCCTTTTAGTTCTAATCAGAGTATAGTAAGAAAGTATTTTTCTTCCTAGTGCTTTCTAGACCTGCAGAATCTGATTTATGTCTGTTTCTGGCTCATAAATCCACTGATGGTATAGGAGTTGTGTGATTCTCTCCCCTCTGACAGTATGGACAATAGTCATGCTTTAGTGATATGTCGAAACTGCATCTGAGTTCTCAGACTCATTATGTTAGAATTATAAAATAGGTAGAGTCTATATCTCGCATACATTACTGTCGCAATAGAAAAGACAAGGGGGAGAGACAGAGCCTGAAGTTTGCAGTAGGAGTAGGAAAAATATTCTAGCTGTCAACCTAGTGCCCTGAGTGGTAGACATCATGTCCTGTCCAGGTAACAGTTCTGCTATTCTATCACAAGACATTTTATCAGCCAGCTGTCTCTTGTTGCTAGTCAGAGAAACGTAGAAAAAAATGACTTCTCTGCCTGTCCGTTTGCTCTCCCTCTCCTGTTTTTATTGTTAGCATGTGGAACCATCCCATCACCTTTTCCACTGCCTGAACCGAGGAGAGTGAAAACCTTTTGGTGGAAGGCCAGTAGGCTTCCTCCTCCAGGAGGCATTTTAAGAATACTTGATGTTTGATACAAGTGGTCAATCCCAAAGACAAAAGATAATAATTTCAGATGTCTATTCAAGACAAATTCAAAGCATATTCAGTATTACAACATTCAAAGACAGAAGTAATGGGAACAAAGCCAACCTTTTTTACTGTATTTTTTTCTCTTTCTTTTCCTTGGTAGAAGGGTTAAGGGTTCACTGATTTGAGTCCTTTATTTGATGAACTGCTTTCTGTTGTTTACTGCATACTTCACAGAAGACAGATGAATGCCACTTCTGTAATGTTGCTCCTTTGCCATGCACTGAGAGCCTACATAATGGTAGCTCTTCCTAGTAAATGCTGAAGGTGTCATTCTGTCTGCTGAAGTTACATACTGACCATATGTGAAACTGCTAAGCAGAAAAGCAGCAAGCAAGTAAATGCTTCAGACCAGGGTCAATATAAGTAGCTGTTCAGAGACTATGTGTTTGCTTGTTATAGCAGCACTGAAAGAGAGCAAGAGGTAATGCCAAAATAATTTGAGTTTTAGGAGATATTCCACCATAAGACTGTCTGTATAGGATCTAAATAATTTTTTATCTATTACAACATTTTTTTTCTTTCCAGGATTGTTCACATGAGCCCACTCAAAACCATGTAGCAAAACTGGCTCCCATTACTACAACTGTGCTTATGCCATCTTTGTAACTCTTCATCTGTTTCTTTGCCTTTAGCCCCATATTGGAGTTCTTTGCCTCATCTTCAAAGCCTTACACAATTTAGTTCTTGTTCTACAATCTGCTCACCCCCTTCACTGCAACCAGACAGTCAGATGACTGTTCCCACTTATTACATTTATTGCTGTTGCTTCTTGCTTTCTGGTATTTATTGATAAAAAAAAAAAATGCATGTTTGTGATATACAAGTAATTGTTTTTATTCCATTCCTCTGCAAACCAATAGTGCTTTTAAAGCTGTTAATGAGCAACAATATGGATGGAGTTGTGGAGGCTGTCAGAGTCTTTGGCAATCTTTCCCAGGATCATGAGATCTGTGACTTCATCATAGAGAAAAAGAGTAAGTTACTTTTGCATTTGTAGGAAGTCCTGTTTTTAAAGTCCATAGTTCTAAAAAAAGGAATGTCTGTTATTAAGCTGTCTCAGTTAAAGGGTAGAAGCAATCTTCTCTTATGTTTTGCAAATTAGGCAAATGTTAGAATCCAATAATAGTCATTAGAAACACCATTTTACTTCAATTTTGTTAAAGTGGAAGTATTGCAGTAGGAAGAAATGTACCCTGGTGTGCCTTCACAAAGGTAAATACTACAAAAATTCTGTTTTTTTCTGAAGATTATCATTTTGGAATTTCCCTTAATTCCTTCAGTTTCTCAAGTCCTACAGGTTGGTAGTGATACAATATAAGATGAAAATCCAACTTAATTCTCCTTTAGGTTCATAATCACAAGTTTGATTCCCATGTTCAAGAGCTTGTTAGTGCTTTGTAACATGCATTTAATATGATTGACTCCCTCTACAAAGAGACCTCCTGTTTGCCTCTGAGTGAAGTAGGATACAAGTCTTCTCAAGTCCTTTTGCTTTGAATGTATAAAGAGCTTTGGGAAGAACGGCAACTCCTTGCTATCCACTGAAGGTGTGTCTTAGGTTTAATTAGACACTTTGGTGTATTTTTTTAACAAGTTTTGTGTGTGTTGCTTTGAAGAGCACTGGTGTTCGGCGTGGTGTAACAATGGCTGTTACTTTGGCTTGTACGCCTGTTCTACAAATCTCAAAGTGATGTGGTACAAGGTTAAGTTTTTGAGGAGAGTGTCCTGCATTTGGCTGCTTTCTAAGTATAGATATTTAATATATATGTTGTAATGCCACTTGTAATGCCACAGTAAGTCCATCTTCCCAGTAATATTGTTTCCTTTACAATGCAGTCCACAAGTTCACGATTACTTTACTCGATGCCAAGAACCAAGATGTGTGTTTTTCTGCCTGTGGAGTTCTGCTCAATCTCACAGTAGATAAGAACAAACGAGCTTTTCTGATGGAAGAAGGAGGTATTGGAAAGTAAGTTCCTGATCATGCTTATGAAATAGACAAGTTCCAATAGTTTGCTGAAGAGTTTCAGTCAGACTCTTTTATTGGACCAAATAACTCATAATAAGGGTACATACTTAATAGACACTCAGCATCTAATATTCTTCAATAAAAATCCTTTCATATTCTTTCGTATTTTTTTTTTGCAAAAGCATACAGTGATTTAGCCTCCTGCAGAGCCAAGAACCATAGAATGATTTCCCAAAGATTCTCTTGAGACATGGATGAGTAGGGAACTTCTGAAGGAACTAAGTAAGAAAAAGAGGATGTATCATCGTTGGAAAGAAGGGGATGTAAGCCACGTCATGTTCAAGGATGTTGTTAAGTCGTGTAGGAGGAAAATCAGGGAAGCAAAAGCCCATCTGGAGCTCAAATTGGCCACTTCTGTTAAGGACAATAAGAAGAGTTTTTATAAATACATCAATGGCAGAAAGAAGGGTGGCAGCGACCTCCACTCCTTGTTGGATGTGGAGGGAAATATAGTAACCAAAGATGCAGAGAAGGCTGAGGTACTTAATGCCTTCTTTGCCTCAGTTTTTAACAGCAAGGATGTCAGCTCGCTTGACAGTTGGCCCTCTGAAGTGGTTGATGGGGGCAGAGTGAAATATGGCCCTCCTGCAATCCATGAGGAGGAGGTTAGAGACCTGCTGAGCCGCTTGGACCCTCATAAGTCTATGGGGCCGGATGGGATCCATCCTAGGGTGCTGAGAGAGCTGGCGGATGAGCTTGCTAAGCCGCTCTCCATCATCTTTCAGCAGTCCTGGCTCACTGGAGAGGTCCCGGAAGACTGGAAGTTGGCCAATGTGATGCCCATCCATAAGAAGGGCCGTAAGGATGATCCAGGTAATTACAGACCTGCCAGCCTGACCTCGGTCCCAGGTAAAATCATGGAGAAGATAATCCTGGGTGAAATCATGTGCCACCTGCAGAACGGTCAAGAAATCGGGCCCAGCCAGCATGGATTTAGGAGGGGTAGGTCCTGCCTGACCAACCTGATCTCCTTTTACGACCATGTGACTCGCCTGGTGGATGAGAGGAAGGCTGTGGATGTGGTATACCTGGACTTCCGCAAGGCCTTTGACACTGTCTCCCACAGTAGACTCCTAGGGAAGCTGGCAGCCCGTGGCTTAGATGGGAGCACTCTGTGCTGGGTTAGGAATTGGCTGGATGGCCGAGCCCAGAGAGTGGTGGTGAATGGTGTCTCATCCAGTTGGCGGCCGGTCACCAGTGGTGTCCCCCAGGGATCGGTATTGGGTCCCGTCCTGTTTAATATCTTTATTGATGATCTGGATGAGGGGATTGAGTCCATCATCAGCAAGTTTGCAGATGATACCAAGCTGGGAGGAAGGGTTGATCTGTTAGAGGGTAGGATGGCCCTACAGAGGGACCTGGACAGATTGGAGAGCTGGGCTGATTCTAATGGGATGATGTTTAATAAGTCCAAATGTCGGGTACTTCATTTTGGACACAACAATCCCATGCAGAGCTACAGACTGGGGACAGAGTGGCTGGAGAGTAGTCAGGCAGAAAAGGACCTGGTAGTGCTGGTGGACAGGAAGCTCAACATGAGCCAGCAGTGTGCCCAGGTGGCCAAGAAGGCCAATGGCATTCTGGCCTGCATCAGGAATAGTGTAGTAAGCAGGACCAGAGAAGTTATCGTCCCCCTGTACTCGGCACTGGTCAGGCCTCACCTTGAATACTGTGTACAGTTCTGGGCCCCCCAATTTGGGAATGATGTTAGGATACTGGAATGTGTTCAGAGGAGGGCAACGAAGATGGTGAGGGGGCTGGAGCACAAGCCCTATGAGGAGCGACTGAGGGAGTTGGGGCTGTTTAGCCTGGAGAAGAGGAGGCTCAGGGGAGACCTCATTGCTCTCTACAACTACCTAAAAGGAGGTTGTAGTCGGGCAGGGGTTGGTCTCTTCTCTCAGGTGACCAGTGGCAGAACCAGAGGGCATGGACTCAAGCTTCGTCAGGGGAAGTTTAGACTTGATATGAGGAAAAAATTCTTCACTGAAAGGGTGATTGGCCATTGGAATGCGCTGCCCAGGGAGGTGGTGGAGTCACCGACCCTGGAGGTGTTTAAAGGGAGACTGGATGAGGCACTGAGTGCCATGGTTTAGATGATGGTTGGTGTTAGTGTGGGTGTTAGTGTTAGGTTATAGGTTGGACTTGATGATCTCAGAGGTCCTTTCCAACCTTGTGATACTGTGTGATACTGTGATACATACAGCAGGGGAGAACATCATACAGCAAAGTAACTGAGGCGCGTGTTTGCAATACCTGCTTGTGCTTGACTTTTAACTGGATCCTATGTGGGCTACAGTTAATAGGCACCATTAATGTGTATCTGTTATAAGTGTGAAGATTATTTCAAGAACTATGATACTTTACGTGTTCTCTTGCAAATTTTGTAACTACTTAGTACTGCAGGGAAAGCTGTCTGATGTATCTGTGCTGGGCTCCCCAGACTCCTCTCTCTGAGAGTTCAAGTTTAAGGCGCTTATACTGTAAGTGGAATTAGATCCTGAAAAAACGCTGTGGATGCAACACTTGTGGCTTTGATGTTCAGATAATAGCGGATCCAGCTTAATTGGAGCAACGTGAAGGATCATGTTCCTGTGCTTGTAAAGCAGTTGATACAACCCACACTTATGAAACAGTACGCCTAATTTGAAATGCTTTCCTGTTCATACATCATATAATTATGTTTTTATGCAATGTAAACAATGCATGGTCTGTTCATCCTTCCTTCCCATCTTCTGGTTAAGCTACAAAATAAAGAGCTGAAGAAGAAGAATAAAAATAAGTTACAGGCAAATTCAATCATAAATGTGAGAAATTTCT
The DNA here is from genome assembly GCA_033556795.1 of Tapera naevia. Classification (NCBI taxonomy): domain Eukaryota; kingdom Metazoa; phylum Chordata; class Aves; order Cuculiformes; family Neomorphidae; genus Tapera; species Tapera naevia. The sequence goes on from JAUMJJ010000406.1 coordinate 372,468, forward strand.
ATTATCTAGAGTGTTCTATAGAATCATATAGAGTATGGAATTTTCTATACTCTGAAAATTTGTCAAGAAGGAAGGAAAACCATTAACAATATGGAATAAACCTGGAGAATTTGGAAGTGCTTTTTAAGGAGGTCATCAAGACTGTGCCAAACCAGCTCTGTGGATTTTTGGAAATGAGGTTATTGTACCAATATATAGTAGCCTAATAAAGCATGGAATTAGTCTCATCAGAGAGTTAAACTTCAGAAAATGAGGGCAGGTTCTTTTGGGTTTTCATTAGATGCCTCCCAGTCTTCTGTAACAACTGCCTTCAGAGAGGAAAGAAAAAAGTAAACCTCTTTTTGGTTGCTTTTCCATTTTGCTGCTATTTTCAGCCATACCTGAATGTAATAGTTATCCCGTGTTCCCTTTGCTAATCACCAGACTATAAATGTCAGAGTGAAATAGAGAAGTGAGGGAAAGAATGGGTCATAGGGTTGCAGAAGAGAGCAGCAGTGAAGAATTATTATTTGACATCATTCAACATTTACTTCTGCTGCCTGAGGACTTGTGAACACTGCTTTGTGGTAATGGGAGCTCTGGGTAGCTACTGTATGTAAACTGGGGCAGGCAGAAAGTTATGGCTTAATTTCAGAGAACTGCTTTTGATTTAGCCTGAATTTGGTATCTGAAATGATGCGAGATGAGAAGAAAGATCAAGAACCTAATAGTCCTCAATAGAACTGGTATTTCTGAGAGTAATCCATTGGAAATGCAGGCTGAGGAAATACCAGAAGGGGCAAGGTCTGAAACCAGTCAGACTTCACTGAATGTAAGAGGTAATTTTGTGAGTCATGCGAGTGTTTAATAAGCTGGACGTACTGACTGAGACTTTTTCTGCATTTATACCACCTTTTCCAAATGAATCCTTGGTGCCTAATAAGGTTTGGCTCACATTGCAATCTCTACTCTACTGACAGCCACAGATTTGGGATAGTCACAGATAGATTGTCATTAACTTAGTTGGAATTTTAGTGTCTTTGAGATACAGTTGTGATGTATGTGATTGAAATTAGTGAGTTGGGTTAAAAAGTTCTAGATGGACAGAAGCAGGCAGGCGTATGCACATACGTGTACACAAAAGGCATATTCACATCCTTAGGGAATGAGAATGAAAAAGGGGAAGTTACAGAGGAAGAAAGTAGCATCTTAGGTTTAATAATGTAGATTTTTTTGTGTAAACTTTCATGGAATCTGTGTACATTTCTAGACTACCTAGATTTTGCAGGGCTCAGGAGAAAACTACATGGAGCAAAACACTTTTTGTTTGATACTGACAGGTTAGTTGACTGCTTACAAGACTATGGCCCATCAGACTGGCAGCTGGCTTGTTTGATATGCAAAACCCTCTGGAACTACAGTGAAAACATCACAAGTGCGGCCTCATGCTTTGGAGAACACACTGACACGTTGCTGGTGCTGCTCACATCACTCTTAGGTGAGATTCATAATCTTGGTCTCTTTATAAGAGAAATAGGAGCAAAATGAAAGCAGTATTAGTTTGGGTGGGAAGTCTGTCATGCAGCTTTAAGTGGTTGGCCAGTATAGACTGTCCAGCAACACGTGTGCCATTCAGCACATTCCCTCAGATTTTAGAGATCGCCAAGGTAGAACTGGCCACTGTAATTCCCTGTTCAGTGTGTCTGGTTAACATGCTGATAATGCTTCTCACCAGCCACCTTTTTGCCTGCTTGAGCCAACTGTCCTGAAGATCTTCAGTGGAAAACATACTTTTCATTGGGTGTGAGCCCTTCTGGCCTCAAAGGTCATTGCAGGTGTTGACAGAAGCAGAGGTTCAGCTCTGAGGCACCTGGTTTACAACACAGCATACTCTGGGCAGTCTGGGGAATATCGCCAGAGGGCTGGGTGGTGCTTGTGACAAGGGTCCCCTGGCTGCCCTTTCTTGTCTCATCATGACCTCCTTGTGGGCAAGGATGACATCCAGGTTGGAGAGGGTCCAGAGAAGGGCCACTAAGATGATCAGAGGTCTAGGCTAGGAATCTTTCCATATGAAGTATGGCCAAGGGAACTGGATTTGTTTAGCCCTGAGAGAAGAAGGCTTAGGGGAGACCTTATTACCATGTACCAGTATATAAATGGTGTCTACCAAGAGGTTGGAGATTTCCTTTTTTACAGGAGTCACATGGAAAAGACAAGAGGTAATGAGTATAAGTTGCTCCTGGGGAGATTCCGATTGGATTCCAGAAGAAAATTTTTCACAGTTAAACATTGGAACTCTCCAGGGATGAGGTAGATTCCTCTGCGCTGGACACTTTTAAGCCTCAGCTTGACAGGGTGCTGGGCCATCTCATTTAAAGTATGTATCCCCTAAAATGTTGGACCAGATGATCCCTGAGGTCCCTTCCGACCTGCCGTTCTATGATTCTATGTGATAATTTCTCATCTGCTCCCTAGGCTGGAAGGTGCCTACAAGTGAATGTAAAGACCCTGATTCACTTACCAGTTGGATCTTTTCATCTGTACATTTATGTTTGCTTCAAATTTTACAGAACTTAATGGCTATGTCATAGTCTTACAGTCACTATATGTAATTTCCCTGCTTTATTTCATGAGTGGTTATGATTTTATTTTGGGTAGGTCATTTGCAATTATCTTTAAAAAAATCTTTACAATTTAAGTAAAATAGAAGTGAACCTTAAGTAATTTTGATTTGCTTTTAATTGGAACTTTACTAAAGATATATGCTGGCTGTGGAGAAGGCTGCATGTTAGACTCAGAAAGGGAGATCCCTGTGTTCTGTTGCTTTCAGACACTCAGAAAAGTGGGTGGGTTTGTGAGAATCTTTTTCTAGTCACAGCAGAATTACGGTTGTTCGTTGTTGTAATCATTCCTTGCATTACATCCCTTGCTATGATAGAGCACATCTTCATGTGGGCAGTAATTCCATCTCTATCTGAAAATACTCAGTGTTTCAGATCATTAGGGCACTCTTCAACATTCTGCAACAGAACTGCAAACTTTACAGCCACAAGCGTGCTTGAATTTTCTGGCAGGCCGTGAGGAATATGTATCTTTGTTTTGGAAAAGTGCTACTTATTTTTCCTCTGCATTTAACACTGCTTATTCCAGCAATTAATTTGACTGCAGAGTAGAGGGTGGGTAGGAATTGGAACTGTCCTTAAGTAGGACTGGACATGCATGTGCAATTGCAATTGAAGTTACAATTGCAATTGTAATGCAACTGCAATGACAGTTATAAACAGGTCAGAATTAAAGCACAAGGAAGGTCTTTCTTCCAGTTATAGTCAGAAGAGTAGCTGTAGAAAAAGCACATCCTACTCATTGGATCTGGTTCTTCTGTGTGTCAAGAGCCAACACATTTTAGTAATAGCAGCTGGTTAATATCGTCCCACATCTTCCTCCTCCCATTGTATCCAGTAACAGCCTTGAACCGTCATTGCTCTGATTCTATCATTCAGGAAGCAGGAGGCAACTGCTGACAGTCAGTGGACTGTACTCAAGCATCAGTACACCCTCAGGAAGCGGAAAAAGTGCAGCATGGCACAGCAGACACCTCACTTCACCTGCTGTGCTTTGCCTCCTCCCCATTGTTTTTCTTTCCCCTACCTGGCACAAGATGACAGAAGATACAAGGGAGCCAAAAGGGAGTGGAAATGGCTTGAAAAGATGTTGGCCTGAGAAAAGCTGGACAAAAGGCACCATTTGTTTTTCTTTTTCACTGTCTGATCCCAGTAGACTGAGATGCAGTGGCAGTGCTTTCCAATGGCACTGTCATTTATCTTCTTTTAGCTGCTCTTGAGCCTCATGTCAATTCATTGACTCAGAGTTCCTGGAGGCTGGTGTTTCCAGGCCCGTGGCAGCAGCTTTGCCTTGCTGTGGTCTCTCAGGAGCAGCAACGGAGATGAGCCTCTGTCTTGAGAACATTCTTCTGTTGGGTCATTTGGTGACATCTCCTTTCTTCCTCTCCTTTTTCCAGACTCACATTTACCTCCACTGTTGGTTCAAGGAGGTTACTTTGGAATCTGAGTACACGTGAACTCTTACATGGCACGGCGCTAGCTTCCAGGCCTCCCCGTCTTGCTGGAGTTACAGGGCTGGCCCTTGCTGACTACTCAGTGCTCAGTGCTTCCCCCATAGCATGCAGAGCCAGCACGCTTGTCTTGATCCTGGGCTTGCAGCCAGTTCATGAGCTGTTTGGCCAGTACCCAATTTTGCAAGTTTTGAGGAGGGTCATGGGAAAAATTAAATTATCTGAGGATGCACAGCTTGCATGTGGGACACTGATCCTCACTGATCCCTAGTGTAGCTCACATTCTGCTTTGGGAAATTTACTGGTTTGGTTCAACACTTCAGCTTTTGAACTGGTTCTGACCCTTGTTCTTGTAGGCTGGAATTCCTGACCTCAGTGATTCCATAAACATTCAGTCAACTTCTGGGGAGCACAGCTGTCTGCTAAAAGGGAAAAAAATGTCTCTTGCCCTGGGTTAGAAGATAGTTAACTTGGGTAGAAGAATCATTTCAGGAGCGGCAATGCGATTCTGCCTGAAAGCAAAACCCATAATGCCTTATCATCTTCTTCAGGGTCTCTCACTTCTCTGCTGCTGAGATTGCTTTTAGCTATGTTGGGCTGCTGTGCCATTGATGGGATGAGAGCTGAAGCACACAAGTTGCAATAAGGAAAATTCCAATTAAGTATTAGGAAAAGAAGTTTCCACCAAGGCAGGAATCAAGCACTGGAACAGAAAAGCCGTGGAATCTCCATCCTCAGAGATGTTTGGTACTCAACAGTCCATTGAGTAGAGCAACCTGATCTGTTCCAGGGTTCCCGTCCGACCTAAATTATTCTATGATACCATCAAATATAGATCTCATGTTTTTTTTTTCTCTTTATTACAGAAGGCTTCTAAACTGTATCTTCTCTTTGTGTAGAACCCCCTTCGGAATCTACCTCACAGTCAGCATCTCTTTAATTTTGGTAATTTAGAAGCACTGGAGTGGCATAAAAGTCAGGTGTTGTCGGCAGTAACAGCTTTCTGTGAAATGGAGCCCATCTCTGTGCAAGAACAATGTTGTCTCTTCCTTTGTGGCTGTTACATCTTAGGCCACACGCTCTGCAGAGGCACTCTGGCATTCTTTTAAATGGGAATAGTTGCTTTCTGAGCATCACTTTTCTATACAAAGTTTGACTCAAAGTGTTGGTAATTGAAGTCTCTTCAGCTCCCAGTTGTCTTTCACCCACAGTGAATGTGCAGCAAGCTCCCATACAGAGTTATTCAACAGATTGTTAAGTTGGTACTTTTTCATAGTCTAGGACAAAGATAAGTCACGCTGCCCACTGGGTGCAGGATTATATCTTCATTTTAGGTCCATTTATGGCCCAAAGGCTGTCAAATATCCTTGTGTTAAACTATATGAAAACATTTATTCAGCATAATCAGTTGTGTGTGGATTCCTAATTAATTGCTCTTGGTTGCAGACCCTTTTTTTTTTCTCCTGTCAAGAGTTTGTTTTTTTTTTCCACATCCAATGCCAGGCAAAACAGAGGCAGAAGAACAAGTGATCATAGAATCATAGAACGGTTTGGGTTGGAAGGGACCTTAAAGTCCATCCAGTACCAGCCCCTGCCATGGGCAGGGACACCTCTTACGAGGCTGCTCAAGGCCCCATCCAACCTGGCCTTAAAGACTTCCAGGGAGAAGGCATCCACAGCTTCCCTGGGAAACCTGTGCCAGTGTCTGACTTCCAGTGTCTGACATCACTGTTCCTGTGATGACTTAATTTCATTCCTAACTTTGCTTGTCTCTAGTAACAGTGTCCTGTGACTGTGTTTTTGAAGTTTGTGAGGAAGGGAGGGCATCAGTAATACAGTAACTAGTGTGGTTCCAGTTCTTTAAGTGTGATAGAGGGTATGGTCTGAAAGAGTCTTCACGAACCAGATTAGCAGAACAATTTGGGACAGGAAAAACCAGTTGTCTTTTGATGAAATTATTACTTCCATTAGCAAAATTGCTGTGGGGGACATTAAAACTCAAGAAGTTTCCAGGCTTAGAAAATAAATAAATGCTTGATCTCGAAGACATAGTTTAGCTGCTCCTGTGAGGCATGAGAATAAAGGAACCTGCAACACCCTTTGTACTGCTTTACTGACCTTAACATCATTTATTTTCAATTAAATCCCAGTCCCTCAGGCAGTGATGCTTCATTTCTCTTAGACATAAGAGTTGGTTTTAAGCCATCAACATACACAACTGATAAGCTGCACATGCTGTGGTCATAAAATGCAAAGCTGGGTATATTTTTATTCAGAACTGATGACAATATTATCCTTGATTACAGATGAAGAGCTAGTGCTGGATTACAGCCTCGACGGAGAGGTGAGGGACCACCACAAACGGTACTGGGAAAGAGAGTTCAAACCTGTGGCAGAAAAACTTCTTGACAGAATTAAAAGCCATCACTCGGCTCTTCCAACTGTGACTGTTGATCCATTTTAGTCAGTCATGTGGTATAGATTGTATAGATTTGTATTTCCAGCATCCCTCTATGTTGCCATTGCTTGAAGAGCATGACAATTTAATTTTTAAAAAGTTGGTCAAGCCTGGCATTTATATACTGGGTACTGTCTTCTGAGAAGCTTGCATGATGTTTTTCCACATGTAATTACTTTTTACAATATATTTGAGCTGATCAAGCAGCTGTTCAGTGTGATTTGTCTGTTACTTGCATATTTTCTTGGCTGGAAAAATGAAACAAAACTATTTGCTGAAATTTTCATTTTTTAAAAGGTGAATTAGCGCCGCCCTGGACCTCTGTGGTACCAAAAATGCTGTGTGGTGTAAAATGTTACGTGACAGGAGCCACATACAGACTGACACACTTTTACTTCTTATGAAGTTCTGTGGCAGAGTAGCCTAAATGCTGCTGGGGGTCCTCCTGCATCATGTCATGAGCATCACTCCAGGCGGAATGCTGTCAGCAGTTGAGGGAAAGATGCTCCCCTTCCCTCTCAGAGCCTGTTTTTTTTATCTGGTACCGCATGCCTGGGGTATTCCTGCTTTGTGGCATATAGGTCCAGCTGTGCTGGAAAGAGGCTTTTCTAAAGTGGGACTTCACATCTTGGGGCAAAACACTGATTTCCCTGATGGCAGAGAAGAATTTTGCTGGTCTGATGTGTTCCTTCAGTTGTTCCCGCATTCCCAGGAGCTGCCTGTGTGCCTGGACTGCTCAGATCCTCTTGGCCAGCCACCTCTCCTGGGCTCATGTCTTTCTCCACAGGGCAAAAAATGCTCTCCATCCTTCACATTCCTTCTGACCGCTACTGGCTCGTTTACTGCTCAGTTTTCATCCTTTCAGGGTGTAGAAGACCCTGCTTGTAATCATTGGATGAGCTCAGCAGGTGCATCCCTGTCCTCAAGCACCAACAGCCCAGTTGGCTGCAGAAAGTCTTACAGACCTGGCCCATTCGTCGCTGCTGCTGGGCTCCTGGCTCTGATCCCGAGGGTCAGCAGCCTCACACTGCGCTGGGTGTGCCAGGAGAGCAGGGCTCCAGCCTGGCAATCCCTGCAGAGAGGCTGGAGGGATTTGCTTTTCTGAGACAGCAATTCAGAGCTCCCTCCATTGGCACCACGGGGCCTTTGGTGATGCCCGACCTCTGCTTCCAGGTGAGGGGATGGAGTGCTGAGGCTGGGAAGCAGAGCAGTAGAAGAAGGGGAGGGAAATATTTTTCTTAGTTTAGATCCCTGGGTGTTTCTTATGGTCAGCAAGACTCAGCCCTGCAGGGAATCACTTGGGTAGCCCACGTGGCACCCTCCATCGCTGCAACCTGCAGGAGAGAACCACTCAGCAGCCCAGTCTGCTTTGGCTCCAGCAACAGCTCTGCCAAGCTCAAAAATCTCAGTCATCATTCTTTCTTAATTTTAGCAGGAGTTGAGGGGAGGATAAATGGCTTCAATGCCTCATTTGTTTCTTGGAAAAAAGAACAGATTTGCTTTCTGGAGACATTAAAGAAAGGCTGGTGAGTAAGTAAGTTCTCCCCGGGGGGATGGGAGCTGGAGACATTTGTTCTTGGCATTTGCATCCAGGCAAAAGGCAGGCGAACACCACACTGTAGTGCAGGGTCGGGATGTTGGTGGAAGTTCTTTCTGGTGGCCAAGTTCTTTCAGCAGGACTCACTGCAACTGACAAGCACTGAGGAGCTGTAGAAGGTAGCCTGGAACTGATGTCAAGCCAAGTCAAGGTGGATATGGAGACAATGAGGATTTGTTCAGAAAAAAAATGCTCCTTAGGGCTCATAGAATCATAAAATGGTTTGGGTTGGAACGGACCCTTACAGGTCATCTGGTCTCCCCCCGCCCTGCTGCAATGAGTCATTACTGATCAAACTGTAAACGAGTGCCTGGAGCACACGGGGCAGGGCTGGGAATCCTGTAATGGAGCACAAAGCCAGGGCGTGAGCCTGGCCTCGTGGTCCCAGTTTGGCCTGCGACAGCTCAGGAGGTGGTGGATTCAGAGGAGCTGGGGTAGAATGGAAACCACAGAGCACCTAAATACAAACAGCAAAATCCAGCAGTGGCTGCCGTTGTGTTTGAACAAACGTTGTGGGTAGCAAGAACGAGCCCCAGAATGCTGAATTTCTGATATACTTATGGCTTCTTCTACCACTGGGATGCCTTTTCCCCACACCTTGCTGCAGCTGCTCTTTTCTGACTGCAGGCGCCCATTCTGCATAAAAGTTGTCCCTTTGAATGGAACCTACAAAGAGGATGGGGAGGCAGGGGCTGCTGGGAGGGCTCTTAATTGCTGCTCACCAGCGGGGCAGATGGCTCTGCTGGGCTCCCGCACAAACACAAAAGAAGATCCTTTGTGGGCCATTTATAGTGTCCCCTGGCCCCACCCAGCAGCCAGCCATGTAGATCCCTTCCCTCATACCAGCACGGTCTCCTGCCACACATTCCTTTTGGATGGGATCCCCTGCCCACGTGGTCTTCAGGGGCGAGCTGGCGATGCTACGAGCACCCACAAGCCAAGAGGTGCAGGAGCTGTGGCTGCTGCACCCCTGTGAGCTGCTGCCCTTTGCAGCCACAGCCTGAGGCTCTGCAGGAGCCCTCGGAACCCACAGCCAGGGAAGGCAGCGCACACCTGCGGTGCCAGAGGTAGTGCTGGGCCTTGTTCCTCACGCCCTGGCACCACGCTCAGCTGCTCTTCGGTGCAGCCATTGCACATTCTCTCTCCAAAACAATTCTCTTGGTTTTGAAGACCTATCCCACCAACGACTTTGGTTGCCGCTCATCTTAACAGCCTTGCTTTTTCTCTTCTACTTTAGGCCCATGAACACCTCAGCATTTTTAATGGGAAAATCCCCAACTGTTTCCAGGCCTTTTCTCCAAAGTCGGGAGGTTCCTGTAAGGTCTGGATTGTCTGCACGGTGTGTTTGTGCTCTGTTTGAGAATACGACAGTGTTTGACACTGCAGTGTTTGCTGCCTGGAAAGGGAGAGCAGAGCATGCCTGCAGGTACTTCGGAAGTGTAAGATGGAAAAGGACAGTTTAGGCTTCTCAGGAAATTTCATGTCTACCTGTGACCCTCCAGTAAAAGCAGGAGGAGAAGCGGGTGCTGCAGAAACTCAATTTACAGACTGGAGAGGCACCCTAGACACAGCTTACCTTTCTGCTGTGCCCTTAGACAGGAAAGTTTTGCTTTTGTTTTGGCACATTAAAAATCCTGTATTTTTAGTTTGGAGGAAATAGCAGATGCTTCCTGTTAGTCACAATTTCTGACAGTTTATTAATCTTTCTCCCCTAGCTCTTTTTAAATACCTCAGCTTCTTGGACTGTAAGCTCAGAACTGTTCTCAGAATATTGTGTAGTAAAAGAAATGGGGAATGCCCAGAAAACCTGTGGATGCCCCCTCCCTGGAGTGTTCAAGGCCAGGTTGGATGGGGCCTTGAGCATCCTGGTCTGGTGGATGGTCTTCAAGGTCCCTTCCAACCCAAATCATTCTATGATTCTATGATAAACCAGTCTGAGCAAGCTGAGGTGTGAGCCAGGGGACAGAAAGCTTCATTTATTTCTACCAGCGTGCTTGGGAAAAATGTATTTCTTTCCTGCCTTACAAACGAAGCTCCTGCCTTCCTGTGAGCAGGAACTGAGTTCACTGCTGAAGGACTGTAAAATCAGTTTAACTTGTAAAATAACATTTAGATCTTGTTATTGAAAAGATGTTATTGTATCAACACACAAGTGGAATCCCCCCAGTTGTATCCCACCCATTACCTGTGAGGAAAGAGAAAACCCCATAGGACAGTATTCCTGAAGGGAGAATGGAAGACTGTAGGAAGGATAAAAACATTAGGAGTATGAGAGGTGTTCCTGCAATAGCTTTAGGGAAAAATCTAAATCTATTTCTTAAACTTCGTTTTCTCCCATCATTTTAGACTCAGCTGGAAAAGCCTTGGCTCATCATTTGAAATATGTTTGCTCAATTATGGTTTCAAATATATTTAAATGGTCTTTGAACCAATAAGTAGACCAGTAAAACCAGAAGCATGGAGTTAAAGCATGCAAAAACACCAAGAGAAAAAGTTGTTACCTTTATTTAAAAAATACCAATAATACTGACAAATTGAAAAAGCAATTCACACTCATACAAAAGTATTCATGTGTTCTCCAAAAACACTGGATATTAAACATCAGCATTTTAATCATGTTTTCATTTACTAAAAATAGATGGGTTTTAGCCTAGTTATTTAAGCAACTGCAAAAATCAGTAAGACCAGCGTTGGGCATGTAATACAGTAGGACTGTTTGGCAGTCTGGAACAACATTCCCACACCTTGTCCTTAGCTCCTGAACAGTCTATCCTTGAAAAACAGGACAAGAAGCTGCTCGACACCTCACGTAGTCAGATCTCTAAAGAGTGCTGAGAACCAGAGTCCTCCTCTTTCCATAGGAAGACCATTGCACTTTGGAGCTCACCACATAATGCTGAACAAGCGTTCTGGAGCATTTTAAGGCTAAACTATTGGAGAAAATTGGCTGCTATCTTTGAAGCTATCAGTGTGGACAGAAGAGGTTTAGTTCTAATCAAAACAAAGAAATCTAAATAACAAGGCTCTTTTGAAACCACACACAATAAAGGCTCAGACAATAGCAGTGCTCACTTTCACTTTTAGCTTAACTGGAACAGCCTGTCTGTTCACTCCACCAGCACAAATAGCAGCATCAAGATTTTCTAAAATTATTCTCGTAGGGAAAGCAAATGTCATCACGTCCCACGTCTCTCCACGCTCCAGCTCCCGCGGTATTTGCCTTAACACAAGATCTACGTATCTATCGTTTGCTTTATTGCCACAAGTCCACCGAGTGTCCTGTGCTGCCGAAAGCCAAAATACCGTCAGCAGGCAGCACTTCTGCACAACCCTGTCTTTTCAACTGCCAAGCATTCACTGCCGAGTGGCAGCAGCGATATTCCAAACATGGAAATAGCTGAAACTAAAGGAGTTATGGCACAATGGGCATCTTAACTTATAGCTACCGTTGGTCCTGAGGCTTTGTGTCTTCCTCTGCCATACTGCAGCTGCAGAACATTCCAACGTCAACAGGCAGCCAGAGACATCAGGTCATATAGCGAGTAATAGCTCTCAGAGCATAAAGCAGTTCAGCTTGCATCCGAGCTTCTACCAGAAGCAAATTTACATGGACCTTTGGAAAGAACAGAAGTCAAGCTTTACTGGCGGGCTCACCGCGATGTGCTCCAGCGAAAGGAAGTCAGTGGGGCTGTGGTTTTTGTGTCAGTGTTTTGTGACAGTGGGGGAGCCCTTTGTGTTTCAGCTACCCAGATAATGAGTTCTACCTGTAAAGCTGGCTGAGGGAGGGAAGCCCAAACGAGCCGCGTCTGTAGCACCACAGCGCAGCACTGCAACAGCTCACAGGGGCACAGGGGCAGAGCCAGGCTCACAGGAAGAGGCAGCAATCTAGTGGGACCGACTGGGTTAGCTGACAGCTAAACAGACCAGTTTTCAAGCTCACAAGCCCTTCTTTGGCAGCAGACTATGCACAGCTTCAAAATAAGTGTTCAAATTGAGCTTGATTAAGTTAATAGATCAGTTAAAAGAGTGGCTGGTACCTGTGGAGCAGAAGGGGTTGTTAGGAAAGGAAAAGGTAATAGGTTGTTTGTCCCTGTGGGACAGAAAGAGAAACACCCAGGTCATTTATCCCCTGAAGAGCATGGAGCAGTCAGCTGAGATGAAGCACCAGAAAAACTGTAACGTGCCATTAAACCATCATCTGTATTGAGACAGAGGTGTTCAGTCTCTACCGTAAGAGCTGTTGTTCCCCAGCTCATCTCCTCCTCTTCACTGTACTTCTTTGAGGAGGATGAGATCAGGAACACTGTGGGGGAGAGAATATTTTTCACCTCCTCGTTGACAGCAAGTTGGCTCTGAGTTTGTTGAGGCATGGAATGGCTGTGTTTGGTTTCACTGGCATGATTTCCATCAGGATGGATGGATTGCTCCCAGTGACATGTATGTGCACCATCCTTGGATTTTGATGGCTATGGAGATGCAAAGTTTTGGGCTTTAAAGAAGGGTTTGTGTGCTTGAAAAGCTCATCTCTAGTAGTCAGTCTAACCAAACCAATCATACGTAGTATTTTACCGAAATCACTGTAGGTACAGTACGCTTGTTACAACTGGGCATCTCTGAACTATTTGCACAAGGAGCTTCACAAGAATTAGAGGGTCTGGTGGAGTCAACACTGACTAAGGTACGTTTCTGTTTCAGCACTGTATCAGTATTTGTTTTAAGTGAGGCCTAGAAATGTTTTTCCAAAGAAAAACTGGAGGATGTGAACTTGATGGAGTAGACACCTGAGAGTTAACAGCAATAAACACTATGGGAAGGTGCAATTCAGACCATAACCCAGCAGCAGGGCTTCAGGCTGTCACACGAAATAACTGCTTTGGGGCTGTTCACACTAAAAGTGACCGTAGGACTTACAAGAACTTGGGCCAGCAAGCAAGCTGCTCTGGGTCTGAGGCCAAGGGATGGATCTTGTATCCCTTCCCTGCCTCTCTGGGACACGGGCAGCACCAACCAACAGTGGAGGAGAGCTGCAGTTGAGGCGAAGCTGTACCATTTACATGTCCCACCTTCCCAGACATCTCAGAGCCTGCACCGTCCATGCCAGCTATGAGCTGGTAAGCAGGCAGTGGGAAAAGAAGAATGACTTCAGCTTGGGAAGTACTGCAACCTCCTAAGAAATTTACTGGATGTGAGCAGAACCCCAGTAACATCAGCTAAAACTTTAATGCCAGCTGGGTAGCTGTGGCTGTTAGCACAGCAAATGGATCACTGCCTGTGTCACTCAGCACAGATGCAAAACATACCTTCTCAGAGTGTGCAAACTGCCTCCAGAAGCTATCATACATTCTTTTTGTGGTCTTTTCAGGAGCACAAACCACAGTCTTGATATAAACTTTAAAGCTGCGGTCCAACAACTGATTAATTTCACCATAGTCGTAATCATCGTATCTGTTCAGAATGAAAGAACACTACTTTCATTTTCAAGAACCAGTTATTTCACTTGCATTGTTTCTAGGTCCCTATGGCAGAATAAATCATTGTGTAACTTGTACCACTAGTGGCCCTTCCCCATAAATAAAAATGTTTAAACAATAATATGTACATTTGCTTAATAAATAGCTTTGCTGTAATTTGAGGAAGAAAAAAAAGCCAGCACTAACAAGTCACAGAATCACAGAATGTCCTGAGTTGGAAGGCACCCACAAAGATAATGGAGTCCAACTCCTGTCCCTTCATAGGACAACTCCAACATTCACACTGTGTGTCTGAAGGCATCGTCCAGATGCTTCTTGAATGTCAGGCTTGGTGCCACTCCTGCTTCCCTGGAGAGCTGTTCCAGTTCTCCACCACTCTATGGGTGAAGAACCTTTTCCCAATATCCAATCTAAACCTCCCCTAACACATCTTTGTGCCATTCCCTCAGGTCCTGTCATTGGTCACAAGAGAGAAGAGCTCAGTGCCTGCTCCTCCTCCTTCTCTCGTGAGGAAGCAGTGAACTGAGATGAGGTCCCCCCTCAGTCTCCTCTTCTCCAGGCTCAGATGCAGTGACTCCATCCACTCCTCGTACGGCTTCCCCTCCAGACCCCAGTCTGATGCATACGGAACAAAAGGAGTAAAACTGACCTTATTCCAAACATACAGTGAATATAGTTCCAAATAGCTCGTCTCAGCATTGAGGTATCCACATCTTTGTGCATGGCCATTGTGTTGTAAGTCAAATTATAAGCAATATGAAACTTCTCATCGAGTAGCTGTCCCACATCTGGGTAAAGACGATTAACCAAGGAATAACCGTGGTCTTCCCAGGAATAATCCTTAGAATAAGGAAAAACGCAGAATGGAGCATTTCAGAAATGAACTTGTGAAGGCTCAGTGCTTTAATGTAATTTATCTCAGGGCAGAGAATCCAGGGCGGGGTGGGGAGGGTTGGCTGCTTTAAGCCTTCTAATCCACAGGGCAGTAAAGTTACAGCACTGCAATTTCCAGGTTTTTTGGTACTTGGCACAGCAAACAGATTGAGCACTAAGTCCCCTGACAGCCCCATCTCCCTGTTACCTGGACACGAAAGGTGGGCACATGTGTTCCGTGTCTGGAGAAGTCTTTGTAACCATAGCTGGTATCCTCAAAGTGACGAGACACATCTCTAGTTGGTGCCAATTCTTCATCTTCTGTAAATTTCAAACAGAATTTCACGTAATTTCAGTAAGAACAAACTGGAACTGTGCCTGTGCCGCTCCTGGAGACAATGGCAGCCTCTGTGCTTTTTAAATAAACACACAGGTTCACTGGACCACTTGCATTAAATCTCTTTGGTACCGCTCAGTGTGACTGCAACTATGGCTTTGAGAAGAAAGTCCATGAAAAACCCTCAGATGCTTTCTTATTGACAAACATCTTTTTCTCCCTTCTTTTTTGTGCCCATCCTTATTCCCTAAGTCCAGGGGACACTTTGTTCCTAACTCAAGGAGTCTGTAAAAATGTCCAGGGAAAATCTGTTTTGCAATAGAGATCTTATTGAAAAAAAGAGAAAGATACCTCTAAGGCCTCTGTGCCAAGTTTATTTTAGAGGAAAATGTTGAAGAGCCCACAAACAGCCTCAGCTTTTAACAGATAAAGCATCATCCCACAAGTAAGGTTTCATACACTTAAAATAGCCAAGTGTTTTAAAGACTTCTTTTTACATCTTGTGAGAAGCTTAAATTTCTTGTGAAACACTGAGTTTCTCAAGAGAGAGATTCCATTTCTGTTGGAAAGTTCTATTAAACATAATATCGGCCAGGAAGTGTTACGGTGTGTTTGAGAGAAGCCACAAATTTTGGCATTACTTTGCTTTTTCAAGTGTTCCTGGAAGAAAACAAGGCACATGCCTCACCTCGATCCCTTCAAAGAAATGGCAATGCTTTTGAGACATCCAATAACAATTTTTTCCTTTCACAGTATTTCTTCAAGTGATTTGCAAGAGTCTAAATAAATACATATGCACACTACATCTGTTCTACCTGAAGAACACACGAACATGCTTTCTCTC
Source organism: Tapera naevia (assembly GCA_033556795.1). NCBI lineage: Eukaryota > Metazoa > Chordata > Aves > Cuculiformes > Neomorphidae > Tapera > Tapera naevia. Next base: position 388,099 of record JAUMJJ010000406.1, read on the forward strand.
TTCTCCTTCTCAAAACGTGTAGCCATCTCTTCTTGGCTGGCTTCCTCTTCATCTCGGCATTCCTGCAGCTGCTTCATTTTCTCCATAAGAGCTTCAACTTCACAGACAGACTCTGTAGACTTGAAATGGAGAGAAAAAACATTTCCATGTGAAAAGAACTGACAATGATGGCAGAAATCGTCCAGCTAGAAAAATTAAATGGAAGCTGTGTTCTTCATCTTATATCTTTAAATACTGATTTTTTGAGTAAAACAGTTCTTGAAGGAAATCTGTACTGACCCAATAATAATTCACATTTAGTCGTCATCTTTTCTCAATTAGATCCCTGGCACTTTCAGCATATTTTAAGAATCACGGGTTTTTGGAACAAGCGGTTCTGACACCAAAACTGAAGTAATTTCTCTTACTTAATCTAAATTATTAATAACTGAAAACCAAGGAGCTGTAACAGAAATTCTGATAGAGGAAGTAACCAGAATTTACTACCCAACTGTATTTTTGTCCTTCTCTGCTCTCAGACCAGAAGGAAAAAGGAAGAGTGAAAGTAAATGCAAATTTAATGAAACCTCAAAGGAAAGCCAGTGCGAGATAATCCTATTTCACAAAAGCAAGATTTAACACCACCACAAAACACTATTAGTTCAATATCTGGCCTTGTAAAAATCAATCAGCACAAAGCAAAATAAAGTTATCTTTAATTTATACAGTTCTGCTTATACAGTTCTGCCCTGTTCCTCTCTGCCTTTTGCAGTTGGTTTGCTCCTTCAGAGACCCAGCAAGCTCCATCAGACAAAAGTTAAATGTCACCCACACCACGGCAACAGAGCTCCCAGGCAAGGAACCTGCATTGAAAATACCGTTACCACTGTTCATAAACCAACGCTTAGTTCACATCATGCTTTTCACTAAGTGGATGCAAGTACAGATCAGTGAGCATAAATGCTGCAGGCGGGAAATACTGATTTGGAAAGAGTCAGAATCATAGAATGGTTTCAGTTGGAAGAGACCTTAAAACCCAGCCGGTTCCAGCCCCCCTGCCATGGGCAGGGACTCACTCTTCCCACCAGACCAGGCTGCTTAAGGCGCCATCCAGCCTGGCCTTCAACGCTTCCAGGGAGGGGGCATCCACAGCTTCCCTGGCAAGCTGTGCCAGTGCCTCACCACCCTCCAGGTGAAAAATTTCTTCCTAATGTCTAATCTAAATCTTCCCCTTCCTATTTAAAGCCATTAAAAGAATTGTGAATATTCTGTTGTGTGATGTATCACAAGCAATTCAAGGCAACAAAGACTGTAATCAAAGGAAGAGCCAACTTTCCACTGCACCCATGAAAAAAGTCATTCCTGGCCACTGCTGTTCAGGACACGCGTCATGAACTGGCTGAGGCCAGGAGTCATCTCACTTTGCCTAGATGAATGACAAGAGACCAAAAAAACAGACAACAGAGAGGTTGTATCTTTGTCTCTCCTTTTGGTAGTTTCCCCCAGATTCCCAGTGTCATTTCAGCTTCTCCAAAAGGTATCTTTCTACTGGTTAGCCCTCATCTGCATCAGGCCAAATCAGTCCTACCCCCACTGAATCAAAATAAAGATGGGCACCCTCCATGTATGAACTTTATAAAGAAAACACAACTACTGAAAAGAGATTATTTGTTCAGACAGGTACGTACTGGAATGCTTCCGGTTGGGCTGGCATGAATTTCCTCTGCTGCGTGGTAACCATTTGTAATATCACATATGCAGTAATTACTGACAGAAGGGGGTCTGAAGGTGTGACCCCCTTCACAGTCGATCTCCGGGCTGATTCCACAACCAAACGTGAAGGAAGCCAGGGAGTGGTAGTGTGTAAGGAGAACGACGGCGTGGATCAGCTCTGCCAGGGACCAGCTGTTCTCTTCGGTCTTCAAAAGTTGCTTTAAGAATAATGGCAGACAGAAGTATTAATTTAAAAATGCCACTCAAGTGACCCCACCTTAATGCAGTTTCTCAAAACATTTCTTGACCAGATAAAATTATTTTTCCGACGTCCACAATTGCTTCCTAACTCTCAGCTGGCACAAGTGTGCTCACTGCCAGGTTACCTGCCAGCCACAGACTCATGTGGTTAAGCCACACAGGAGATGACTCTTCTCCCCTCTTTCACCCTCAGCTATCGAATCAGTTGGGGTTTCTATTTTGCACCATATGGTTTATATCGAGGCCAGACCGATCTGCATTGAAATTTCACACCTCTGATAAAGATGCAACCACAACAGTCAACTGGTCTTTACAGTCCCAGAAAACCCTGGCAACTCCCTGCAGATCAGCTCTGGAAAATCCTGGCATCAAGGCCAGGCTCCCTCCATCTTGTCCCTGTGGGTGGAATGTTCTACATTTGACAAGAAACTTCAAACCCCAACTTCCCCTCCGAGCAGGAAAGTGTGGGAGGTCTGGGGCCTTCTGGCAGACTGAGAGTCCCAGCACCCACTTCCTCCTTGCTCAGGGTAAAGAGAAGAACAGAGGAGAAGGAGCTGCCTCAGTAACCACAGCCAGGCCCAGGGCAGACGTGTCCCTGCCATGAGAGCTGCTGTCACTGCACACGCCGCATGCACCCTTGAGGCTGGCTGATCTCAGTAGCCCTCAGAGGTGGGAGGGGCAGATGCAGCAGCTTGGTGGGTTGTGAGCGCGGCAGCCCTGGCTGGCTTGCACCACCACTGCTCCCCTGGGCTGTTCTGCCAGCCTGCTCCCTCCAACCCTGAAAAACCTAAGCATTTAAACCAGCAGCAACTGAAAAAAGAATGTGGCTGTCAGTATTCAGCCAAACCTCTGGCAGCATCTTGGAAATGCTCAGGGGGTACCAAAAGCACATGGCTTAAGGAAGCGCACATCTGAGTGCATCCGCATCGGACCAGCAGAATTGTGACATGACAACTCTGAAATGTCAGTGTGCTGTAATTAAAATTGTTAATCATTTAAGGTCAGTTATGACCATGTTAGTTTTACAAAGACACAAGTGATACTGTATCAGGCAGTACCACAGCAATATAACAACACTGAAATGAAAGTCAGTAACAATAGCACATCACTTGCCTTGTCTGGCTCTTAGCCCCAAGAATCTATGCATTTACTGAAAAACAAGGCTTCAGTCACAATACTCCATGAAAGATTTACCTCAATATGTTCCTTGGTGATCAGCCAGGGTCGGTGAGCCAACATTTTGTTCAGCTCTCCTAAATTTTGCAGTTTTTGAGGTGCATTTTCCAGACCATTCAACCATTTAGGGTCTCCACCGACATGAAGGAAGTCATTCACATGGAGGTTGACAAGGTAAGAGCACTGATGCCGCGCTGCAGCCTAGAAAGGAAAACACAACTGTGATACAGAAAACAATTACAGTGTAAGTTAGTGCTTTATGACAAATACTGTAAGTAATCATTTCCTCAAAATATTCAAGAGTAACACTTGCAGTGATCAAAGGCTGAAGTAAAAAAAACTGGGGTTAACACATCGGCCTGCTTTGATTATAGTTCTCACAAGACAAATATTCCTCATTCATATACATTTTAACTATGCTGGCTACAGAGGTAACACTGCCATATCCAGGGAGAAGTACTGACACAGATTTGTTGTACGTCCTGAGGCAAGTAATCCACACTGCCCAGCACTCTCCAGCAGGCAAGGCTGCCTCTAAGTCAGGGGTGTCAAACTCACGGCTCCCTCTCTTCTCCTCTCCTGCAGCATAACACACGTCATGCACTGCACACGTGACCAGCGCTGGCAGGAGCACAGGGGCAGGGAGCTCGGTGCTGTCACCAGGCAGAAACAAGGTGCTGGGCCAGATGGAAACATGGCGGAGTGATTCGGCCCATGGGCTGTGAGTTTGACAGACACCCCTGCTCTAAGTGAATCTTTACCAGCTAAAACAAAAGCAGGTTTTAGAAGGCATGTATCAAGAGAGACTAAGGGCAGCTTTTCAGAACAGTCCCAGTATCATTTATTCAAACAGTAATACTTTCCCCACCAAATTAAGACACAGCCTGAAACTTGAATTAAACTTCAGGAGGCAAAAATCACTGCACTGGCAGGCTAGAAATTATGAAATCAACCAGTTCTGAGAGAAAACTTGCTTACAATTTAGAGATTTAGAAATGGATGATGAAACCGCTGAAGGAGAGGGAGGTGTGTTCGAGAGGACACACAACACACACAAAAAGCTTTCTTGAAAAACAGTTTCTGAGATACTAAGGAAACCAAAAATAAACAATTGTCTTATTTTTATAACAGATTTCTTCTCCTCCCCTGCTCCCCCCACTCCGAGTCCTACCAAAACTATAAATGTAAGTACTGGTCTTATGAAACAATCTTTAAAACAGAGACAAACAAACCTACTCTGCTTTTCCCCTTAGCTCCTGATGAAATGCCTTTCCAACTAGGAACTTCAAAACATGGCAATAACAGAGATTGTTGCCAAAGTGGCTGTTTCTGCTTGCTGCCTTACACTCCAGCGTACCATTATCCCGATGTAGTGTCGGTAGTGAAGCGGGAGTGGACCATCCATCTGCAGTAGATAGTGCTGAGTTTTTAGAAAACTCTCGAGATACTGGGGGTGGAAAACCATCACCAAGGTAACATTGTCCAGTCGGCCCAGCGTAGCAAAAGAATCTGCAAACAACGTGTGCATCATGGCGTCTTCGTTTCCCACTTGAATCATCTGATTGAACAGAAAGAGCAATAAGCAATATTGCCTAAGAAGCAACAACAAAACCAGTAAATAAATGTACAAACACAGCACCCAGAGGTTCCAGTGAAAGGAATTATATTATAAATCTATTAAGGGCATTAAGTCACTGCACATAAGGCAAGGCATACAAAATCCATTTAATATCTCTCATTTAGGAGACCAAAAGTTGTTAGAACAGCAAAAAGAGATTCTTTGCCTTTACACTTTCTCTTATGTGACACTGACTTCCCATTTTTAACTGTTTCACCTTCACTTTCTTGAATGCTACAAACTGATCTAACAGTTCATTGTAACAACAACAAGGTAATAGAATAATTATTCTCACTGAGGAAAAAAGAGGGAAGCAAGCAAAAAACTTACTAAGATATCAAGTCAGAGAAATAAAAGGAAACTGAAGCTTAAGGAATATCACTGCATCCTCCTTTGCTCCAAATTTTCTTATCAGACAATGAGGAGAGGAGCACCAGAAATACCCAGCCACAGCACGCTGAAGCCTCTCAGATTATTCAAAACCGTAGAAGCAGCGCAAGAAAAAAGTAACCTCAGAGCAGGGGGCAGGTGCCTTGTGGACCAGTAGGAAATCACATCTGGATGTTCACAAGGAAACAGACACTCTTATAGAAAACAGTATTGGGTTTCTCTTATGTTAGACAGTAGTACAGGAGGGGTCATAACTATTCCACAGCTCCCCTGGACTCTCACTGCTTCTGTACACTAGAACTGTGGCCAAAGTCTCACCAGGACTGAATGTGATCACGACTGAAAAGGTTTTGCAGATCAGCAGTTGTCCTGAAACCAAGTGTGGATTATTACTAAAAGGGTGTTCCTTAAAAGCATAAAGTTCACTGTGTACTTGAAAACACTACCACACCTCCTTCTCAGGGATGAATCTGCTTGGTCCGTGTCCCAGTGGTCTAGGAATTCTTATTCCAAGTTCCTAGAAAAGAAAATTACACCACCTCAGCATTTAGTTATAAACAGCTTTTTAGCTGTCTTTGCAAGAAAGAAAAGAATTCTCCATTCAGAGCTGGGCTTATTTGGGTACTCGTGGAACTCTGTTGCAGGGACTTTTACTAATACCATTTGTACAGATGCAAATCACTTTTTATACAAGTGCTTTATAATTAGCCACATTTGTTTACAGCGCAAGGCCCCACTCCAGCAGCAAAAAACTCAACAACAAAAGGTCCTGCCAACCAGAGAAAACACACAGATTTATATGCACACACACACGACCTGGTTCACAGAAAATTCTGCATAAAGCATATTTTGGCAGGGTGTCCGGGACATGGAGTTCAGTACAGCGCCAGCTGCGGTGCGGTTATGCCACTGATACAAAACGAAACGGCTGTGTGTGTGTACATCCGCAGTACACCGGCACATAACACACTGTGCATCTGTCCGGAAATTAAAACAGCTGTAACGTTAATCAGATTTCTTTTTCCCAACCTCAAAGAGCTCTTAAACTGCTGAAAGTACCTGATCTACATTTGCATCTGCTTTCTTTTCAAGACAGGATAAATAACTACTCGCGTTGGGAGGGAAGGAAGAAGGGGATTTTGCTCAATCAGAACAGCGACAGCCACATCCTCGCACACGCTTCTGTGGACATGCGGCTCCGCAGGTAAGGGGGAGGCTGGGTGCTCTCCAGCAGTTCACTACTCGCCCTCTCCCTCAGCCTGATGCACCTTCCTGCCAGACCTACTGTGCCCCGGGCCTTCTGTGCAGCCAAGGAGCAAGTTGCGTGACTTGGGTGCATTTGTGTCCTGCCTATCAAACCGTTCCCTTAGGAAGGGTGGGAGCCATGGGTTCAAGGGCAACTTCTGTGGTTGGCAATGAGCAGTTGTCAGAGAGAGCCCAGTAGGCCCCACGGAGCATGTATGAAAGCAGGACCCAGACACGTCCCTCTTCCCATCTGGGAAGCGCATCGCTACAAGGGGTTGCCTCCTCCGCAAGCACAGCACTGACTACAAACCAGCTCTCCCAAGGGGACTGCTCTGCAGCCAGTAGCACAGCTTCCCCAGAAAAATGGGAGCCCTGACACCCAAACCAGCTCCCAACAAAGCAGCTGATGGCATGGTGCTCTTATGGATGGAGGGGGACCTGGGATTAAAGCTGGGAATGAAGCTGAGTGGTAAACACACTATATATAAACAGTTTAGGCTCTTATCTGTTCCCTCTCCTCTGCTTTTAAAACACATCCATTACCTCTGTTCCATTGCACGAAACACTCCTTTTCTGATGATACCAACCCCACACAGGTTCAGAGCTGGGTTTACATAAATAAATAAATAAATAAATACTGTGCACTGAGCAGACCCTTCAGCTGCTTCAAGAGCAAATGGAGCCCCTAGAAGCCGCTTGCCAAGTTCAGCTTTAACTTTGTCACATTTTCCCCACAAAGATAAAGGTTGTAGAAACAAGCTGGTCTCACTCACTATTGCACCTTTTTTCTCTTTAGCTGAGGCTTCTATTTGCACAAGTTCACTGTACGAGAAGCAATTTTATTACTCAGTTATTGTTCCTTGAACTTTCCCTTAAGATTAGAGCTGGAAACAATCAGTGCAGTTCTAAGTTGGAACCCCCAAAGCCCATCAGGCTCTGGCAGTCTCCTTGAATTCTAAGGCAGATGCCTTAATTTCTCAGTTTATTTGGATAAAGTGAGATCAAAGGGCAGCTCATATTCCAGTGTTTTCACATTTTCCCTGTGAGAGCCAAGTCTGTAGTGTAGATTTTTCCTGCTGAGGGACTCAACATTCACAAACAAATCTGTCCTGCCAGCCAAGTCTCTGGTAATGCCACTTGTAGAATGGAATTCATATTTCAAAAACACCCTCTCTCCTCAAAGCTCTAGTGTAGCTTCTTATCTCAGCTACAACTAGCCTGGCAAATTAGAGAAACATCTTTCATCCAAACGACAGCATGAAAAAAAGCCTGTATGCATCATTTAACTTAGCAGATGTCTGCAGTTGTCTGCCAACTCAAGGAATCCAAGAGAAACACCTTGCAGTTTAATTCTTGAATGTTTACAGTCTTTCCCTTTCCCAGAACAGTTACAGGAAGACAAACCCCAAGATTTCTGAAGCTGAGATCAGTAAGCTTCTAACATATTTTGCCTCACCATCTAAAACACATCAGTATCAATACACTTAGCATGTGGAGGTCAAACTACGATTATTATGCTGTGTATAACAGGTTACAACAGTCCAGTAAAATCCAAACTCTCTGCAAACTGACTTAGGATTTTTTTGGGAATTGAAGAAATTGCTTTGTTTTCCCTCTGGAGAGAAAGCATCCCCCTGAAATCAGGGCACAAGCCCAGTACTTGACATGCCTGGGTTCCAGTCTCTGTTCTGACAGACACATTGTGAAGGATTTGTGAAGATGTGCCTCAGTTTCCATCTGCAAAATGGGGACAAATACATTCCTTCCAGAGGGCACTGAGACAGAAATAAGCCTGTTGTCATAAGGTGTGTGGCTGCCACAGTCATGAGAGTTGTATAAATTCTGAGCTGTTGGAAAACTACTGAAAATTATTATTCTTCATTTACAAGCTAAAGAAGACCTTTTAAAAACTGTTTAACCTTTTTTTTTCTCCCAGAAACAGGAATTAATCAAGTTCTCCTAGCACTTGAAAAATAGCAACCATCTCCGGGTGCTCCCAGTATCCCAACATTTCAAATACTATACAGACAACACAGTAATAATTCTCCAAACAATCCTAGAGTAACTTCCCTTTGTCTGGAACAGATTTCTGTGTTGTATGATGCCTTTCACTAAGCCTTCATCTTTCAAATATGTTCATCTGAAGGAGTATCACTCTCCAGCTTCCCCTCTCAAAGGCAATTTCTGCATCCTGACCAAACACCACACCACTACCACACCTCTCTCCTGCACCTTCCTCTTAAAGCACCACCTCACCTGGAGCACTGACAAGCACTTGGCAAAACAGCCAGGGCCACAGTGGACCAGCAGTTTGCAAGCAACTGATGTTTATTTTGGTTATTACAAAAATATAAGCAACTTTCATGGGATTCCAGACCACCCAGTTGCACACCAAAGTGACCTACTTAGTACCGTGTTTTCTGCATCAGACTTCTCCTGGCTTCTTTCCTCCTGTTTGTTATCCATGCCACATCACTTTCACTCAGTCTAGAAAATCTGCAGCTGAATACAGCTCCAAGCTCAGCAGAAAGCCAGCCACAACTGAGGCTTTAGGTGGTGGTGGTGGTAATTATTATTATTATTATTATTATTATTATTATTATTATTATTATTATTATTATTATTTATTGTGATGATGATGCATTAGAAGCATTCTATCTTCAAAGCCATAACAAAAAAACTCAGATGGCTGTAGAGCTGAGCACCAACTGTGGAACAGATTTCACCTTCAGCACCCAGGTTGGTAGGTGAGTCTTGCCTGCTGGCAATCCACTCCCCGGCTCACCTTCCAGATAAACCTTGACAGAGAAGCAAGATTTTAGCCATATAAGTGTTGTATTGCTGTGGTGGTGAAGACAACCTCAGAAATCACAGAAAAACCTCCTCTTTTCCCTTATGTAATGTATTTCTCTACAGCCACTATTATTTCTTCCATGGGAACTATATTCACCAGATATCTACCATTTCTGGCTCTGCATGTCCCCTCATCACTGCCATATCTGAGCACCTCACCTCATGCATTTAATTCATGCAACACTGCTGTGAGGTAGAGCAAGCTTACTATCTCCCATTTAGGAAAAATCCCAAGAAACAGAAAAGCTGTGTGTCTAACAGAGGCTGCTACAGAGCACTGGTAGCTTGAGCTGAGATCTTTCAAGTCACAGGCTGATGCCCTAACTGTGTGCCTTCTCAGAGACTTCTCAGCCAGGAAAATGTTTTATGCAAATTTACACCAAGGAACATCTCTTCAGAGCTGAGACAGAAAAGCTGATGAGACAAGTCTGCAAACTTAATTATATACTTCCCAGTTACCACTCTGTCACCAGTCTGGCCTACTTGGTACATCTAAGTCCACAATGCCAATCAGACCAAAAATCTGTACCGCATGTTACATATATGTTCAGAGAAGACCACTCTAAAACCTCAAATGTATCAAATCACTTTACTTACCAATTTTCTGTATCTTAAAGACTCAAGCCCACTTTTAGGTAACTTTAAGTGTCTTGACAAGAACAGTATTCCTATTAAATTTAAGTAAAAGCTTGAGATGGAAAATTTAACTGCAAATGCTTAGAAGGGTTTTTAAATACTTAGAAGTATAATCACCTCTGCTAGTAAATAGAACATAATTTGCTTTGGTCCTGAACTTCTTTAAAATATAATTGAAAAAAACAAAAAGTCATTTTTAAACAGACACCCAATATTAGAAATTCCACCCAGAAACACTGCAGAAGAGCTAAGTCACAGAACAAGTTGCAGGGCCTCTAGAACATGAGCAGCCACATAATCTCAGCTACAGCTCTTGTTCCATAGTGCAGCTAAAAGGCTTTTTCAGATCCCTATTCCTCCCCCACTACTGGCTCCTGGCAGCTGGAGCTCTGCCTCTTATCACAAAACCACTCCCAGAACTCGATTATAGTTTTGTCAGATGAGTATGGGGACTGTTCCCAAACTGCTCATTTTCAGTCATTCAGGATTCACGAGCTGAGCACTAGCTATGAACCACAATCTTCAGACTGCTTCCCTGGTGTTAGCACAGTGAGTCATTTTGCTCCCCTCAAGTACAGTCTGTACCAATATCAAATGTTATATCTCCCAGAGAGACTTATTTACATACTCAAGCCTCTTCTAAATGGCAAAAAAGAACATTTTATCATACACAAGCCACAGGCAAAGTGAAAATACAATTATTGATTTACTTCACTAAACCACATGTGGATTAACATATTAATCTGTATCATCTGTGTCCTAATTAAGCACACTAAATACTGCTAGATTAAAACAAAATCATACGAAAATAACGCGATGTAATGCAATGTAAAAGAATCTAAAGGAAGAACTAGAGAAGGGCAATGAGTCTGGTGTAACCTTTTCTGGAGGTAACATTTTCCTGGACAACCAGTGATCATTTTACATAACCTAAGTGCATTCCTACCCAAGCTTAGGGTTAAGAAAGGCACAACAAGTTGTGTGTAAAAACTCTTCAACGCAATCTCCCAGCAGAATTAGCCCCCTAAATGTGGCAGTGCTGAAAACCGAGCCTAGTATACTCTGGTACGCATTTGAAGCTGACAGTAAAAATACCCATTTAGAGCTTTATATGCTTAAAGGATGAAATGCCCCAAAGTATTTAAGTGTCCAAGAAGCTTGTGCTGTTATTTCCAAGTGAGACTGGCACTTACCAGTCTAAGATGCTTTGTGCTGCTGCTGCTGCTTCTCTCACTATGTCTGGTTCCTACTTCCCCTTTAAAGGGTCTGGACAGGCTACAAATTTGGAGTTTCCTTGTTTAGGATCTTAAAGACAATGACTGGCACAACTGGCCTCACAGGACAAGTTATTTATCACCAAGCTGATACACACTCAGCTTAAAAGCTGTATTTTCAGTTCTGCTAAATGCAGTAGCTATTATAGTTTCCTTATCAGATGGGTAGCTTTTGGAAATGATGGGATTAAGAAATACAGAGTAGTATTTAAATGATTCTTTTCCTACAAACACACACACAAATTCCTCAAAAATCTACTTTTTTTTTTAAGCGTGGAGCCAAGCAGAACTGGCAGTTTTTTCTCTTTCATTCATTTACTTAATCCAAAAGTAACTGCCATTGTTGTGCCTTTCTCAAACAAACAATGATTTACATTAAAATGAAAGAAAAATGAACCCAAAAATGCTGTGTAATTCAAATTTCTGCACTGGTTCCATTTCTGAGTATCAACTGAAGCACTGGACATGTCTGCACTTGCATGGATTTAAAGAACTGAGAACAAATACTACCCCTCTGCTACAAAGCACTTTGTTCCACAGACTTGTGGCTCTTCACTGGAATTAGAGCACAGCAAACATTGAACTGATTCTATAATATTTCACAGAGAATACATTATTCTTATGTGAATTAAAATACTAAGTTTATTTTAATTTAAATATCAGTAAGCGTATTTTATCTGAATGTCTCATAGCCCTCTAAAATATCAGATTTTAAAAACACTCCAAACTAGTTTATGTGGCTTGATTCAACACAGAAATCAAGTCAAGACAGTGTGTGCCCAAGGTCACACATACTGTTCACAACGGCAGGAATAAAAGCAAATTCCAGGCTCCTCAGTCTCAAGTTCTAACACTTCTTCTCTGGCCATCTTCTAGGACTGAGCAGTAAGAGCAAGTCCAAACTGAGTAGTTTCAAGACACCTAAGTGCTACCTGTTCTTCCTTAGCACTAATTCCTTTTCCTTAAGTGGTTTTGTGACACAACTGCCTAGAGACAACCCCATCTACTTTTGATACAAGCTCACTGAAACCAAGAGGCTGAATTTCAATGATTACTGCCTAGATTTTCTATATGCCAGGTATCAAAGGGTAAAGTATTTAGAAGGAACAGCTGAAATCTCAATGCTCTAAACACGGTTTAAATACAAAAAAAATCAGTGACAGAGGAGACCAGTTTAAACGTCACAGTAACCATTTGCATTACATACACTGTACTGCTGGATCATGTCAAAGCAAAGCAATTTGTATCCAAGAGGTACTAGACCTCTACAAACGAGAAAAATACAAAACAGTTTCTGTGGCAACCTGCAGCAAACTAAGGATTTAAAAATTTGCTTTGAAAGAAAAATCTTAATGTGGTGACACTAAGCAACTTCAGAAAGGGGATCCAAAGCAGCATTTTAACTCCAAAATAATGCTACTGACTTGAATTTGTTTACAATTACAGCAAGTTCTTTCCTACCACAAACACAAAACCAACCTGACTGCTTCAAAAGGGTAATACAAGCCTGTACAAGAACAAAATAAACAGTGGGCAATTCTGAAGCAAAAACTACCTGGAAGAGTCTACAAACCCAGCAGAGAGACCAGACCACACACAGAAGCAGTACACAGCATTTCTGGGACCAGGTGTCAATGGGGAGGCCAAGGACAGCATCTGCACTGTCACTGCAGGCAGCAGCTGGATATCACAGAATGGTTTGGGTTGGAAGGAACCTTAAAGCCCACCCAGTTCCAATGCCCCTGCCATGAGCAGAGACACCTCGCACCAGAACAGGCTGCTCAAGGTCCCATGCAACCCGCCCCTTAACACTTCCAGGGAGGAGGCATCCACAGCTTCCCTGGGCAACCTGTGTCAGTGCTTCACCACCCTCAGCGTGAAGAATTTCTTTCTCACGTCCAATCTAAATCTTCCCCCTTCCAATTTAAAGCTATTTACCCTCATCCTGTCACTACCTGCCTCTGTAAAAGGTCCCCCCCCAGCTTTCCTGTAGCCCCTTCAGGTACTGGAAGGCTGCTATGATGTATCCCCAGAGCCTTCTCTTCTCCAAGCTGAACCCAACTCTCTCAGCCTGTCCTCATAGCAGAGGTGCTCCAGCCCTAGGATCATCTTCGTAGCCTCCTGTGGACCCGTTCAAACAGCTCCATATCCTTCCTATGTTGGGTATACCACCCCGCAGAAGGCAGCTAGGAAAGACCTGCCAATGCCCCTCCCGCAGCGCGCTCCTGCCCCGCGGCAGCTGAGCGGGGATTCTGCTCGCGGTCCTTCCCCGCCTGCCCCCAGCCCCTCGGTACCTGCTGTTGCTGGGGGCCCGGGCTCGCCACCCTCATTCCAGCGGGGCCGGTGCTGCTCCCCTGCCAGCCCCGCCGCGGCTCTGCCGCTCCGCCCAGGGCGGGTCCTGGTGCTCCCCTTCGCCCGCCCCTCCCTCCCCGGGGCGGAGCGGCGGGCAGGGCGATCCCCGCCTCCCTGCACTCCCCTCCCGGCTTGGGTTGTTCAGAGGAGGTGCCACAAAACCGGTGAAGGGTCTCTACCACTAAACCACATCCCCGAGCACCTCATCTATCCGTCTTTTAAACACCTCCAGGGATGGCGAATCCACCATCTCCCTGGGCAGCCCCGAGGGGGACCTCACGCAGTTTGCTGCTTCCTCACAAGAGGAGGAAGAGGAGAAGGAGCAGGCACTGAGCTCTTCTCTCTGGTGACCAGTGATAGGACCTGAGGGAATGGTAGGAAGATGTGTCAGGGGAGGGTTAGATTGGATACTAGGAAAAGGTTCTTCACCCAGTGGGTGGTGGAGCACTGGAACAGCTTCCCAGGGAGGCAGTCACAGCGCCAAGCCTGACAATATCCCAGAAGCACTTGGACAATGCCCTCAAGACACACGGTGTGAGCGTTGAGGTTGTCCTATGAAGGGACAGGAGATGGACTCGATCCTTGTGGGACCCTTCCAACTCAGGTCACTCTGTGGTTCTGTGGCTGCTTCCTCTCCCCTGTGCCTACCAAGCTCCCAGGAAAGCCAACAAACGCCCGGGAGATGGGGAGAAGAGGCAGCGGGAGCTGCCGCGGTAGCCCCCTCCCAGAGCCTCCCAGCCCTGGCCGGAACTCTTGCGATGCCCTGTCCTGCTCCTCTGTGCTACCCCAGCCCAGAGCCTCAGTCTCCCTCCCCAGCCCAAGGAGCTCTTCGTACAACACTTGGATTTTTTTTCCCCTCTCCCCTGGTTCCTTATGCAAGAGTTTCTACCTTCTCTGTAAGCAACAAAGTAAAGAACCATAGAATGGTTTGGGTTGGAAGGGACCCCAAAGGTCATCCCGTTCCAACCCCCCTGCCACGGGCAGGAACACCTCCCACCAGACCAGGCTGCTCAAGGCCCCATCCAACCTGGCCTTGAACACTTCCAGGGAGGGGACATCCACAGCTTTCCTGGGCAACCTGTGCTAGTGTCTTACCGCTCTCATCGTGAAGAATTTCTTTCTAATGTCTAATCTAAATCTTCCCCATTCCAATTTAAAACCATTCCCCCTTGTCCTATCACTACATGTCCTTGTAAAAAGTCCCTCCCCAAATAATATATCTTCCAGAAGCCACGTAATGATGGCTTTGAAACTGAGAAATTGCAGGAGGTCACCATGTTGCAGATATTCGTGTGACTAAGTATGCTGCTGTAGAAATCTGGCCCCCTGCCTATTCCCAAGATCATAACAGTCCTGAGCAAACATATATTTTGCAATCACATCAGCAAAACACTCAGCCTTTGTTTGCAGCAGGCTGTACTTCTGTGGTCCACCCTCCCAGGGCTGCAAACTCTGCCAGATGCTTTACATCTCGCACCTCTTTTGGTCTGAGATTTTATTGTATTGCTTCTTTCAAAAGAAACAGGCCCCAGAGCTGGCCCACATGATTATTATTTTTTCTTTTCAATCTAAGATTCATAAAACTAAAATATGTTAAATAATTTTCCTTCAAATATTTTGAATTACATTAAAATATGACGGACACCAAGTGGAGAACTCCTATTGCTGGTCTGATGGGAGGTGGCCAGGGCAGCTCTGAACATCCTCATCTGGCAGAGGAGGAAGGCTTCTGCCTGCAATTGAGGCTGCTACAGACCTGGTTGTGAGTCCTACCTAGCTACCTAAACAACCCAGCAGTGAAATTCCATGACACTGAACTTTACACTTCTGTTAAACGTAAAACTGAACACAGAAAAACTGTTCACAGGCTGTTCCTGTTATGGGTGTAGGAATTTGGCTTCAAAATGCAGAAAACATCAAGGACAGTCCTGTCAGGGAAGTACAGCAACATGACTTAAGGCAGAAGTTCTGCACACTTCTAATGCTAGAGCTCCACTTTCCAAATACTACCACCTCTCTGATCTATGCAATTAACTCTGGAGAGCCAAGGGGCACTCTACTTCTGAAGGCTTAGCAGCAGTTATAAGGTTAAATCATGCAGAGATGCACAGGTACCACAGCTCCTTCCCTGGGGCCTTGACTTTAAGCTGGTTAGTTTCTCCAGAAGAAGAGAAGTATGCTTTGTACCTACTCCACTTCATGAAATGCTCAACAGAAGAATGGAAAAAGAAGAATGCAGTAGTGGCAAGAAAGGTTGCATTTTGTGAGCTAATAAAATAAACTAATGAAGAACACTGTTTCATTCTCACTGGCTACTTCCTTACTGCAAGCCAAAACATAACAAAAAAAAAAGACGGAATGGGCTCCTCTTGCAACACAGGCAAAGAACTGGCTTGTGCTCAGAAAAACTGTGGAAAAAGAGTAATTATCTGAAAAGCTGAAATACAAGAAGATGCCTCACCATAAGGTGGCAGATGAAAGACGATGCGCTTCAATGAATTCATTAACACCTTTGGAAGAAAAGCGAAGGGGAAAAAAAAAAAAAACAAAGTAAAAAGGCAGCACTCCTCAGTTCCCTGAAGTGTTTCTTTTTCCCCAGGGTGGTCAATTGCCTTGCCTGGACATTTGTGAGAAAGCTTGTTTATGTGGACACTCATTCTTATACCAAAGAACCTTGGCAGATACAGACTTGTCTTTGAGATTGCCCAAGGGAAATTCTCTCTCATGAAACAGCCAAAAAAAAAAAAAAAGCAGAAAGTTGGAAATTTGGCCGTGTTATTTGCTTTCTGTGTCAGGATAGATGAAGGCACTGACAGCATGTCAGAAAAAGCATATACAAAGGGGAAGAGGAAGTCGCACAGCCGTAGCAAACAAATAATAATGCTCTTAAAAGCTCTCCCATATGGCCTGAGTACACAAGCCCTGTGCAGGCCCCAGGTACCTCTCTGCCTTAGCAGGATCTCACCATCCCCGTCTGCTGAAAGCGCTTTCCCCACCCCTGCCCTCATGCAAGTATTTCCAAAATGCTACTCACCCAAACTGAAGAACACACAAAACTGAGCCACATGCACATCAATCAATCAGTATACGATTGCAGACTATTTTCCTTTAGGGGCTAGTAAGAGAAGCTATCCCATGTTACATGAGCAATTTCATGAGGGAATACGGTTTGACACCAGCACAAAGCTTGTTTGGGTACTAATGAATACAGAACCAAGTGGAGCTGGGGGACACAGTGGCAGATCTATAGTAGAGTTGGCATAACTTAAGGGTTTCCCTGAGGAAACCCAACTGTATGTTTGACCGTGTATCCATGCAAGGAAACAAGAGAGTTGAGTGAAACGCTCGTAAGCGGAAACAACAACAACAAATGTTTAACATGAAAATATTGAGAAGATACCAAGTTTCCTTCAACCCAGAAAGTGTATGATAGACACACATGAAGTCACCTAAAGCACACCTAAAGCTACTCTTTCGTAGCATGCACTTCCTTAAATATGCTTGCATAAAAGGATGGCATTTAACATCTGTGCTCTCTAGGTCAAGTCATCAGAAATGCAGTTTTTCCTTATTGCTACAGTTAAAAGAAACGTCCCAATGAGGCTAAAAGGAGACCAACCAGTCACCATGTGAATAGCCTTACCCTGCAAACACATATGCCTGCACTTAGCTGATGTAACTCGGAACAGTTCCATGTCAGTCCAATAGGGAGACTTTTTCGAGCCAAGTTCAGCACAAAGAGATGACTCTGAAGAATGGGCAAACCAAGATCTTAAATTTTTTTACATAGAAAACCTATACAAGCAGAAGCAATCAAATACCTGTTACTGCAATGCTTGGACATCAAATAATATCTTGGAGATTGATCAGATGATTCTTTACCCGGAACATTTACAAGTAAAAACAGAATTCTTCCTGGCTCTGAGCTACCTGATTTGTATTAGTTCTTAGGACTCTCTCTTGTGGTTTCATAAGGGAGTGCCAGCTTTGGCAAGATGGAGCAAGGTTAGCAAAACACTGGCGTTTGTGTCTTTGAACCCTCTGAAGCGGCTAACAGCCGCAGATGCCTGGTATCTCCCATCTGCAGGTACATCAGCTGAAGAGGTTACTGCATGAACCCAGGTGTCACTGCCCCTCCCGGGGGGACCGGTCTCTCTCCTAAGATCTGCCCACCCATCTGCTGTCAACAGCACCCAGTACTGCTTGCAGGGAGAGTCAAGTGATCAGAGAGCTATCTGAGGTTGGGGTGTGTGTGATTTTTTTGTTATTGTTTTAGTTCATTTTGACCGATCAAGGTTAGCCATTACTAACAATGACCAGATTCCAGGGGACACAACTCCTGGCGAAGCAGCAGCAATAAACCCATGGCAGCAAGAATCTCTTCAACCAGAACAGCTTGAGCAGCTCCACCTAATCTGGTGCCTTAATGAAGTCACCAGGTGTTTCAGCAATGACTAAGTAGCCCCACAGCAGCCACTCTGAACATTTCCCTGTGGATTCCTCTCATTCCTTGCTGTCCACAGCCACTACCCTTTTTCATAACAAGTTTCAAATGTACTTCCTAATCTCTTCTATCCCTTTATTATACATTTGTTGTTTCTGAAATAGCAAAATTCTTTATCATGATAACAATATGGGAGGTACAGCAACCGAACCATTCATTACAGTGATGAAAGAATTTAAATTAAACAGAAGAATATATCATCCCAGCATGTGGGTCAAAAAAAAAGTCAGTATTTCAAAGCATTCTTCTTGATTTAACCATAACAATCTGATTTGTCAGTCTTCAAAAAACTCATTCCATTTAGAATTAGTACATAATTCTAGGGAGGAGGATAAGCTGTATTCTCTGTACAATCTAGATTCTTGCTTTATGTGTCAAAAAGGCTCAGCCTTTAGGAATGGCATTGCACCTGATAACCTTTATAACATCAAAAACAAGTTGTTTAGGAAAACGGAGGACTGATAGTTGGCCACATAAGGAAATAAGTTTCCTTTTGTAATCTTTAGGATTGCAAGACTCGCTAAGACTAAACGTTTTACAATATTCAGACATTACACTTACTGTCTGTTCTTCAAATCTTATCCATCCTTGAAACACTATCTTTCTATTTCCATCTCTTTCTTACACGCTGCTTTCTTAACAGCCACATCTTCAGCTTTAACGGGCAAACGACTTGCAAGTAATCAAGGGTATTCGTGAGTAATTGGGTCATTCATTCCTAGTTCACTGTATCCCCAGTAAAAGACCCCAATCTCTTCTCTGAGCTGCAAGAGGCTGCAAGACTTGGTTGCTACACCTGAGCTGTTCTCACAGTTGACTAACTCACCAAGCTGCAAGAATTCCAGTGCTCCCTGAACTATTTGGTTCATCACTGAGGACTCTTACTCACCCAAACAGTCATTCTTCTGGTAATTTCTGCCTTTAAGATTTCTACAGCCTGCCACCACCTCTAAACCACGTTGTTTTGTTTTTTTTCCTCTCCCTGAAGTTTGTCCAAATTTAACATTCCTCTCTACACTTATTAGGCAGCAGAAGTACAAAGTTTAATTTAGGGAGCTATAAGAAGTTGAGATCTTAAGATTATTCATGCTTTGGCAAGGACATGAAAACAGATTTATGGTTTCTAAGACTACTACAAGTAGGCAGATTAAAGATGCATATCTAAAGCTTAGTAGACTGAAAGAAAGTCTTACCAAATCATTCTCCCCCCTTTTTAGGGTACACAGCTCCTCCTAGACTAATAAACAGCAGCTGAACTATAGAAGTTGAACATCTGGCTTGGTGTGAATATTCAGTGTTAGAGAAATGGGTTCTTCTGATACCGTTCTGAGGTGTTCCAGGCTCATGCACTACACAAGAACACTCTCATTAACAACTCCTCCCAGACCCAGCTCTCCCAAAACCAAAGTCCATCTTAACTAGTTTCAAAACGGACCTTGGCAACTCAGAGGTAACTTCTTGTATTTCAGTGGCTAGAAGGTGTATGGAGAGGGGATCTACTGTCCAGCTGCAGACTGCCACTCTCTCGAGAATGGAACACGTGCAGGCTGCCAGCTACTCTGCAATCTCTCTCTACTAAATAAACATTAAGGTTGAAAAAAACCCACAGTTTAACCTTAACAAAAGACTGTATTTGGAGTTCAATCAAGAAAAATAAAATTTAACACAGCTCATAGCTGTCTAGAACTGCTTTGGCCTAATGAGGTCTGCCCTATTCTCTTTAGTTGGCAAACTGCTGGGTCACACCGATGCCCAAGACATTTTGCACAGCTCCTTGGAGCTGGCAACCAATTTACTATATTTTTCCCAGGCTCTCTCTCTCAAAGATGAACCCTGAAAAGGGGTGATTATCCTTTCTCTGTTGAGTGAAAATTCACCCTTGGCAACTTCCTGCAACTCCTCATAGCTGACTCAGTTACAAGCAACAAGACGATGCAGTACCTTACTTGCTATGCTACCTGGAATACTGTCTGTGCTCCACCGCTGTGAAGTTGCTGTTGGAAGGCCTGCCTTACACTGATGGAAGCTGCCTTATCACTCTGGCCGAGTCACTGCAAACAAATGCCTTAACACAGGCAAATGTCTGCCTTCAAAGCAAGGGAAGGCCAGTCATCTCTGCATGAGTTTAAGGCTTCTGTTTTTTTTTAAACTGACCTCAGAGATAAGTCTTCATACAATAACAAAAGAAAAAGCAATGAAAGGCAGGTCATTATTACCTTCTGATAGAAATAAGATACAGCAGCAAGCACATGGGGAAAAATCGCCTTTTATGATGAGTGTACACCTGGCTCACTGGAACTGGCTGAGACCATGACTGCAAGTGACCCAGAGCTACACTGCTGTCAGGTTACAGTTGACTAGGCAGGAAATGCTGTGCAAGCATCCTGGGAAGAAGTTGCAACTAAAACCTGCTTTCATACTCTGGTACATATAGACATGCAATCTAGAAGACTCCTCTCCTCACCAGAATATTTCTGGCATCTTTACCCTTAGGGATTCAGCTACATTTCTAGAAAACCACTTGAAACTCTGAGCTGAGGCTCATGCCTGACTGTATTCTGCAGGTACAACAAACAAAACGCTTATTTCTGCAGAGCCTTCACCAAGGAACAAACTAGAAATTTATAGAATGGTTTGTTAGACTTTGACTCAAAACATATCCCCATTAGAGCTGAAACCTAAGCATTTTACTTTTTTTAAATCTTTTTTAACATACATTCAGCTTTTTCCTCACAAAAGGACAAGAAGAATGGAATGCAAGAAAAGCATGTCACGTAATTTAATGCAGCTCAAGATGACTCTCAGTTTTCTACAGTTTGACTGTTGCAAGGAGATAAAATCAAGTGAAATAGTACTAAACAAATAGGGGAATTGCCACTAGAGATTCAGGAATCCTTATATCAGTAACTGCAGCTCTCTTCTTATGCTTGCCACTTTCAGGCACATGCTCAGTGTCTCTCAGAGTAGCAGATAGTAAAAAAAATAATAGAAAAATTAGTTCTTTTATTTTCAGTTTTCACAGTCTAGCTGTGACCCAAAAAATAGATGTTTGTGAGTTTTTGAAAATCATCAACATTTTTTTTATTAGGAAAAAAATCCAAATACCTATAAAGCTGTATTCCCCTTGCATCTTCTGTAACAACCTATCTTGATGGTAAGGTTGCAAGTTCCTCAAGACTGAATCTCTCTTCATATTTGTTTAATGTATAGAGCCAAGTACAAGAACAATACAGAATTTATCAACTCCTCTAAAGCATTATCTTGGCAAGAAGTTACATATGAAAGTAAGTGGCATCATCCTGGAAGAGTAACCCGTATCACTGATTTAATGACAGCAGTGAAGAAAACAGGTACTATGTAGTACCTCTAGGTACTATTCAACACCTGACTGTTAGAAATAAAGGAGATAATATCAGATCTGCCATTTTCATATCAAATCTGTTTCTTTTTCTTTTATATTCAAAGGTAAACCCATGAAGACCTCTGCTTGAAAAGAATAGTGAAAACAAAAAAAACTGAATCATGTATTTCTTGACATTTTTGGCAGCTATAACTGGTATTTTGTTTAAATTCAGACAGCACTGTATTCTCTATTCTTCACTATTTGAGAAGATGTGGCTAGGACAATTTGACCCAAGTAAGTTTATTGGCCTTTGGTTTCTGAAACAGAAGAGCTGAAAAACCCACTGTTTTCCTGCTGATACAAATGCTTAAAAGATTGGGTCTGTCTCCTACTTAGGAATCAAGACCATTTCCTGCAGCGGGTTTTACTATTTTGACACTTGCCTTAATATGCTGTTTCTTTCTCTAACTGTAAATTACAAGGACAGTGACACCCACCTAGGGGGTGCAGCAGGGAGCTGAAGACCCTGGCCCATCAGGGACCACCTTTGCCCTGTGACCATCAATAACAGCAGCCAACACCCACTCTGGTGAGCTCCAGAGCAGGCCCAACAAGCTGCAATGTCACTACCAACACATGCTTCAAGGACACTGTACACATGCTCCCGTTTAACACAGCACATCTTTTGCATCTTTCTGATTTCAGGATTTCTCTGAAGCTTGGAGAGCTCCCTCAAGGTCTCTGGGACAGGCTGTCGTGCAGGACCATCTCCTTACCCTCCTACCCCAACTGCTGCCGTGGCACTTTCCCGCTGGCCGCAGAGGTTTTGGGTCCCTGAGGATACCTGTAAAAATGCAGGGAGATTTCTGCAACTGAGCTGCTTGGAATCTCAATAAAGCCACAAACTTTTCTGGGCTTTGCAGTGCTAATGTCTGCAATGACGACATGCAAACAGTGGAACTGTTAATACCTCCCTTCCCCCACTTACCTTCTCATCTGCATGTTTGCTGGGGGAACCAAGTCAAAACAGGCTTGAAACCAATTCTAGCACTTTCTGTCCAAATGCTGTTTAGTGTGGTTAGAAAAGTTAACCACAATATTGGAACTTAGCCTTAAATCCACTGTTTGTTAACATAATTTTAAATCAACCTCTTGCTATTGTGAGAGACGAAAGGCCACCTACTGCTGTCAGACCACCCCGACTACTTAACTATACAGAGTTTTAAACATGTGATACTTCAGAAGTCCTGGGAGAGGCCAGCTCTGTATGTGTAGACCCTCAGATCCAAGAGTGCTGAAACCACACACAAAACCCATACAGCAGACATGCTGCAGAAGACACAACGTTCTCAGATTGCCACAGCAGAATCAGTATTTTGCAATCAAACTCGCATTAAAGCCTGATGTACAGCAGTTTTCAAATGTAAAGTAAATTAACAAAGTACAAGTAAATAATTAGGAATGCACACATACCATACTAAGCAGACATAAATTTTACTTGGATAGTATTAAAATAGGTATAATGTCCTTAAAGAAGAGGCTTGGTGTTCACAGCTGACAACTGAGCTTATAAATCTGTTTTACTGGCTAGAAAGCTATAGTGTTCAAACACCTTCATGTTTTATCAGTAAAGCTACAAATCTATACCCATCCCTCTGTTTCTCACCAAGCGTGACAACTGTCCTCTAACTGTTGTGCAGGGGTTCCAAGTCAGCAAATGGAAGCCTGGGCAGAACTGGACCACGTTTTCACTACTGATAAAGATGCCACAATGATCACTGAAGCCTATAAACTAAATTACTAGCAAAAAATTACGGTTCATTTGCTGACATGCCTGTATTACTGACAACAACAGGGCAGATTATTTCTCTTTAGCAGGGTGTCTTTGTCATCTTGCTGAGAAGTCCTCCTCATGAGAGAAACTACCACAAAAATAATCCATTCTATTATTTTAGAAAAAAAGACAGATAACTATTTGCATTTACTAATGTAAATGTATTTCCCCTTTTAGAAGATAAATTTCATAAGAGTAGCAAATTATCTATGACTTAATGTGAAATTTAACTTGAAGGAAATCAACTTGTACCATCATACTTTTCTGAAGCTGGTAGGGCTGAGGCTAAACCAGATTTGGATTATAGCCAACAAACACCAAAGACCAACTCCTACAGCTGTAACAAATAAGGACTTACTTGGTTAAGTGTACGTGTGGAGTCATGAAGAATCACTGCAAGATGCCTAAAACAAACAAGTGTGAGGTAAGTCCAGAAGAAATCACTTTGGTAGGCTTCGATATGGGGCTCACAGAGAAAACAGAGCTGGGGCCTGCACTGGGATTTGAAACAGCAAAGACTGGCAGGACGGAATTTGGGTGTTGGGCTACAGAAAGAGAGAAAACTCCTCAAGATTATCCATCTAAATTTAAACTTAAGCCTGGTGGGAGTCATTTTGCTAAGGCAAAGTGTGTGCATGTCCATAGCCAGCAGGTGAAGTTTAGAGCTTGCACTCGCCAGGATTCAGAAAGGGAGGTTCAGCTGTGGCAAACGAGAGGGATCCCTGGGCCCCTTTGTTGTTTCCAAGATGCTGATACTCCTCTCTGTAAGAATAAATAAATAAAACCCTGCATCCCTGAATTCATATTTCAATACCATCTATATTCTTTCTTTCATGTGCAAGGGCAGTATTTTCATCATTAAACTTGTTCTCAGGGCTATAAAATCATGCAGCATTATACACACATAGGCAGGCATCTTCCTAGTAGCTGTCCTACATTAGTTCTTTTGTTGAAATACAATCAAGACATTTCTGGGAGGGAATGTTTTATACTAGGGCCACTTGAGACTTCAGTTTTTTTCTGGCAGCACATTGCCCTGGCTGAAGGAAATAGTCTTGTACAAGCAATCAAAGGCATAGTCTGACCACACCTAAGCTGACCTGAACAGGAAAGAAAGATAACCCCCATATAAAGTACAGCAAATATGTTAGGAGTGGAAGACTTTGCCCTGGTTCATATGATACAGCAATTGGACAAGTTCTCCTAAAGGCTCTGAAGCTTTCTGAAACACAGCTGCTCTGAGGGACAGAGGGTAGAAAAAAGCAGCTAGAGAGGCAAGCTGGGGAGCTCATTCATAGGAGACCCAATAAAAGAAATCACTGGATAGGGGCCCTGCATTTCTGGATGAGAATGTTGGCACAGCCCAGGTGGCCAGCATACGTGATGTTAAATCAACAAATTTTGAAAATAGAAAAAGCATGAAAAGTACCTGCAGTACACCCAGAATCCATCTAACTCACTGGGCACTGCCTGTGACCATGCACAACAGGTCTGAACATGCCTCAAACACATCAAGACACCTGTGTGTATGCACAACAGTCATTCTACAGAGATAAGTAACCAGTTACCAGAAGCTCCAAATGACCAAATTCCTTTTTTCTTTCCCTTGTCTACTCAATCTTCCAAGAGGGCAGGGCAGGGCAGGAATGGAAGGGACAGGAATGTATGTGGGTAATGACAGTACTATTTATGGGGCACTCAGAAACTAACTCTTTCTTTGCATGGCTTCTCACTGGTGAAAAAAAAACCCCACAAAAACTGCCTGCTCTGCCCCATAACAAAACAGACATTCACATAAAACAAAACATATATTTAGGTTTTTGGCTCAATATTCTTGTCTCTAAATTGTTGCTCTACATATCAACAAATGATCTTTTGTTTTAAGAAAGTCTTACTGGCCACGAGTTTCCCAAGAGAGGGACATTACATTCTCCAACACTGACAGGCCTGCCTGGTAATAAGCCAGCAGCATCTATGGGGTAGATGGCACAGATCCAGCACTGTGTACAGAGGAATGACAAGAATACTCTCCGAGAGAGGGTAACTTAAGAAGGCATCTGGATACAAGAATGACACAAAGGTACTGGCCACAGTTATCCTACAACCCTGCTATCCTGCCTCGCATGCCAGCTTGCTGACATTTATATGGCTATTAAATAGAGAGAACAACCGCAAACAAGTCACTATGCACAGCTTTTTTTCCAGAAGTACAACACTAAGGAACACTGGACACTGAGGTGTCCAAGCAATTCCTTTAGGAATCAGCTTCATATTGAGAGTTACTGGCTAACAATTCTCAGTCAACAGCAGCTGAAAGCATGCTCAATTCCAAGCACTGAGAGCATGGGAAGGACTGCATCCTATTTAAAAGTCAGGGGTAACATCAAGAGCTGCACTAGAAACAGCAGTCTGAACCTGGCAAGTAAATGCATTTTCCACTTCATTTTAGAACAAACTCTCTTGATGGAAGCCGTCTTTTAAAAAGCAATTGAATTTTGCATTTGAGTACTCTACTAAATCCTTAACTCAGCTCTGCATGGTTGAAACATTCATTTATGTCCTAGAAAATACAAAAATATAATAACTAAGGGGGATTTTATGAAGTTTGTTGACAGAAAAGAGTAACAACACTTTATATTACAGCTTTCAAACAGTAAATAAAACCTCTAAAAGCAAATCTATTTCATGTTTTCTCTGCCAACTACTGAAGTATCAACTAAATGTTAATGGATTTATCCTACTATTTTGGTTGCCATCATATCTGAAGGAATACAGCTGCATCCATTTTCCCCACATGTTTTATACAAGTCTCTAAATATGTTTTCCTCCTCTCCTCACACAAAACTTCCACCAACTGTTGGGACAAGCTATGCAACTGCACTTGACACTAACATGAACTTCCTGATCAGACCATCTATAACCTTTAGCCTGAGTTCCCAGTTGTCTCAGGGGGCAAAGGGAGCGGGCAGCTGCTCAGACAGTTTGTAACTAACAGTACATTGTGAAAGAAACATGAAGGGAACTAGAGTCAACAGATTAAATGTGAAGATTTGAGCAAACTGCCCAGAGAAACAGCACATATTTTTAGTCTGGTAACAACTTTGAACATTACATAAGTGTGTTGTGTACATTACCCTGGAAAGCATACAGTTCCTGGGGTGGAAAGGCACTTAATCTCTGTGGCTTGCTGCTTACAAACAACAGTTCACATCTAGCAGGAGATCTCATTTTGGGTGCCCTTAAACCAACCTGGAAACTCATTAAAGCGGCATTGCAGTTATGTGAAAAGTGGGTGGGGAAAGACTCTGAAAGTAAGCTTCCAAAGTTTTCAGTTACCTTCTAAGTGACACTTCTTCTAAGAATCAGTACATTTGTTCCATACTGTGAAATTACTTTCTAGCTTTTTCCTTTGCCCAGAATTTTCGCAAGCTGCCTAGTACAGCCAAACAGAGACAGGATCAAAAGAGTGCACGCTGAAAAGCATTTCAGCAAGACCTCGGGTTCATGACCTATGTTATGTAATGGAAATCTGCTTAAATATGAATCAAATGTAGATACTGGAACTCTTTACATTTAGATGGTATCAATCTATCTGTGTATCCCTTGATACACGTGTACTTGTGAGGTCTGTATATGAAGTCCTTTCCTGGTAGGAAGTCCCTTCAGCAAATACCATCACAGAATTCAGGACACAAAAGTCAGTTACTGAAAAAGATACCTAAAAGAGATGAGAATCTACAGAACAGCTGGGTTTTAAGATTCAGATCAGTGCACACTAACCACAGATTAGACACAAGGTCACTTTCCTCCTTCAGCTTGGGTCCATTTCCCACCCTACCCACCATTACTTCTCAATTAAACTTCAAAGAATCATAGAATCATAAAGGTTGGAAAAGGCCTCTAAGATCACCCAGTCCAACTGTCATCTCAACACCACCATGCCTACTAAACCACGTCACAAAGTGCGATGAATACCTCCAGGGATGGTGAGTCCACCACTTCCCTGCGCAGCCTGTTCCAATGCTTCACCACTCTATCCCAGCTAAACCTTCCCTGGCGCAACTTGAGGACATTTCCTCTCATCCTCACTCGTCACTTGGGAGAAGAAACCAACACCCACCTTACTGTAACCTCCTTTCTGGTAGTAGAAACTAGTGTAGAACAAATCTGATGTTCCTTTTCTTACTACCCTGTCTTGAATTGCTTACTGTTAGCCTGGTTGAGTTGTATTAAACTGAATTGTGCTTTGGATCAGTACAGCAGCCCCCTCTCCTCACCCGGCTCTATAGACACTACTGCTATGAGTACCTATGAG
Source organism: Tapera naevia (assembly GCA_033556795.1). Taxonomy (NCBI): domain Eukaryota; kingdom Metazoa; phylum Chordata; class Aves; order Cuculiformes; family Neomorphidae; genus Tapera; species Tapera naevia. Next base: position 415,592 of record JAUMJJ010000406.1, read on the forward strand.
TACTTTGTGGTCATGCATAGAAAAAGGATGTTCTCCCTGTAAAGCATATGCTAGTTCTAGCAAGCACAGAAAGGAAAAGTCACTTATGACTTGGGTCATACAAACGTGGGTAATACTGGCAGAAATCAGGAAAACATTTTTCTGCTTTCTTATTGTTTTCAGTCTCTCTTGCCCCCACTCCTTCTCAAACCAGGACAGCTCAGCTCTTTCATGACACAAGAACTATAACTGTAAAAGGGATGAGAGCTAAAGCTTCAGGAAAATGCCCACAAGCAAAGCAGGCCCTCAATACTCTTCTAAACCTTAAAAGCTTTCCTTTCAAGGTGTGCAAGATTCTGATTTCTGCTATGCTACAGGTTGCTGCTATTTCCAAAAGGCCACTATCTCTACAAGAGCAGGTTACTATTTTGCTGATGGCTCACTATCAAAGCCACTTTGCAGACTGAAAATGTCTGAACTGCCCAGGAAACACAAAGTCTGGCAGAGTTTATCTGGGTTTAAGCTTGTTATTTTGAACCTGAAACTTGCATAAGTTCAGTAAGCGCAGGCTGAGTTTCAACTAGTATCGCACCACCACTTTCTTCTATCTTGGAAGATGGAGGTTGAACTCTCCCTGTGCATTACATACATGTAAGAGTAGAAGAAAACAAGCTGCACTCAACCCCAGTGCCTGACAGAGGGATCTACTAGTCATTAAGGACCAGGAAGTGTGCAAAGTCAGAAAGGCAGTTTCTGAAAATGAAGGATGGCAAAACCAGAGGCTTAGGTGAGGAGAGTAAGAAAGAGTATCTGGGACGAGGCCTAGGAAAAAGCATTCATTTACTTGTCTGGCTTCGGCACAGGTCCCCTTCATATAGGAACTTACCCAGGGCAGCAGCTTCATAAATCGCTGCGTAGTACATCAGCAATGAGTGGAAACCACATACCTCAAACTACAGGAAGTTTCTGGAGTGTGAGGTTTGGTATGGGATTGCCAAACAGAGCAACTTTACTGAAGTTTGAAATAGTGAAAGCTGAAGACAGGGCAGAAAACTTCACAGAAAATATGGCTTTACCTGAGTTTGTGACCAAACTGCAACTACACCCTTCCCAATGGCCTGAGAGCTGAGAACTTTGCTATATAACCTCTGCAGATGGATTCAGTCCTTAGAATTGAGCTTTCAAAGTTTTATTATTAAGCAGAGCCTCTAGAATACAGAAACAGATAAATTCAATGTCGGGAAAAAAAGAAAGTGGTAGCCTATGTACTCCTTCCACTGCAGCTACTGTATTTGCTTTCCCTTTTTGAACAAACACTCACCCAAGCTTGGGACAATTCCAGCTGGTTACATCAGGGGTTCATACAGCAGCAGTATTCAAGTGTAACTAGTCTTCAGTGTAACTCTATTGACTTTATTACAGTTTCCTCCTAAAATCAGTAGCATTCATTAGACACAATCTTATATGTTACTAAATATATAGCATCTGACAAAATACAGGTGCCTTTATTTCTCCTCTTCAGAACAAATACAATAAATCAGGGTTTCAAAGAGCATCTAACTATCACACGGATTTTCAGACACCAGCTATCATTGACTTTGCAATTAATACTACAAGCCAGTGACAAAAGCTGTAGCAGTACCTGTTAATACAATTGAACAGAAACAGTTAAGTCCCAAAGTAAAGAGGGCCTCAAAACCTTTCAGTAGGCAAGAAATAGTGGACAGCTGGCAACACTAAAAGATTTAATGAATACGGCAGCATTCGGCAGCAATTTGAAAACTGTCTGCTTGGGCACAGTCGAGTTATTTAAAAAAAAATCTCTCTTTATAAACAGTGTTGATGGGATTTAAACAGCCTGTGCAAAAGAAGGATTAAAAGTCAATTGAAAAATCTGTACAGATAAGAACGCAAAAAGAAACTGTGCCCTTGAATTCCGTACATACTGTTTAACCTTATTTCTGTTTCAGTCTCCTGGCACACAGCAGGGGTAAAACCGGCTGCCTCATGCACAGCGGGTGAGGTGGGCTCTGGTAGGGCTATTTAATGCTTGTGTAGTAGTTTAAGCTATACTGTCCCCTCACTCCTCCTCCCCTCTTTTAAAGTTGTGTCTTAAAAACCATTTGCCATCCGCAGCTAGTACAGCTAGCAGATACGAGAGACATAAATTGCAAGAGTCTGCTATAATGATCAGGTATTTCCCTTGCCTTATGTAACTGATGATTTTGTTATTATCTATTAGACCTTCAATATAACAAGTATAAATACTGACACTGGGGAGGCAAGTGGGGATTTCAAGGAGGAGGGAGGGGTGAATGGAAGATGAGAACTAAGTTTTAAGTTTGTCTCTCCTCTTGCCTCCAAAGTATCCTGTAACATTCTGCTTTAAACAAAAGTTATCGTGGCTTTTAATTTATGTATCACTTCTTAGAATAAGACAAACAGGAAAACATAACTCTTTTCACTCATTACTCTCTCCCCTATCCCTTCTCATCTCATCCAAAGTCCAGCCTATTCTGGTAACCTAAATTGCCTATTTCTGATGTGCCTTTTGTGAGACAGCCAAAGCTACAGAGCATTCAAGCTGAAAATGTACAATACCGCATCTTGTCTTGGTTTCCCTAGCCTGTAACACAGCTTAACATTTGATTTGCTTCCTTTAGTCTTGTCCAGGATACAATAAGAGCTTTATGAAAAAGGCCTGCAAGAATCTGGGCCATTGATTTGCACAAGGACTATTTAGCCATGACACAGAACACCAAAGAGAACTGCTCAACGAGCCAGCCCTGGAAGCAGTATCGGCGTTCCAGCACAGGGCTCTAACCGCAGCACAGAGCGAGGCAGTAAAGCTTCTTGGACATGAGGTTACTCCTTGGCGCAGCCGTTCACTGTACCAGCCTGTCAGAGTCAGTTCAGGTGCATCCAACACAGCACCAAAAAACATGTTGTAAACATATTCAGATCACTTATCTGTAGTGTTTAACAGCCTATGATTTTCCAAGGGATCACATAAACCATTACATAAACATAATTAGAATATTACTGGGAAGTGGAGTTACATTTACAAAACAAACAACAAGCCACAGATATTTGGGAGTACATTGCCTCCATGCAGATTTAGGGCGGAAATGAAGAACATCAATATACAATAGCCCTAGGGAGATTCAAATAGCTTATCAGCTTATTTGCTGCATTTGTGCAAACCACACAAAACAAATTTTGCAGGAGATACACTTCCCTAACTCTTAGGGCTGCAAAGTTAATATTTTAAATGCAGTTCTACTATGTCAACACAACCCCATTTCCACTGGTCTGCTGGAGTGTGAAACTACCCTGAGAGGAGCAATCTACTCACTTTCCCTTACCTTCATGTAGGTGAGGAAGCTAAAGCCCAACACGAATATTGTTTTATGAGTGCCTGCTTCAATGGATTCATCATACAGTTGTTACCTGGTTACTGTATATTCTCTGTATTCATGAGTATTACTCCTTGCATTTTGCATATATGGTTCTATCCTTCAGAGTAAGATTGACACTGTCATTCAAACTGTGTTCGTGACTATTCATTTTGCAGCAATGTTTTCATGGTCCAGTCCTTTCTCCGGACAACATAACCAGAGAATCCACAGTAAGGAGATGGAAATAAATGTACCAAAACCAATCTCATCTTAAAGCACATCGCTCTTCTATGCAGTTCCTACTTCTGAAAAAAGGAGGGTTTACTGCTACTTATTTCTGCTTGGGCTGCAAAGTCAGCATGGGTAACATAGCTGGGCTTCCCTATTTATTAGTACCCTTATGAGTTTATGACAGCAAAAAGGACTGGGCTGCCACACCATAAGGACTATGAAAAATGAGGTGAACCTTAAAAACTGAAAGACTACTGAATGCACTCAGGAAGCCCCCTCATTGAAAGTCCTTAAGAATATTAGTTACAGGTTCCCTGCTTCAGTACACGTAGTTAGAGGATTATGATCTAAAAAAGAGCAATTTGGCTTCCTCACTGTAACCTCACAATGTTATTTGGGCATTTATGAATAGCCAGATCTCCATGCAGCAGAGCTGCTAATAGCATGGCATGTACCAATGACACTGCAAAGCAAGTGACCTCACCTAGGCAGCTTGTGTAAACACAGCACAGCCAGACAAACAGGACAACATTTGGAGTGTACTTCAGGTTATTCTATGAAGAACATTTTACTGTGTTGCCTGGAAACACAGAAATAGGGCTTTTGGGGGTATCTCCCTCCCTCTATTTTCCATGAAGAAAATTTATGGAAAGAATAAGGATTCCTTCAAAAAAGGCGTTTGCTTCTGTGGTAATTCAGCATCTCATGCCCTGAAGAATAACTTTTCTCAACAGTATATCCAAACCCAGCAATGTTCCTTTTCGAGTACCCATTTCCATTAGGAAATATTCTGCTGCTATAAGCAAGAACTGATGGCACTTCAGAGTGCCCTTTTTGAACAAATGCATGCTGCCAGAACAGGACAGATTGTCCCCATAAATGCATTTTACAGAAGTACTATTTAAAGTTCCCTGGACATGAGAGTGAAACTAAAGTTAAATTCTGAAAGAAAAAATGTGCAAACCCTTTGAAAGAAGTTATTAATATTTGTGTACCTTCTCTGGTAAACTGATAGTTGTTGTTTACTTGCTGTCAAACTGACAGGAAAAAAATAACTCTTTCATTAGTCCCAAGCGCTACTAGAAGTCATGGAAAAACAAGAATAGGTAGATTCAACTGTGTGGTGTTCTCACAGAAAAACAGCTAAACCCCAGTTCTCACCAAATTAAAAGAGAGTAAATCCTATTTAGTCTCCCCTATATTCAGTTTTCCATTAATAATACTTAGAGTAGAAACCTATTTCACACGGAGCAGTGTTACAGAACAGAAATCCCACAGATTAAATATGAATATGGTATCTCTGGTGTGCAAAATGTTTACTACAGAATTCTGTAAGAAAATAAGGTTTCTTTTTAAATAATGTATTTCATTAGATCAACTAATGCAGGTGGAAAACTACAGGGAGCAAGCCCTACTTCAGATCAGGCTTAAAAGCTTATCTACTTTTATCAATAGCATGAGCTCATCTAAGAAAAACCTCTACTGCTCCCCACAAGTCTGATTTGCTGTTATCACAGCTACAACATTATTTTCACTCAAAAAGAAAGAACAAGCTTAGATAGAACATTACCTAAACGTTTTCAGTTGTTTTTTATCCCACCAAAACAGTAATTCCTTCCTTAAAGGCTCCACTGCTACAAATACCAGAGCAGGAGAAGAAATACTAGTCAGACAACTTATTTTAAAGATACATGCTCTGGATTAAGTGGGATTTCAGAGAAAAACTCTGTGCTAGCTAAGTGATAAAGACGTTTAGCCAACAGCTTTGCTTTTTTTGAGGTAACTCTGTAAACTGAGCGGCTGTTTAGTTTCAATACGTAGTTATTGGGCTCTGCCTGGTCTACCTAATGGATACAGAAAGGTCTAATGGGAAGTGACAGGAAAATATTACATTTTCTTCAATAATTTCATCTCCATGACCACTAAGAAATACATCTGAAAGGGATTTGTACAGCACACCATGCAGAATACTTCAGAAACAGCCACAAGGAAATTATAAAATTAGCCCAGATGTAAAAAAAGCACAGATGAGACCCCTGAAAGCCTATTCAAGAGTAGCCTCCTCCTTCAGCAGAATCAACTACAGCTTTATCATCCTGACAGGTGTTTGCCTAACCTGTTTGAAGGCCTCTGACAGATGTGCCATGACTCCCAAGGTAAAGAGTGCTCGAGTATCCTTATTATTAAGATCTAAATTTTACCTAGTACCATTATTTGAATTAATCTGTGAATGTAGAAAGACTCTGCAGTGTCACACACAAAAAAAAAAATCTTCTTTTCCTAAAAGCTGAAGAATTTAAACTTAGCACCAGTTCTCACAGAATATATTGCTAAGAAAGACTTTTTTAATGCTCTTGCTATGGGGTTTACAACTGTCTTTTCATTCAAATATAAAGTGAAACAACTGCAAGTCTAGGAGCAAACAGCATCAAATACAATGCATGACAAGAGTACAGCTGACAGCAGTTGTTTCAACTTCAGTGTGGCTCAAAGCATTATTGTTCTCAATTCTTTCATAGCCACAGTAGATTTGTGACTGAGAAGCGGGGGGGACAAGCATAAAGAAAACGGTGATTTAAAATTTCTAAAGAACAATCACTTTGTCATAAACTTTCCAGAGCAAGGGAACAAAGCTACTAGGAAAAGCAGTGGCACATGATCTTACTGCTGCTGAAAACAATACTTTGCAGAGGATAGGAAAGTAAAAGGAAAAATTAAAAAAGAGTGCGCTCTTCCTACCCCTTAATAAAATCAGTTGCAGTACCCCACTGGGAAGGCTTCTTCAAAAGACACAGATGCCATCTCTACTCACTCCTGCTTTAGCACTACCTTTTGATTATTTTTGACCATTTCTCGTTTTTCTCCAGCAGCCCCACTATTAGTTACACTAACAGAGAGAGAGAAACAGATAGGTAATGGCCTTGGACAGCAAGCTAGTTACTTCATCTTTGCTTCAGAAGATGGGGCCAAAATGTTCTACTTGTTCTGTGCAACCCTCTGCTACTGAAAAAAGAGAACAAGTAGTAGCTAATGTACTGCTGATAACTACTGCTGCAGTGAACACTCTCTAAGAGGGTGGAATTATGCTCCCCTTACCCTGGAATCACTGGAGGCAGAAGGTCTTCTCCAAGTAATTTTTCTGGATGGCCAGTTCAAGCTGATCCAACAAATACTCAGGTTATCCACTGGAGAATCAGCTCCTAACACTTCATGTCTTATTCTCCATTCTTAAGCCAGAGAGTAGATCTCTCCAGACTGAAGTACAGCAGTAAAAAAAGCCTAGCAAGAGGTACATCACTGTGCCTCCCTAACGTCACTCAAGTTCAGAAGGAAATTTTCAACTATGCTCACTTATGTTGTTTCTTTTGCTGGTAGTTTACAATTATATCACGCCAACTCTGCACAGAAAGCAATCCTGTCCTAGTAGGCTCACAGATTCTCTTTTTCCCCTCACTCAACAGCAGTAGCCCTGTCATCACATCAAACAACAAAGATGATTATCAGCAAGCCTCTCAACGGACGCAAAGGGAAACAAACATGCATAGCTATTCGATAAAAATTTTGCTGAGGATCCTTAGTATACTTATGAAAATTCACGCAAAAGCAGGACCAATGAGTCTCCAAGCAAGACTTCACCCCACGTGCATGGAGTTCAGATTTCAAAAACTTGTCACACTTGATTAAGGGAAGGAATGCATGGAAAAGGTTTTCAGGTTTTTATGAGCAGATGTGACACAGAAGTGCAGAAATGCAGACCCCAGCAACGTTGTGAGATGTAGGTAATGGACTAACAGCAGTAGGTTTTTGCAGGAGGCTTACAGAGTCAATGTGAAAGGATATTTCTAACTAAGTCTATTATGAAGGAAATGCAGCGTGGAAGAGAAAGAGCTTCCATCAAAAAAAACTGGACAGGAAAGTGAAGAGGATCCAAACCACTTTCTAGATGAAAAGACAGAAAGAGGAGGATAAGATGGGGAAGGAAAAAAGGTCTCTAGTTAGTGCTGAGTCAGTTGGCTAGATGTTAAGCATCTATAAGAGATCCCAAGCATTTTAAGTCATGAAAGCCAAGGCAGGCACAAAGAGACAAGAGGACAAGAGACAAGACAGCCAGCTAAGGGAAGGAAACTGAAGGTGAGCCAACTTGACAGAAGCAGTACTTCTTGTCAATCAAGACAGCCAGCGCTGCCTTAAAAAAAGCCAACTCGGGCACAGTCTGATCCAAAGAAAAATGAGAGATGTACACCAAGTTCCCCGAAACGCCATTAGCTCTCTTTCCTGCAGTTGTTTCAACACATGGCTATACAGAACATTCTGCTGTGACATTAAGGGAAGACCTTTTTAAATGTCCCGTGATACATTCAATTTCTTTTAGCTGTTACCTCCAGTGTATTCCTAAAGCAGGAATACAGATTGGCAGAAACTTGATACATGCCACGGTAGGTATGCTTATTTACATGGATCTTCCAAAATGCCAGGGCTGTCTTAGGAAAGCCAAGTATAGCAGGATACCATTCAGCATGTCCTGCCATAGAGTAGCTCCACCTAACCTGCTCTCCACCTGCTAAGGACGCTACTGGTGACTTGCCTTTCAATGTACATGACAACAAAAATTAATCACATGGCAAAAAAATGAGGAAACAATGCTGAGTGCAGCTCTAACAGACTGTGGTGTAGCTGAGGTAAGTCCCTTTCCCTCCACTGGAGCCTCAGAGTAATTTGTGAACATTTGACCCAGAGAGAGGACACATGGCACAGTAAAAGTGGGAATAGAAGATTGTTGGCAAACTGGAGATCTCTTAACACACGGTGTTACCAGCCCTTTCCTCTTATACTACAAGTACCTTAAGACGCTCTGCCTCCTTTCAAGAACTTCTTAAATGAAAACATTATGCCGCGGTAGTCATGCACGTAAGATGAATTTCCACTTTTATTTGTCAATTAGTGCTAGGTTTTCTTCTCTGTTAAACTGGCTACTTATCACTATAGCTCAGTTTAAGGCAATGATTAGGCAATTCAATCTACATGGAATAATTTCCCATGCTGATAAAGCCTTAAAAAGACACGTTTTCCCCCTACTTACAAGCTTACAGTCTCATCGGAGAGCAGAAAAAGAAAACATCACGGCAGAACAGTTCCCACAGTGGGAACCCAGTCAGTGACTATGACTTCTAGGAGCTACCATATCATAATACCAATAAATGAATACCTAGGGAAAAAGATTGAAATCTGTAGTTTGTCAAATTACAATATGAATTACTATATTAATCCACCAAGGGAAAAAGCCTACGTATGTAACAAAATCCAATCTGAAATCCCACTCTACAAATATCTGATAGATTATCATCCTCTTTAACTATGTTGATCTTGTTTATCCAAGCACTCTTCTTATCTGAAACTGAACGCTCACTTTATGAAGAGAGGCAATTATTTTACCACAACTTATGGCTGAAAGAGTTCTTTTACACCTGCTTTAAAATGTAGTTGTGTTCAAGCAGCATCGATTGGTTGCCCTTGCACTATGTCCCAGTGATTCCATATGAAATAGGCTTAGCCCATAAACAAGAGCTTTTTAAAAGAATTTACACCAGTTGTACAGCTGGGCTTGCTAATTCATCTTAGTCCAAAAGTCTAAAGTGCAGGTCTAGAGAGTGCAGCCCTACACTTATTGAGCCAGTGCAAGGAGATATCTGAAAACAACCCAGCTCCAGTGTAGAAACTGCATAACTGTTGTCACCATTTCAGAGCTAATAAACCCTGCCTCTTAATGTGAGAAACAGGTCTCTGTCTCCTGGAAGACACCCAACCATAATGAAAGTCAAGTTACATCCCACATACATACTTGCAATGTCACTTTGTTCAGATTGCTAACAGCCACATAAAACTAGAACAGTGTGGGATTAAACACAGCTAAAATTGCTTTGCTGATGCTGCTCAATCCTGGACGACCACCGCATTCGTTCTTACTCTACTACAGAGTTCACCAAACTAACAGGAGTCAAAGGCAGCGAGCATTTATATAAGTTGCTATGCTCAGCTGGCAACCACATTGCAAGAGGAGACAAGATATGTCCAGAAAGCAGCCTTAGCTACATGCAATATTTGTAGTTAAACTGCTACTGATTATTTAAAATGAGCTCGGTTAAATTGTCACAAATTATCTGTGTACCTGTTTAAAGAGGCTTAAATAAGAGAGATAAAATCAAATCAAGAAGAAGCTTCTACAAGCCAGTGTACATTTATTTACATCAGGACTCAAAAGAGACTATATTTTACTGATGAGCTGAGGTAGGTATGGAACAACATTTACAAAACAGACTACTGACAGAACTATGTAAACGTATGCTGTCCTTCTTGTAGTACTGTCACGTCAGCCTGGGAACACCTACTGCTGTGGTTTCCTTATGAAAGTGTAAGCACTTCAAGATCTGATAAGAGACACTGTAGGAGTATATTATAATAAGGACAGAAATTCAGTTTCAATTCTTCATATTAATAAAAAAACTAGGATAACAAAAGCTCTTTGTGACATATGTGCAAATAATTCTGGGCTTTAAACATGAAAACTGCAAGTCTGAAGCTTAAGTATTTGAACTTGACACTGCCCATGAAATACTGGATGAGCCATGCGAGACTCTAAACTTTAACCCTCTTCAGCTTCAGACAGGATATATGAAAAGTTCAGGTTCCAAATTAGCAAATTTAAATATGCATAATTAAAAACAGCATGCTGTTCACTTGTAATTCAGAATTAGCATACTTTTCTCTATTAACTGCATTCAAAAAAATCTGCTGGTTTACTGATGTCAATTTATTGTTGAAATGCTAATTTCTTACAATGAGTATATAAATGGGGGGGGGGGGGACACGACACGACAGAAAATAAACTAAAAAATCACTCACAACCATTACCTGGGCATCCACAAAGTTTGTATGGGGAAGAAACAGCTTCCCTTATTTCTCAAATACAGTAATACACCCTCTAAAAAAAAAGAACATATTACCTGAACTAGAATAACGAGTCTGCATAAGCAAAGCATAAAGGGGAAATGGTGCTCTCCACTGTGTGTCTTCAGGTACAATAAGGAAGTTCTAGGGTTGTCAAACCGTAAACCTCAAAAACAAAGAAACCTGCTTGCTGTGTAACCTGTGTCATAACAGCTCAAAGTGATACAGTAAATTTTAGTGTATTCTGTAATTAATCCTTGGAAATGCTGTCTACAGTAAAAACTAGTATAATATTAATACTTTAATGCATGTAAATTTCAGAACACAAGTTTGCAAACAGACATTGGTTATATTACTCCAGAAACGTATGCTACATTGGTCACCAAGACTAGCAGAAAAGTTTAAATGTATCTGGAACAGTCTTTAAAGTAGTTGAGAAAGCCTGAGTGTTATGTTCTTCTTCCTCCTTCAAAGAAATAGGAGAGGTAAAGGAAGTTTGATTTACTGAGCTTGGAAATTCAGGCCTTGCCTACCTGAGCCACTTGAGAACTAGTACAGCTACAATGCAATTCTAAGCAAGCAAACCTCTGGTCATAAATTACAGCATGCATAGCCAAGCTTGGCATGACTCATTCATTTTGCAATTGTTCTTTAATATCTAAAAGGCCCTGCCAATCATCCTGTTTCCAGGAATGCCATATTTTTTTTTGTATACTTGTCTACTGGTTTACAAGTAGAATTTCAAGTTTTTGTTTTTGATGGGGGAAGCCTGAGGTCTAGCGCAGGTCCTGCCTCCCAAGACCAGTTTCATCCAGCCATGACACAGGCATACAAGCATGACTGCCTCTGGTTTAAGTGGCAGCCTTGTTGACAAGGCACTTGCCTCCAGACTCTTTGGTCCAGTCTTAGGCCACGTAACTTGACTGCTAGAGAATAATACTCATCTGGATAAGCACAAGGGGAAAACCACAATAAAGAGAGGATTTCATTCTAGATGAAAAGGGAGTTTACAGAAAAAGAAGGAGGAAAGAATCATTGGTAGGCTGCACTTCTCTTCTGTTAAGAAGAGATATTTTCTTTTTTTCCTTTATTTAATACACAGAAATGCATTACAAAGCTTAGAGGCAAAATATACAGTTATATCTTAAAAAAAATAATGTATTTGAGGTTCTATCAAGAGTTTAAATTAGCACAATGCAATCATTCCTTTATAAGGGAACTTGTACATTCGCTTTTAACAGGATAGTACTCTTTTCTACTTAATTAAACAAAAATTGTCAGTCTATTACCAAGAAAATTCAGCTGTTTTTCAAATTCTGAAAGAAAGATTCACCTTTTCACCTATGCCTGCAAACAAAAAAAAAATCTAAATCTTTAAATGATTCCTATAATTAACCTGATTGTAAATTACCAGGGCTTTGGTAAAAAATTCACAGCTATTTGATAAACATAGGGACTACCGCACTGTTTAAATGATATTCATAAACTGAGAAGATCTTCTTCCATAAAAAATGGCTACAAAGTTTTGATTTCAGAGATCTGGTTTTAAACTTTTTGTTAGCCATAATATAATGTTTGAGCATTTTCCTGACAAAGAAGCTGGTCTCAGGTACAAAAGCTATAGCTGACTTCCTGCTCTTTCATTAGACCTAAATAATTAAGTCAAGGCAATAAAGAAAGAGTTCACATTGGTACTTCTCCAGGAAAATATTGGTACAAGGCATCTAACATTCAGCGAGAGAGTTCAAGTACCAAGGCCAAGCTAACCTGATATCATGTTAATAAAAATACTTGTCTGGATTTTTCTGTCCATATTCCAATTAGAAATAACATGATCCTTGCTTGATTCTTGTATTTTGGTATATGCTGTTAACAGTCAAAAATAACTTCAATTATTTGTTATGGTTGCTATTGCAATTAGGACTAACAAGACGCTGCAATGTAGGCAACGTGGATACATGGCTGTATCTTGGAGCACACACTTAAACGGCTCTGAAAGCTTAAAAGAATGCCACAACCTCAGAAAATCAGGAAGTCCAATATTTTAGCATCTATTGTCCTCCTAACCTGCAAAAGCAAAACTTTCAAAATTCAGAGATGAGATAATAAGTGGAATGCAAAATAACAAAAAGGTAACATTGCTCATACAAAGCCATCAATATTTCATTTTTTAAACTCAGACCTCAATATGAACACAAATTGTCAAGACTAGACAGAAAGTCAGGCTGGAGAGATTTTAATTTACTTCTTTAATTTCACCTTATATAAAGATTTGACTGAAATGGCTAGTATTTTCAAGAATTTATGAAGGGTGGGTGAAGTATCACAAAACAGAGAAACAAGAAACAGTGCTTTTATTTAACAAAGGAAACAAAAAAAGGAACCCATCTAGCTAGTTGAATCTCAATTCCTGAAAAAATGGAACAGAACAAAAAAAAACAAACAAAATTTTGGCAAAACAGTTTGTAAGTCCCTAGATGGTAACATGCAACTGAGCGAAAGCCAAAAATCAATTCAACACACATGTTGAGGACAGATCCTCAATAAATATTTCCAACTTGCCTTCCACAAGAAGGACAGTAGGTCTGAAGAAGGGAAGACACTAGTACCTGTTATAACTATGACTATAAGCTAAGGAAACTTTTTCGTGATGAGACTACTACAGTATGAACACAAAACTGCTCTATGATGAAGGAGCAAACATCCATGGCTCACTGCCAGCAGGATAAGACATAGCATGTGGAATTCCATAGCAAATGCCCCCTAGACTGGGTTCTACATAGAACGGTGACTCAAATTATGCAATCAAAAGTATGTTTACATTAATGAACTAATAATAAAATAGAAAGCTTGTAATGAACCAACAATACAAAGCCTGCAAGGACAGAGGAACCTGAGATGACAAAGTTGAACTTCTAAAGGTTCTTGACAAATTGGAGAAATAGGTCATAATCACCTAAAAAAGGGAACACAATTATTAGGAAAGAGTTTCAAATTATTACTCTCTGATAGAAATATCAACTATACAAAGACAGGAAAGGGAAACAAGATGCTAGAGACACTCTACTTGAAAACAGTTAAGGTTATAAAGGATTATGGCATCATGAGGTCAACATGAAAAAAACAACAAAACCTTAATGTGATTCATACACTAATTTAGTTTGCAAGACAGAGGAAGCAAACCTCTCTGTTCTACTGGCAGGGGTTTTGGTCAACACATGTCAAAGATGTGAAGTGAATGCTGTCCTCTGTATTCTCACCAAGAAAAGTGATCAGATGCCTAGGAAAGTCAACTAAGAAATAAAGACTGGGAACAGGGAGTAAAGCCAAAACACCACAAAAACATTTGACCTGAGGAGGAGGAGACTGAGAAGAGAAAGGAGATACAGCAGAGCCTTGACTGCTGGTAGTCTTTAATACACGCAGATAATTTCTCATGCACAGCCTACATATAATAATTGGTTCCTCCCTGGGGCATCTCAATAGATCTCACAGATCTCTTCCCTATTCTGTGGCTCTACAAAACCACATTTTAATACAGCTAGCTATCCCACACAAATTAAATATCAACATGTACACCTGGGAAAGTAATCTGGAAAGCACTGTCTCCAAACAGACATTGGGAACTGCAGATCAGGGTCCACCATGCATTTATAATGGTTCAGCTGCCTGAAGGTTAATTTGATCTAAAATGTACGGAAGTAGAAACATCAGGCAGAACAAATGACGACCTTTCTGCTACACACTATGCTGACCTGACTCCAAATACAATGACTTGCCTGGTGTTAAAAATTGTTTGGAAATACTGGAAGGATTTTTAGGGCTTCTGTTAGACTTAATAAAGAAAAGGGGCTTCTTAGTACACAGCTTAAAAACCTGCTGGAACAAAGTTGAGAGATGACGATTTTTTGCATATATACATAGATATTTATATACATACACCTCTAAGACACGTCAAGATGTCTGAAAGGAGAAAGACTGGAAAAAACAAGATTTTTCAGATTCATATATTAACTCACAGAAAACTACAATGAATAGAAATTGATGTTGCACAAATATATCTTGCAGAAATAACACTTCCTAGCAGTGAAAACAAACTCTTGAAAGCTTTTACTACAGGAAAGGGACTGCTTCAATTTTTTAAGCAAGATTAGAGATCTTTCAGAAAGGTAAACTTATATTCAGCTTCTGGGAGAAAAACAAAAGTCCATGACCTACATACACAAGAGACAGAATCAGATTATCACAATTCTCTAACATGGCCTAGCAGCCTAAACACTTCTTTCCCTCAGATATCATAGTAGGTGCTTCCTTGTCTATGCATTTTGCAGCAGAAGAGAGCCAAGGGGACTGAACACAAAAGTGACCTCATGCAGAAATGGGCAGAAAACACTGTTTCAGGTACTTCAAAGGCAACAGCTATATAAAAATCATTTCTGAAATTCCACAAAGCAAGAAAGGAGCTCTAAGACTCAGCAAGGAGAAAACTCAAAGGGCCACAAAAACAAGGAGAAAAATGAACATAGCAGGAGGAAGATCCATCAGGGAAGAAATGATGATGAATTGCCTCTGGAAAGGGCTCTGGCCATGAAATACGTGCAAAAATAAATGAAACCTATCTGCTCCTGAAGACACGGAGAAGATAAAAAGACATTCTGCTTTCCCTGAAGGCTGCCTGACATGTTTTACGTTAATTGCACCTGAAGCTTTCTATTGTCCCTCAGTAGGCTCAGACTTGCCTCACAAAGTGGTTCCAATCACTTTGCTTCCAAGTACATCACAAAAAACAAAGATGCATTTTATTGTCATTGCTATGCCGATTAATTAATGTCTAAACTTACCCTGTACCTTATAGACAGTGTTTATATTTGAATTACTGTACGAGCTATTCCAAAAGAATCCTTCCCTGCTCTATGCTAACAACCAGCAGAGAATTTTCCAATAATAGATTACGTTTGCAAGTGTGGTTACTGTCATAACGATTTAACCTTCAGCCCATCCTAACAACTACTGCTAGGACAAATTCCCCCTTTGGCCAGCAATGCATCAAGCCATACTCCAAAACACTGTCAAGGCTGCTACTGGATGGTGAGCAGGAGACATCAGCAATGTAATTAATTCATGCTACCTGTCTGCTCAAGAAGAGTTAAGATTGCCAGTACATTGGGATCTTTTCTGTGATAGCAAAATAGCACATTTGACATGCTCATAGCTTTCAGCTTCCAGGCTTAATAAGGTCTCAATGTTTTTGTCTCAATGCTGTCACAAAAGATTAGTAATAATGAAATTTTCTATTTCGAAATATATTATAAAGTGGTTTGAAAACAGAACTTAAGTTAAATATAAACAGTTTTTAAAATCTAAATAATGAAAAAGATTTATTATGCTGCAAACACATAGATAGTTCCAGAATACCCAAGACAAGATATTTACTGACAACAGAACAGGCAGAACCTTAGGATTTTTTTGCTCTTTTGGAAGATATGTCAAAATAAGTTAAGGAAGAACACTCATACTTTATACCTGAACAAATATATTGGTGATATTAGAAGAAATATATAGTTAAGATTAAATTATAGTTAAGATTAAATGCATACTAGAGCTTGGACAGGATCACTCAGAAAGGAGTCCTAAGGGATGATGACCTGGGGACTGGAAAGTCCCCAAACAAAAGAATGAAAGGATGTTATATTACAGTGTTATCAAGCTTTCGGAGACTGCTAAGAGATGCAGGGGGAACGTAGGAGGGACATGCAAAGAAAAACAGTCATAGACATGATTAAGTGCGGTTCATGTTAGACGAAAAAACAGCTATGGAAAGAACCTTGTGATTTGGGGCTGAAGTGATGTGCAGGAAAATAACAAGAGATCCTGAGTTTCTTCAGAGTGAAAATGTGATTTCATAATACCAGCCAGCCCTATTGTTTTCTTACATTAATCTCAGTAATAAAATAACTAGGATTTGCAATCTTATATACATCTACCATGCGTTTCTATAGGAGTGCTATACATCCAGGCACCCATGGAACTGAGATATGGAAAAATGCCCTTTAAAAAGTTGTCCTAGAGCAGCTCAGTCCAGAAGTCCCTTTTCTGCCTGAATGCTATTGAGTTCACGGGACAGAAAGATAAAACTTTGTTCTATATCAGCATATTGGTGTAGATGGTTGAACTTGATGATCTTAGAGGTCTTTTCCAACCTTAATGACTCTATGATTCCATATGTGACATGGAAACAACGGAGCGTGGATGAGTTTAGATATGTGAGGATACATATATATTATATATCTCAACGATGTGCAGGGAAGAAATTATAATACGGTACACATTACAGACCTGAATAATGAAGAGAAGGAAACTGTCAACTGTGAGGTATACAAGAAAAGAACACGCTATGTTAAAGCACCTCTGGAGCTGAGCCATCTAACAAACATAGGAAACATTCTGAGAGATAAAATGCTCCACAAAGCATACCGAGACAAAGTGTTTGTTCAGGAGAAGGGAATTTTCAGAGATTTGTAAGGTAGGTTCTGCTACTCTTTTCAGCATTTTGGTTAATTTACAGCCACTTAAACAACTGGCAATTTAATACTATGATCTTATACAACTGCTAAGATTATCAAAACCTCTAAAATCCTGATTTTAAAATAATCATAACATTTGAACGGAACTTCAGATGTCTTATAAATAGTGCTCCCTATGCAGAACAACAATGCAGTACCACTAAACCAGAAGCCTGAGTGACAGTATAGCCTACGACACTAAAACAGAAGCAACGCTTAATTAAGCATTCTAGAGAATTGCTTTTAATGTAGAAACTTAACATTATATTGTTGTAGAATAGTGTCGTAGAGTCATTTAGGTTGGAAAATACCTTTAAGATCATCAAGTCCATTAGCTCATATTTACTGAGCTCCAATTAAATGCTGTAAACACTCGGGGGGAATGGGTATTTTTGGTTGGCTGTTTTTTTAAGGGATGCTTTAGCACCAATAACTCCTTACTGAGCTATGATGTACCCATATTACAGGGAAGTACTTGTCAGCTGAAAAGGCCAACCAGGAGCTGTCTGCTTTGGTCAATACTTTATGCTCTTAACTCCCATGTGAAAATTTGCAACCTACCTAGTAAGAACAGTTCTAAACTTTGCAAAACAGTCAGGCTATTGGTTTATTTTTCAGCCCAGTATCTGCACCAATATCGACAGTGTGTAGCTATTTCCTGGTCAAACTACCTCAACCAGACAATACCTAGTAATCCAGAATCCAGAGCAGTTCTGAGGTCCTCACTTAACATTAAATTCCTGCTGTAACACCACTACTCTAGCAAGCAAAGTGGCATTTCCTATCTTTTTTCCTAATTCTGAATCCGTCAACAAAGAAGCAGTACTGACAGGTTTGTATTTCAATTGCTGACACAATACTGTTCACTTATTGATGCATAATGCTCTGAAAGTCCTAGGAAAGGCTGTAACATATTTATAGTTATGATTTTCATATGCAAATAATATATTAAAATAGGGCTTAATTGCAACTTAAATTTCCCCTCCTCTTCCCATGATGAAGGGATATAGTACACAGCTTTCACTGTAGGATAAAGCTGATGAAAGTGACTAAAAGAGAACTTGCTGTACAGTTGCTTAGAACCACACTCTTGTTTTCTGCAGTTTCAGCATTTCCAGAACTTGCAGGAAGGCATAAATAGACTACAACAATGAAACAGAGCTCCACCAGAGATCTCAGACAATGTACGCAAATACAGGAACTTCCCTTTTTCAACTCTTGATAGTCCCTGATTCATGTAATATCCTATATCAAAAAGTTTAGAAGAAAAAGTTTAGAAGTAACTTTGATGTGGGAAAATGCTAGATTTGCCCTTGACTAAAATTTTAATTCATATTCTCAGAATTTAACTGGACAGTGACTCTGGTGAAGATCACATTTACTATGTAACTGAAGTGAATGTCAGTACTCAAAGGGAGAGAATTTAGATTGCATGAATGATTTCAAACACGAACAACACCCTGCATAAACTCCCACTAATCTTCAATCCTGGAAACTCCGGCACATCAGCACAGTGCTGCTGCTGGTGCCCTGGTACAAGCTTCTTTACACATCACAGGTTCTTATGACTCCAGAAATTTTAGTGAACAGCAAAATTTATAGCTGTATTACAACTGTAATGGTCTTCCCCTGTTGTGGTTCCAGGGGAAAGCAAAATCTACCATGACTACGTGACCAGACTGCAGATTAGTGGATAGAGCCCAGATTTACCCTCTTACACTGCTGCCCTCACAACTCTTCTGACAGCTCCTTCTTATTCCTAGGCAATGCTGCAACTGCTGCAATGTTTTCAGACGCATGTAACTGCACAAACGGAAACCGTTCTTTCTAATACTTATACCCCTGACAAATCTGAGTGGTGGTCATGGAGAAAAGGCCTCTTGCGTAGCTCAACTGCTCTTGCCAAATATCAAAAGATCTGCTACAAAAAATGGACAGACTTTCTCAAAACAAAGATCATAACAGTTCTTTCCAAGAAAAATCTAGAGCATATCTATGCAGGTTTTGCATATAACAGAGCCTTAGTAATACAAACCAATACTAATTTAGAAAGAAATATGGGTATAGCTATAAAATTCCCAAATGAGGACACAGTAACAAGACAAAAAACTTCTATTGCTACAGTTTATAGCTATGGACAAAATGAAGAATTTGTAGTGTAGAAATTTTAGACTGACAGAGCATTTCTGAGCAGCAGGACTACAAATAAATTTTTAAAAGCCCTAGAAGGAGCAAAAATATCAAAACTTACCTTGATGCATGGTGATTTCCATGTTCTGTTTGATCTACAGGCCAACCAACCAACACAAATTATTGAATCATGTACTTCTTCATCCAAAATTAAACCAAGCTCAGTGTCTTCTCCAACTCTGATTTAGTGACCTCAAACATTAGATTAGCTACTAGCAATCTACCTTTTTGTTTCAAGTCTTTCTTTACTCATAAGTACATTTACTTTGGGGCAGTTAATTATTTTACTTCAGTTTTTCAATAAGAGGTTACAGCCACCTGTCTGCATAACTGAAGACAGGGAGGAGGGGGGTTAAGCTACAGTTTCTGGAGCTTTTACAGTGACTGAACAAACTGTTTACATATTTTTGCCTTAGTTTCCACTTGAAGCAGAACGGTGTAACTCAGTCCAGTCTCTCTGTGCAGGAGACAATTATTTATCAGCTTCCTTTTGGCAAAGATTTCTTTCACCATCTATTTTAAGGCACTGAGGGTACCAAGGTTTTTCCTGCTCAGTCATTTATCACAGCAGGCTTATTATTTATTTTAACAAGAAACACAAGAGAAAAAAGGATATCACAGAAAGTATAATGCCCCACAGTAGAGGAAGTATAATTCTAACAGCCACCAAGACAGGCTTCCAACTCTGAATATTCTCCTACCAATGTAAGCACTTTTAATGTGTGTTTAGCCACAAAACTGTACAGATTGCTGTCATATTCAGGAACTGCTGCCCCCCATTTCTCCCAATTAGACTACTTGCAGTATTATGAACAAGTTACATCTAACCCCACAGAGATAACTGACAGGGGTTTTTTAATATATAATATATATAGATGCATGCATACTCGAGGTCCGACACAAAAAATAGAGCTTAACCTCACAGATCGAAAACCAAGAGTGGGAGGGGAGAGACAAAGAGACAGTTACAGAACATGTTCTGACCTGTCACAGTGAGACAAGGCTCAGCTTCATCGCTTCACTCAGTAGGAGTGAATGCATGTTCAAATATAAGATGTTTCCTTACCCTCAGTTGAAAAATGTCAGTGTGCACCAGCCACAGAAGTTTGTGAAGTGTTTTTTAGCTAACATCATCATTGTGCTTGAGTACCCATCCTATTTGCCAGATCGGGGTCCCTCTTTCAAAGATCAAGTGAGTACTCAAAAGAACCTATTTTTTGTTGGTAAAAGATGTGAAAGTAAAAAAAAAGGGAGATCCTCTTATGCAGCTGTGTGTCAGCTCAGACGGGAGCTATTTTGAAAGTGATCATAGTTGATTTTCTTAATTTGTTAAACAGAGTTCCAGGCACAGTCGTTGTTTTTTTTCTGTTGGACCTCTTACATGTACATATGTATGTATGTATATACGCACACACACATACAGACTCCACAGCATGTAACTAAAACTTTGCATTATTCTCTCAAGTCTCACCTTCTAACAGGTGTGTACATGCTGTTCCAAGAACCAGCCTGAAGAAATTATATGGCTTCCAACTCCATTTCTAGATTAAGATTCATTGTTGTAAGAAACAGTCAGCACCAGCTGATTAAGCTAATACTTCGAAATTGGTACTAAGTTCATAGTAACTTTGAAGTCACTATAGATTTGATAAAATCTATTTCTTTATTTAGTTTTCAGTTGATGGTACAACAAATATTTCTTCCAGGAGACATGTAATTTGTAATAATTCCAGAATTCATTAAATGTTTCTGCTCTGCCTATTCCCTGGGTTGCATGATGAAAGATCCTGGACAAGGGAGTATAATTGAAGCTAAACACTTCCCTCATTCAAGGATAAACTTTTGGCCTCTATCTTCTAAAAGAAATCCAATTTTTTTTAAATAACTTCACCTTTTCCTTGAAAATCTAAAAGGAGAAACTTACATAAAGGGAACTTTTCACTTTTTACCATCTTAAATTTATCTTTATTATTAGTAAACTACTCCATCCTCTCAGCATAAGGAATGAATCAGTTCTTCTCTGACCTACCCAATCAATCCACTTTCCATTTTCCCAGCCAAACATCTGCACTTGCCCTCCCCCATCTGCTGTTCTTGATTGAGTTAGTTTACCATCTCAGTTGCTGCAACTCCCTTTTCAGTCTCACTAGACAATAGATTAGTGCTTTCCTAAAGAAGGATGCCTTCCTATCACTCCATCTTTTCCCCTTCATACTGAGGCATTTATACGAAAAATAACAAGGCTCATCCCCTCTGCTTAGAAAGAAAAACCTCTTCTGTTTAATTCTGGGTAACTCATACATGCTAGCTTTTCCAAAATTAAAATTAAGATATCGAAAATATACAACACCACCCCCCAAGACAAATGCAAAGGACAAGCTAAGGGCAAGGAGTCCAAATATATATTTAAAAAAAAACCTGCATTTTTTTAAATTACATTTTCTCTAAAGCAGACTAGGCACATGGCCATTTACAAGCAACACAAACTCCTACAAACCACTGTAACCATTGTTAAACATTTACTTGGTTTTGCCTGCGTGCAGCATTACCCAATTGGCCATTTCCATTTTATTTAGTAAAGTAAATGTGATGAGATTCTACAGTACCCAATGTTGTCAATTCTTGACATATTTTAGTCATACAGGTATTGCCCAGGTTATATAAACTTCTAAATGTAAGAATCGTAAATGAAAATTAAAACTAAACTGTAGTAGATTAACCCTACATGCTGAAGAACCAGAGGCAATAAATAAAACCTTCAACTTATTTCTTTAAGTCTCACTGTTTCAGTGGGTTGGTGGGAGCCAAGAACGGGCCCACGGATCAGACTGAGGAACAGAACTTTCTCTACAGCAGACTCAGCAGCTTCAAAACCAAACCATTCTACCATTTTTTCTTATTGATTTACATTAAAATGTAAGACTACAAAGAATTATCTTCAACAACAAAAGAAATTTAAATGATTTCTGGTTTCCTTGCATCTAATGTACGTGGCTAAAATCTGAAGTGTATTTCTCTGGATTTTTTTATTGTTTGGATCCTGTATGCAAATGGAACTATAAAACTCATAACAATGGTTAATCCCAGATTGACCTGACTCAAGCAAGGGTGTTAAACCATTTCTACACGGACTTTCATTTCTGCTTTGTATAGGATCCTCCTTTGTCATTACCAGCATAATGCAAAGTATCATGAAATTTAGCTATTAGTAAGTAGTGTATATTCCTTTCCAATCCTTCTCCCAGGAAGAGGACTGCACGTGTAATATTTTCTTTTCGTATAACTTTTGATTTATTTTTTTAGATTAAAAGTAGCCAACCTGATGTGTTCTTTGTCACACTTACAGGGGAAAAAGGACAGGTTGAAATGCCTTTGAACATACCTGTTTCCCTGTGGGCATTTAATTAATAATAAAGAAACACTGACCTGCAAAATTAATAACTATCCTTCCAAAGTACCCCCTATGCCTCAGGAATACAGTCTTCAATCTTGCATTTTGAGCCTTTTGCAATCTAAGGACTCCTTTTACAGTGCTAAGCCTTCTGTATCTTAAGTATTGGAAATAATTAGTGATTGACACAATCCAAGACTGCTATACAAATCAAAAAGAAAAAAATGACAAAGTTTAGTTGTTAAAAAGAAAGAGATGTTACACTGTTTAGATCAAAATTAAGGTCACAGCCTCCCTGAGGGAAAAAAAACCAAACCAACATTAAGCTCTTTCCTATCAGCATCTCTAGGTACCCATCACTCGCAACCACTAAAACTACCCTCTTCCTTTACCAATTCTTTCTCTTGGAGGAGCTGGTAAATATTATTTTAATAACCTCTGAAGATGAAAACTGGTCCAGGCTTTTTGAGGTTGAGATGGGATCAAATCTCCTAGCAATTAAATTTCTTAAAATCTTACCAAAAGTAAATAAAACCAAGTAATATAACACAAATTTTCACTTCTAGCTTTAAATACAGTATAATTTCTTTGATATCAAAGCCATGAATTTGAGTTGGCTGGAGTTTTGTGGGGCAATGTTGCACTTATGTCAAGTCTAGGGAAACAGCAGCATCTTCAAACAGTAAAATAACAACTGTGCAGAGACAAGAGTCAACAATCTCTCCAAGAAGCATAAGTTGTTTCTAGTGGGTGATAAGATCCAGTAAACGAAATAAGTTTCAATCTAAAGCATTACTTATCAATATCTTCTTGCCCTGTTCCATTTGCATATACCTTGTTACTACAACAGCTACTGCAGCAAACATGTGCATAGAGTATTTAATCAAGTAAACAAGACTGATCTACTTTCTCCATGAGAAACAGTATGAAAGTCTTAAATCTCGGTAAGATTTTAAGTTAAGCTAAATAAAGGTTTTAACAGGGCTGGTTACTTGTACTGAGAGCTAATACACAGCATGCAAGATGTAAGGCTCGTGCTGGAAAGTCCTCCCTCGGGCTGTAGATACAGGAGAGTTCATGGCTGTTCACTGGGTCCTTTCGCTGAAAGAACACAGTCTCTCACCCATGCCAGAAGGATCAGCTTGTTAAAATATTATTTTGAGATTTTGGTTGCACTTCTCTTTTATATATATATATATATGCATATATATCCCTTCTCTGCCTGAGGGTCCAAAACATTGGGGTAAATGATTCTGCTGAACAGCCACAGCTATACAGGAAGACCAGCAACTATGGAGTTTGCTTTTTGTCCCCCATTTAATTCGTATATGTAAGCAGAGCACTGAGAAAAAGCATTTGGCCCTCTTTGAGGCACCTTCAACAAAATGACTCCTGTTAACAGGAGCTTTACTCTGCCCCCTCATTTACAATTTTCACCCTTGCCTCTTTCCTTTCCACTTGTAAGTACAATCCTACCCCTGCCCCAGCAGCATGGTTCACTATGGTTTTCCTATGTTTGAGACAAGTGCACAACCATACCTTGGTTAGTGCCAACAGGAATAGCAACCAATACCAAGGACCCACGCACGGCAGAAGTTTCATGGCCCACCTGCCTTGTTAATGCATTACTAGCTTTCCCCCAGCAATTCGGCACTGAGACTGACGCAGAAGTGGGAGCAGTGGATTTACTACTCTTCAGAAAACCTCTCCCAGTTTGCATCTAGTTGTCTGAACCAGTATAAGCCACTGGCAGCCATACCACTCCATCACAATTCTATTCTGACCTGACTCTCAGCTCTGTTTAGTTCAAATATTCTCCATCTTTTTGGCCATCTGTGCCCCACTTCTCCATGTGCTCTTCCTGTTATTATATATATATATTTTTTAATTAGACTACACATTGTACTAATTGTTGTGTTTCTTTATTTCATTCTTTGTCTGCTATTTGACCAAGAACGGAACAGACAGATCAATTGTAATTTCACTGTTTTCTAAATAGTAAACCCACAGAGCACAGCCCATCCCAGCACGTAAAATGAGAATTTGCTTCCCCTTACATGCATGCCTTGCATTTGTCAGTACGGAATGCCATCTGCTATCCAATCACACTTTTTGAAGCTCTCTGCTACCAGCTTCCAGTTTCACTAACCAACTTGTTATCAGCAAATATTTTAGGAGGTTAAGAGAGTGTCACTTAAGACAAAAAAATAAGAACTCTCAGAACTTCCTCACTAGCTTTTTCGCCCATACAGAAAGGGAAGAGACGCATCCTTTATTCTGCAAAGGAGCTAAACAGCAGCAAAACTGACGTAAAGGGGAGAGCTTTGTGTTAAGGCCTGCACCATTCAGCATATAAACATGCAATTTGGAAGACAGCTACAGCTACCTTTCAAATTTAGACTCTTTCTTAAAAAACTTAGATTCATACTTCTGGATCACTTTTGGTCTCAGGTTATGCAAGCGTAATGCTGGTAAACCAAGGAAACCCCAAGTTGTTATATCAGTCCTAAGGCATAGATATAAAATGTTCTTCTCAAGACTTCTGACAGCTCACAAAAGAAAATGAGGGGTGGGGGGAAGCAGACAGAAGTTCCTTTATTTAAGCAGGTCTTCAGCAACCTCTGCATCAGCGAACAACATCTCTCCTTCACACTACTTTAAAAATCTTCCAGTAACCAGTTATTAACATGAATATGAAATGAGTTTGCTAGTTTTCCTACTCCTATCCAACAGGAGAATGGTTTTCTCTACAGCAAAAGTCACCTTTGCTTGTTATATAGCTTAGATCTAACAAAAAAAAAATTAGGTATCAACAATACCATTCCCATTCCACTCCTGCATTTGCAGCTGCTGAATTACAACTTTTTTATTTTATTTATTTGGTTAACTTTTCTCAGCCACTTATCTGGTTTAAGAATTTGAACAAACAAAATAGAGATTTGTGCATCAGAAAATTTAAAATATCTGCTCCTGGTAATTCCTCCATAAGTGTAGGTGTTATTTCCTCATCACTTCACTCCAAAGAGCAAGGAATTTTAATGGGATAATGTGAAAGTTTATAAAACCATCACTGAGGCTGCAAAGATTAAAGATTGGAATGTATAATGTTAGTTAAGCAACACCAATATTGTACCAAGGCTAGTCTTGTGAAAAATCTTGGAACATTAATACTATACAGATGAAGAAAATACATGATTGGCAATCAAAGTATTACCAGCTACTGACTTTATCCTTATGTAAATGTACAGAAAACAAAAACTATTCAGGGGGAAAAAAAAAGCGCCGAACTTGGCTTTAAAGAGCCTTCTGGTAGTCAGCTATTCTTGCCTTTAATCTTCCCTCTGATTCCTTTCCCTTTTCATTCTCCTACATATCTTTGCCTCTTCCTCCTGAAGGCAATAAACCCTATAGGCAATATTCCCATATTTAGTGTTGTCCAAACCCTTGTTACTTGATAAATAAACCCCACAAGTTCCTGCTTCACAAACTAGCTTTTCACAGCATTCTGGCTCTGTATGAATTTAATTTCAACCACAACAAAAAGTCATATGTATTTTCCACATAGTTTTCTTCCCCTGGATTATTTTTTTTTGAGAGGAAGTACGTTAATGAGTTCTAACGTATTCAGTTATGCCAGACACTCAGCTGGAACATTCACTGCAGCTGATCAAATCTCTAATTCAGTTATGGTCTGAAGTTATTTTATGCAGGACTTCACCATGTTTCAGATCCTTAACTTCCAAAAAAAAAAAAAAAAACCGCAAGAAAATTCCAGATCTATTTAAATTGATTTAAATGAAGAAAAGAAGCCATAGCTCACTAAACCATGATTAGGAATATTAACATGATGGTTAAAAAAAAAATGAAAGACATTACTGCAAGCACAAACAAAATTTTACAGAGCAGAGATAAAAACAGCTTTAAAAGAATAACTGCTTTCAGTTAAATCTGTGCATTATAAAATCTGAAAAACAACTTTCAGCTCTAGTCAAGATGTAAGAAAGTTCTTCAATATTATATATACCTACCCAGAAAAATACAAACAACAGATCTAGACAGCTCACACAGGACTTACTGTGCACAGCAGAAAGAAAAAGACTAAAAAAACCCAAACAATTCAACCAAAAAAAACCTGAATGCATTCTACTCATTTAGCTCAAGTATTACAGCCGTTACAAAGAGGTTAACTATGTTTGCTCAAGTTTATTTGGCTATTAAATGCAAGACAGAAGATCTGCAAATGAAATGCAAAAGATTGTATCTTATTTTTAGGAAACAAACAGATTCCAGAGGTGTGTTCCAGCTCGGCCAATCCCGAAGCTGTTGTGCAGCTCTGCCACCTTTCCAAGCCCAATCACAGCTCTGAAGGGAAACTCGTTTCGCTGTTTGTCTCGGTGTGCTGCTGATGAATGGCTGCTTCAGGGGAAGGGATCAAGCCGTGTGGTAAATCTTCCTATTTGTTCCATCTGCTTTTCTATTTTAAACAGCTGCAGTCATCAGCCTGGCACCCTACTTTAAGTACATGTGAATTTCATAAGAGAAAACATTTATGTAAGTGAAAACATGGCTTAGATTTGTCCTTCCATTCTCAAACCGAACACTGGGACTTCTGCAAGAAGCTGCAGAAATTTACTATTATCTAGTATCTACTTTCCAGAAAAGGTACGGTCCAACACAACTTGATTTTACAGCTTTTGGAAGATCAGCCTTGCAGTCACAGCAGACTTCAAGATGATGACATTCCCCACCTTTCTTCCTGCTGCTACCCCACTTTGCAATAAAACATGCGAGATGGCAGGCGAAGTGATACATAAGCAGAGCATGTTTATTAGAATACAGCCTACAAATATACAAAGGCCTAACATACAAGCCTTACTTACATTGCAGTTCTGCTGAGGTTGTGCTAGCATAAGGAAATGCTGATCTAGCCCAGCTCCAAAGGTCATCATTTTAAAGGGATGCTTTACGATAAAGTCCATTACTGATTTATAAGCTGAAGAGACTGACAAACACACCCAGACAAGCAATGAGGGTTTTTTTGTTTTGTTTTCAAACACCATTCTTGATTTAACTTAAGCCCAACTTTCTGGCCAGATCCCAGTTTGGGCAAGGCCCGCTTTCCTTTATACTTTCAGGATGTTATTCTCTGTATCATGACATACTGTGCAGCACTGCTGTGTTCTGCTAAACAGCTTCCTCATTTTTCAAAGTTGGCTACATTTCAACTGCCAGCAAAAAGTAACTCAGTGTTTTGATGAGAATACCTACCCTACCCCCAAATTCAAATGTTTTAGGATTCTAAGGTAAGAAAATGCAAGCACATGCGGATGCAAAGACTATAAAATGGTTATATTCACCTTCTTCTATCACTCATGCTCTTTTTCTCTCCTCCAACTGAAATTCAGTTTCTTTGGAAGTTTGAACACGTTTAGCCACTTTTGAATTAAAGCAAATTAAAACTGAAGTAAAATAGCAACAAAATGAAATGAGGAGGCAAATAGCAGCACTTGTAGGTTGCCTGTTCACAGTATCAAAAGAAATTATTACCTCTCTTAGGTGAGAATTTCCACTATATTCCATGTAGATATAATTTTCTTCATATTAATACGTTATGTTACAGGAGTTATCCAAATTACAGTAGTGTCTAGAAGTTAACTGGAAGTATTTCAGTGTCAGCTAAATGTATCTCTACGACTTTATCCTACCAGCTTTTCACATAACTTAAAATTACTGTAAGGTTCCACGAGCGTTATTTCCATTTTGCAGATAAGCGAACTGAAATGGGAGTGTAACTCATCCAAGATTTCCTAGCAAATCAGAGTGGCAGGCCAGGAACAGAACTCATCTGTACTCCCAGCCCTATCCCAGAACTCTTATGCCCATTTCAATATTATTGAAGAAGCAGAAGGTACATTTTGAGGAAAAATGTCAGACGAAGATTTCTTAGTAAGGAGTCTTGAGAAGTCAGAACAACCACGTGCCATGTCCTTGAGAGATCAAAGTTGTGACTATATTTCTGTCCCCTCCTTAAAACAAACCAATGTATAAAGTACCTTTTAACTGAAGGACACATGAATGCTAACATAACATCAAGTTGGCAAAGGCTTCAGAAGTTATGATCGTAAAGGCTACCTACAATAGCTTTGAATAGCAGAATTCGAAGCTGACAAGTTCATAGATTCACTCCAGAACTTTGCAAATACAATTACTGAACGACAAAATATCCACAATGCCAGTGTTAAGCTTTTAGGAAGAAATCAAAAGTATTAGAGAAGCGTCTATATGTACACTTTATATTACTTTGTAAGTTTCATTTTAGGGAAGACTTTCATCTTGAAATCAGTTTTAAGATTGTTATGAGAAACTTAGCAACTTTAAGAAGAATTCCAGGACAGGGACTGTCATCTTCTGTGTTCAGATAGATCAAAAGTCGCAATTTTGAATAATATTCTAATGGTAACACAATACACAGTTCAGTCAGACTACCAAGGGCTTTTCTTCTGGTTCATCAGCAAGCACCAGAAAAAAAAGCACAAAAAGCCTCTGAACAAGCATCTTCAAAAAGGCACGTCAAAGTAACCTAGAAGGAAAAAAAAAATACATACTATTACACTTACCTGTTTTCAGCTCTTAAAGCTGCATCTTTCATTTATGCAGATGCTACCGAGTTGTCACACTTTGTCAAGGAGCTGCAACAATACATTGTGACTTCCCACAGGCTGACAGTTTTTCTTTCATTTGGGACTTCAGGCAGTTAAACACTATTTGATTTATTTCCTCACACCCCCCACCCCTTGTCCTGCCTCAGCAGTACTTTCTTCTATTACGCCTATTGTGCATTACTGCAGCCCCGTGTCCTGCATGATGCAACTACATGCAATCTGGACTGTTACTGATAAAGGCCCGGTATGGTTTGTGCTTTATCTGCACACAAAGCTAGACAGACACTGTCTGTGCAGTCAATACAGAAATCAATAGCTTCACGTAGTAAGTACCAGTGGAATTGAAGAGATGTTTAAAAAACAACGTGCTGATTTCATGACACATCAGTTGGCAGCATGAGATACTGTAGGAAAACAGTGACATGATGACAAAGTTGTAAACAAGAGCAACAGAAGACTTGATGAGAGACCACGAAAGGAGTGCAGTTTAGGATTTGCTAACTGTGGTAGTCACTGAGTGTAGACGTGAATCTGATCTATGCACAGAGCTGAGACAGAAAATGGAATCTGTAAATCAGACGGAGATGGTCTACCTCACAGAAAATCTAGAAAACAGTGATGAGGTTGATGCTGTAGAGTAAGTGTAAAAAAGGCTACAACAATAATACACTGCAAGTTTAATTAACATGGACATAGAGAACTTGCACAAAAACGCTACAATTAAAAATCTGTTGTCAGTCAAGGCATAAAGACATTTACCCAATGTTTTTTAGCGTTCACATTGCTTTCACTTCCAGACTCTGCCAGTCTAAAACTTGCAGGTTCCACTCTTCCCTTACGATCACTGGCTATAGAGCTTTGTGAAATGATCTATGGCTTACTGCCAAGTATTCTTGTGCCTTAGCAGGATATATGCTACTTCATTCCAATAATATGATTTTATTTTGCAGTTGATAGAAAATAGGCATTAGAGTTATGATTCACTACTTGGTTGGCTCAACAACATAACTTCTTTCTCCTTGCCATTTGGTAATCAGACTATCAAAAGGCTAAAACAGGCAAAAAGGTTTTGAAAACCTCTTCCTACAGAAGTCTGCGTATTCCATGGGACACTTTTCAAGGATGAGAACACCAGTCACCCCAGAGGTGTCTAAATTCTAAAGCACTATTTATTACATTACTCTTAGGTATACTTTTTCCTCATACCTTCTCCCCACTGCCCCATATAAATATCAAGCTCTAACACTGAAAAATACTGCTTGGTTTTGGATATATTCTCAAAGCTTTATGTTCTCAGTCTTCATTGAGTACAGAACTTACCTTTCCCTAAGCATACCAGTGAAGGGGAGAGATAACACTTAAGCTTCAGAAGAATCTAATTTCACAAGCTACTGTGTTGATTCCCCTCACCAACCTGTAACTCTTTTTCCTACTCCAGAAATAGTAACTAGACTTCCTCTCTTGCTTCAGCTCTATCTTCACAGAAGAAAGCAAGTAGCAGGCTTTAGAACCCCTGCTCAGTTCTGAGTGCTGCTCCACCAGCATCCCTGGACAAGGCTCTCTGCCTGTCTTTAAACTTACCCGGAGACGCAAGCCCAAAAGCCTCTGTCCTCCAGGTGGCTGGACCTTGAGCCAGAACTGCAAACTGCTAGACTGTCACTAACTGGAAACCATATCTCAAATTCTTCTACCCTAAGAAGGAAGAAAAGAAATTACTAGATGCAGTGAGATTTTTAGAGCTTGGAACACCTCCTCATCCCATGAAAGCCTAATGCCAAAGCTAAGGATCTGTTTTCCCCTTCAGCTTACAACATGATTCTTCTAAAAGTTAAAGCTCACAAACCAGCACTTGGAGAATGAAAACCATAGGAGCCCAAAGAGCCCGTTTAAGTCTCTGCTATTCCTGGAAAATGTTTGGCCCAGGCACAGGTCTAACTATACTCACTCAAGCCTCTATCAAACATCCCTTTCCCAACCAACTGGGTCGAATATAATCCAGGAGGCCTGGCTCAGTAAGATCTTACACCCATAACAGAACAAGCCACTGTGGGTTACAATAATTTAATAAATATACATCATTTAGGCTGGGGAGATTCCCAGATTTCCAGCAGGGAGAAATCAGGCACAAGCACAGGCTCACTATATTCCACTTCAAACAAACTCCTGCTTTCCCTGATTCCACACATTAGGTGTAATAATCCACAATAAAGAACTGAATGGAGTCCTCCTTTCAAGGACACTGATAACAATCTTAAAAGGAAAGAGACCAGTTTTTGTCTTCTGTGGTCATTGCTTGTTACACTCATTTGAGATTTTGAAGATTAAAACTTCACAGAAGAGGGAAGGAATTGCTGCAAAGGAAGCCTGCTAACCTAACAACAAGCCAACCTTCAGTTTTATGCTAGCTATTCCAAAAATAAAAAAAAAACAAACCAACCAAACAAAAATCCCCACACCATCTTGAAGTTCCGTATTTATAACTCTAGGCTTCTAAAGTTCATACAAGCTTTTACATCTGGGAGGTCACTGAACAGTCGCCCCAGGAATTGTGAAACTAATTCATGTCACTTGGAGGAAGTGGGGGGAAAACTATTAGCCCTGTCTTGTAGGAAAACAGGGAAAGAAGTGGCCATCATCTGCCTTCTTTAATCTACTGCCAATATATTAAACCAATAACTGCCTACAGCACCACTTTATGTTTGGCATTTGCTATATTCCCTTCCTTTCCAAAATCTTTTAAGAAAAATTTTTGAAGATGATGGAATATATGTCTCTGCATGCAGGCCTGCTTTAACGCAGAAGGCAAAGTAAACATCAATAAGAACCCTTACCAGAATAAGTTTACAACTGCAAACAATCAATTTGCCAGTTAAATCTTGTTACTTCAGCCACAGCAACTGGCAGTACGCTCCCTGCTTGACACATTCTACACAGCAAATCAGACAGATCAGTTTTTACAGGCGAGCCTCTCAGAAGTTCATGGTAATGTAGTTCACATGCAGTCATGTGAAGCTACCCTAGAATCAGAAGACCTGAGTATGAAGGAAAGTGTTGCAGCATATTCTGTGAGTTCAGTGACAGGGAAAGACTCAGCTGCTCTTCAGGTTGCTTCACAGTACCTTTCATGGATCTCTGGCATTTCAGGATGCTTGTGGGCATCCACTAGGAACATGATTCAACTGCACACAGATCTGTGTTTGAAAGAAGTTCTATTAAAACAGAGTTGAAGCACAGTGTCACTGAAGAGGCATGTGTTTCATCTCCTATTGTTTGATATAATTAAGGGATGGGGAAACAAAAAGGCCTCTGCACATTTAATATATGCCATTATGTCATCTAGTTGCATGTTTGCTAGAGGTTTACTTCATTTGGCCTGAATATAAACTTGGAAGAACTTCAGGTTCTTTTAATGGTAATGATCCAGTTCCTGTAAGTAGAGTCAAGTGAAAAAGCATAGCATTGCAAAACTTAAACAGCAAGAGTACAGATTTCTCTTCAATGAGAGCTTAAGCTTCACCCTGCATTAAACTTTGTACAGTACTTGTTGACAATGGCTTGCTCTTCCTCCAGACTGTCCTGCTGGTTCTGTAAGCCTATTTCAGCCAAGAGGCTGCAACAGTGCAGGTAACACACATCTTGTTGCACCTGGGTTTTGAAAACAAGTTGCAAGTGCACTTGAGACCAATTATGACCTTTCCAGGTGCCAACTTGTACTACAAAGTCTTATACAAAGAGTGATATTTTAAAAAAAAAAATTTTTTTTGTTTAGTGTAGACTTCTTGATCAGAGCATTTTTCCAAAACTAAAGATAAATTAAGAGAAAACTCACAAAAAACATTCAAGAGACACCCAATTCTGTTTCAAACCTCCACTAAGAGCTTGTAGAGCCATTCAAGTACAAAGGAAGAATGAGCCTACAGTGCCCTCAAGTGTGAGGGGATGTGAAGTGGAAGAAGTCTGGAGATCTACTAGGAAGATAAAAGCTCTCAAGCCTTCAGAAAGGACCCTCACTGAAGAAAAGTGTGCCTACTTGTACTGCTGTACTTACGCATTATGGACACACTATGTACTGTGATATGAACAGGTGCAACTAACAAACGACAAAATATCTCCACTTCCAACGGCCTTTTCAAACGCTTGCAAGCTGGAGGTTTCCTGTTCATTCACACCAGAAGAACACAACAAAAGCAGTTTAGTTATCTAGTGTAGAAGCCTATAAATGGCATTTACAGGAAAAAGTATCTAAGTGGAAGGTCAGATTTTACACTGTACAGACAAGTCCAATGATGCTCAAGACAACACCACTTCCTCAGTGTCTGAATCTCTTAACAAAGATCATACTTCAATCTATCACCAAGGAACACAAAAGTTATATTTACAATAGTTATACAAAAATTGAGGAGGGTAATGTACCTTAACAAGCATTCACAAAAACCCGCAAGTCAAGTTGGAAGCTATTTAAATGAGCCAACAGGAAGGAACGAAGACAGGAGTACATCTTAAGTCCCATCTCTCATTGTACTAGAGCTTTTGTGCCCACCACCAAAAGGCATCTGCATTCAAGATCACAACCTCAAGCCCAGAGACTGGCTTTCTCACCTCAGCAGTTAGATCACTTAAACAAGATAGAGGCCAAGTTCAAGTCATTAGTACGCTTGAGGTTTTCAGTTTCTCCTCTCTAAACAACAAAGTTAAGGTACTTAATGATGGCAACACTGTCAGCATTTCCAACTGCACTAGTCCTGCTCCCACATCCAATCCTTAAGGTGTTCACTAGCCCAGAAATGGGAGCAAAAGCTAGTCCAATTCTCTCATCTTGAGAGCCTAGGCATGTAAGAGGCATGACTTTGAACCACCTCAGGCAGAAAAGGGCGCTGAACCTGGAGTCCTCACTCTTTGGGAATGTTCTAACCACAAAGCTATTACTCAGGGGTGGGAGGGGTAGCTCCGGTTTGTTTTGTGCAAAGCCCATCTGATAGGTCTTCTATAAACATGCTCCGAGAACATCATGTTCTGCTCGCGCTCAGAGAAGATAGAAGGGAAAACATTTAATCTCTGGATCCAGAGTGAGCTTAAGCATTAGGTGTGGTCTATTGCCCGATTGCAAAACTGTAACACTGAACCACTCTTAGGCATGGCTGAACATCTGATGAGGTTCTGCCTAGCTGCTCACTGACTTTAAGTAGAGGGTTAGAAGGATCGTGAGAGTTGAAGCTCTGAGTTGAGGCACAAACATGAGCTTTCTGAACTCAGCTACAGTCTCTGGACTGCACAATTGTCTTTCAGCGACTTAGTTAAAATTAGGACCTTTGTCTTGCTTAATAATTATACAGGCCAGAGGAATCCCTGTGCTGCTGACTGTAAGCACCACAAATCATAAGATACCTTATTCCATTTCCCCAAAAAACCAAACAAACAACCCCTGTAGTATAAAAACATCAAGTTTGAGAAGCAAAGCATTCTGATGCTAGGAACTACCAGAAGCTGGGTTTACCTAGATAATTCCAACTTTCAAGTTTACTTTCTGCTATACCAAAAACTCTGTTAGGGTTATGTCTTCCTTCAGCGACATCTGTTGCAGAAACTCACCTCTCTTATTGCTACTGTTGAGCTCTGTATCACACAAAACGCAGTGACAAACTGGCCAATGAAAATACTGCATAGTAAACTGTCACAATCATGACGTAAATATACATTAAGTGCCTGAATTACCATTCAAATAATCTGTAGGAGGCTATCCAAAGCATACTCAGAGCCGTAAGTAGTACAGTATTGCATCTGAAAATGCCTCAGAGATACAAGCTGCATACATATAGTAAAGGAGTTGAAACAATTTACAAAAGTATTTTCATCTGACTAAGAGGCCACAAACTCCAATACTCTTTGCCCCCCTCCTCTTCTTTGATTAGAAATACCATCCATATTCTAATGCATTACAGCCTGGCAGTGAACTTCCAGGGATACATGTGGTCTGTTGGGTCATTGCTGGGGTTGAATCCAGTAGTGCACTCTTCCAGCTGGGGGAGGCCTTGCCACCAAGTCATACAGCAGGAGAGAAACTAAAATCCAGTACGGCAAAAAGGGAGTTTCACCATGCAGGGTCCCTTTTAGCATGCCTGAGCAAGTCCTTTGTAATGGACCACAGTCACAGAGCACGTGTGGCCCACCAATGATAAAGAATAATCTTTTCCACTATGGACAATAAACAGTATTGAAGTAGATTTTTTCAAAACTCAGCCTGGACAATTCAGTATTTTTTGTCTGCTTGTAATAGAAAAAAAATAAAGTAGCAAACAGCTACACTACCACGCTACACATGATTTTACTTTATAATCTACTTCAGTAGAACAATCTGTTTCATTCTGGAGACAGCTTGAACATATTCTTTAGTTAAGTTTTGTTTAATATGAGCTGACAAGTCTCAAAATATCAGCCCTCTCCCCTCAACTAGAAGCCACTCTTTTTTATTCTCTCAACTTAGAAAATCAGCTAGCTGTTAGATGCTAATTTAAAATTCTTCATTAGTGAACTCATAATTAAAGTTAGGAGTTCTTCATCTAAATTCTCAAACAATTTAATTTCCCTCACTTGCTATATCCTTCGGATGACTATTTTCTCCTAGTACCTGTGCAAGTATTTTCTGATTAGATTGGGTAAGGTCTATGCCATGGTTAGCAAAGAAGACATCATCATACATATTCAGAAGACTGATTTCCTTCACAAACCTGGGGTTTTGACCCCAACTGTTCCAACCATTAAAACATCACTATAGCTGAAGAGGAGGGGTTTTTTTTGTTCTTTTTTTTGATATGTGGGAATGTGTGTCTCCTGTATTTAGAAGAGATGAGTTCTTGCTATATGTGCGTTCTTTTGTCTCATTTTGATGCAAAGTCTCAATTAACACCACTGAGATCAAATTTGGGAGGTTTCAGTTGACGATAAATTCCTTATAAAACTGATATATAATGAACACCAGGAATTAAAACAGAAATAGGCATGAAGCTTGAATATAATGGTGAAACATTCATAATTAACATATGAAGTGCTACAATGATCTGCTTCACCTATTATCATAAAATTTTGTAATCACGCATGCTCCTCTTTTCCCTTCGGCACGACTGTAGCACTCATCACTGCTTTCATATCTAGGTAGAGAAGTCAGTTACAAGTATATAATTTTTAAAGAAAAATTACGATATCACCACCACCAAAAATTACCTAGAAAAACACCCCATCTCCAGAAGCTTTCAGGCTGCTACTCTGTAACCAGAAATAGCACAAGGCAATAAGTTAAGGACAAAAGTTTCATTTTACAATAGGTCTCAATTCAGTGATGTTGCTTCAAACAAATCAAAACCTGGAAATAAAATGAGACGTGAAGTCTCCCCCAAGTGTTCCTTCAAATTCACTACATCTTCCTGCAGCGAGTGCATCAGCTTCAATTCATTTAGATCACCTACACATTCAAACAAACCTGGGAAGTAACAGCAGGATATGGATACTATCCAAAGAAAACTGTTTGCTCCAGTACAGTCAGGGATATAAAAAACTGCTATTCCTGTCTCCAAGAAGCCTGGCAGAGCTGAACTGTAACAGGCTGTTGTCTCAAGACTGTTACCTATTGTCAGACCCTTTCCATGTGGAATTCTGGGAAGCATGCACAAGAGAGCAAGAGTTTGCTTAAGCTATTAACTGTAAGAACTGGCATGGACTATTATCTGTTTTCTGCTATGGCAACAGGCACACATGGTAGCCCACAATCAATGAGCCAGTTTGGTTTTGGAAACACTGCAGCTGCATTCATATCACATTACATTTTACCTCCTAGACCCTGCTAAAAGGTACACCACCACACAAACAGAGATGGTACTGTGCTTCTAGGCTCAATAAGGCACATCCAAAACCTCCTTCCTACATCTCTCTACTTGCAATGTAACTTCTCAGATTACAGGAGAACTGACCATCAGCTTGGCACAGTGGTCACAAGCCTTGCTGTTACAAAAGGTCCAGGAATCCTGAAGGAAACACAATTGTTCATAATAAAAAGTAGTAATAATGTTTTGAAATGGAATCTTGCAGCAAGGTATCAAGATGCTTTTGGACAAAACAGCCAGCACACAACCTCAGTCCTGCAACATGCATACGCCTCACTTTACTGCACATGAGCACTCCTGTTCATAGAATCATTTGGTAGGAAAATACCTCCAAGATCAAGTCCAACCATACCTGTCCCCTTATTAAACCATGTTCCTAAGAAACTCATCTACCCGCCTTTTAAACACCTCCAGGGATGTGACTCAGTCACCTCCCGGGACAGCTGTTCCAATGCCTGACCAACCTTTCAGCGAAGAAATTTTTCCTAATGTCTAGTCTGAACCTCCCCTGGTGCAACTTGCAGCCACTTCCCCTCATCCTATCACTTGTTACTTCGGAGGAGAGATCAGCAAGTAAGACCTCAAGTAAGAAAAAGAAAAGGAGGGTCATTGTAGTGGGAGACTCCCTTCTGAAAGGAACGGAGGGCCCTATTTGTAGGATGGACCCAACTCATAGGGAAGTCTGCTGCCTTCCCCAAGCCCGGGTACACGACATCGCCAAGAGACTCCCGGACCTAATTAAACCCTCTGATTATTACCCGCTTCTGGTGGTACAGGCTGGTAGTGATCAACTAGCGAAAAGAGGGTCAAGGGTAGTTAAAAAGGAACTCCAGGAGCTGGGACGGTCAATAGATAGGGCAGGAGCACAGGTGGTGTTCTGTTCAGTTCCACCGGTGGCAGGGATGGATACAGACAGGAATAAGAGAATATATGCAGTTAATAAATGGCTTAGGGGCTGGTGCCGGCAGAGGAATTTTGGGTTCTTTGATCATGGGGAAACCTTTACAGCACCTGGCCTGCTTGACCCAGATGGGTCTCGTCTAACTCCAAAAGGTAAGAGGATCCTAGCCCAGGAGCTGGCAGGGCTTGTTGAGAGGGCTTTAAACTAGGCATGACGGGGGAGGGGGGAGTTACTAGGCTCACCAAAGATGTTACCGTGGAGGATGAGCCATCTCAAAGGGGGCTGTCAGTAACCCAACTGAAGTGCATGTACACAAACGCACGCAGTATGGGAAACAAACAGGAGGAGCTAGAAGTCTTGGTCCAGCAGGAGAGCTATGATATAGTTGCTATCACGGAAACGTGGTGGAACGACTCTTATAACTGGAGTGCTGCCATGGAAGGCTACAGGCTCTTAAGGAGAGACAGGCGTGAGAAGAGGGGTGGAGGGGTGGCCCTCTACACTAGGGAAACCCTGGATGCTATTGAAGTAGAGATCGGTGATGACCAGGTTGAGTGTCTATGGGTAAGAGACAGAGGGGCAGTCAGGTCTGACCTCCTGGTTGGAGTGTGTTACAGACCACCCGACCAAGAGGAGGATTTGGATCTTCTGTTGTTTAAACAGCTGGAGGATGCCTCTAGATCGGCTGCCCTTGTTCTTTTAGGAGACTTTAACCTTCCAGATATCTGCTGGAAACTTAACACTGCTGAGAGGAGGCAGTCCAGGAGGTTCTTAGAGTGTATTGAGGACTGCTTTTTGTCACAGCTGGTGAGTGAGCCCACCAGGGGTGAGGCTCTGCTTGACCTGCTGTTTACAAACAAAGAAGGGCTGGTGGGTGATGTTGTTGTCGGAGGCTGTCTGGGGTGTAGTGATCATGAGATAACTGAGTTCTCTCTGAACAATGTAATAAGAAAAGCCAGGAACAGAACATCGATGCTGGACTTTTGGCGGGCAGATTTTGGATTATTTAAGGAACTGGTCAGGAAAGTGCCCTGGGAAATAGCTCTTAGTGGCAAGGGGGTCCAGGAAGGCTGGATGCACTTCAAGAATGAAATCTTGAAGGCGCAGGAGCGGGCTGTCCGCATGTGTTGTAAGAAGAGTCGTAGGGACAGACGGCCAGCCTGGATGAGTAGGGAACTTCTGAAGGAACTAAGTAAGAAAAAGAGGATGTATCATCGTTGGAAAGAAGGGGATGTAAGCCACGTCATGTTCAAGGATGTTGTTAAGTCATGTAGGAGGAAAATCAGGGAAGCAAAAGCCCATCTGGAGCTCAAATTGGCCACTTCTGTTAAGGACAATAAGAAGAGTTTTTATAAATACATCAATGGCAGAAAGAAGGGTGGCAGCGACCTCCACTCCTTGTTGGATGTGGAGGGAAATATAGTAACCAAAGATGCAGAGAAGGCTGAGGTACTTAATGCCTTCTTTGCCTCAGTTTTTAACAGCAAAGATGTCAGCTTGCTTGACAGTTGGCCCTCTGAAGTGGTTGATGGGGGCAGGGTGAAATATGGCCCTCCTGCAATCCATGAGGAGGAAGTTAGAGACCTGCTGAGCCACTGGGACCCTCATAAGTCCATGGGGCCAGATGGGATCCATCCTAGGGTGCTGAGAGAGCTGGCGGATGAGCTTGCTAAGCCGCTCTCCATCATCTTTCAGCAGTCCTGGCTCACTGGAGAGGTCCCGGAAGACTGGAAGTTGGCCAATGTGATGCCCATCCATAAGAAGGGCCGTAAGGATGATCCAGGTAATTACAGACCTGCCAGCCTGACCTCGGTCCCAGGTAAAATAATGGAGAAGATAATCCTGGGTGAAATCATGCGGCACCTGCAGAACGGTCAAGAAATCAGGCCCAGCCAGCATGGATTTAGGAGGGGTAGGTCCTGCCTGACCTACTTTTACGAACCTGATCTCCTTTTACGACCATGTGACTCGCCTGGTGGATGAGAGGAAGGCTGTGGATGTGGTATACCTGGACTTCAGCAAGGCCTTTGACACTGTCTCCCACAGTAGACTCCTAGGGAAGCTGGCAGCCCGTGACCTAGATGGGAGCACTCTGTGCTGGGTTAGGAATTGGCTGGATGGCCGAGCCCAGAGAGTGGTGGTGAATGGTGTCTCATCCAGTTGGCGGCCGGTCACCAGTGGTGTCCCCCAGGGATCGGTATTGGGTCCTGTCCTGTTTAATATCTTTATTGATGATCTGGATGAGGGGATTGAGTCCATCATCAGCAAGTTTGCAGATGATACCAAGCTGGGAGGAAGGGCTGATCTGCTAGAGGGTAGGATGGCCCTACAGAGGGACCTGGACAGACTGGAGAGCTGGGCTGATTCTAATGGGATGATGTTTAATAAGTCCAAATGTTGGGTACTTCATTTTGGACACAACAATCCCATGCAGAGCTACAGACTGGGGACAGAGTGGCTGGAGAGTAGTCAGGCAGAAAAGGACCTGGTAGTGCTGGTGGACAGGAAGCTCAACATGAGCCAGCAGTGTGCCCAGGTGGCCAAGAAGGCCAATGGCATCCTGGCCTCCATCAGGAATAGTGCAGTAAGCAGGACCAGAGAAGTTATCGTCCCCCTGTACTCGGCACTGGTCAGGCCTCACCTTGAATACTGTGTACAGTTCTGGGCCCCCCAGTTTGGGAAGGATGTTAGGATACTGGAATGTGTTCAGAGGAGGGCAACGAAGATGGTGAAGGGGCTGGAGCACAAGCCCTACGAGGAGCGACTGAGGGAGTTGGGGCTGTTTAGTCTGGAGAAGAGGAGGCTCAGGGGAGACCTCATTGCTCTCTACAACTACCTAAAAGGAGGTTGTAGTCAGGCAGGGGTTGGTCTCTTCTCTCAGGTGACCAGTGGCAGAACCAGAGGGCATGGACTCAAGCTTCGTCAGGGAAAGTTTAGGCTTGATATGAGGAAAAAGTTCTTCACGGAAAGGGTGATTGGCCATTGGAATGGGCTGCCCGGGGAGGTGGTGGAGTCACCGACCCTGGAGGTGTTTAAGGGGAGACTGCATGAGGCACTGAGTGCCATGGTTTAGATGATGGGTTGGTGTTAGTGTTGGTGTTAGTGTAGGGTTATAGGTTGGACTTGATGATCTCAGAGGTCCTTTCCAACCTTGTGATACTGTGATACTGAGCACCCACCTCGCCACAACCTCCATTCAGGTAGTTGTAGACAGTGTGATGAGGTCTCCCCTCATTCTCCTCTTCTCCAAGCTAAACAACCTCAGTTCCCTCAGCTGCTCCTCATAGGGCTTGTTCTCCAGCCCCTTCACCAGCCTCGTTGCCCTTCTCTGGATGTGCTCCAACACCTCAATGTCCTTCTTGTAGCGAGGGGCCAAAAACTGAACACCAGTACTCCAGGTGCAGCCTCACGAGTGCAGAGTACAGGGGCACGATCACCTCCCTTGTCCTGCTGGCCACACTGTTTCTGATACAGACCAAGATGCCATTAGCCACCTGGGCACACTGCTGGCTCATACTCAGCCGCTGTCAACCAACAAATTAATTCAGGACTGCTCCCACTAATAACAATCAGCAGTTGTGATCTTTTTTCAGGATGTCAAATTGTCCATTACACAGATGT
Organism: Tapera naevia; assembly: GCA_033556795.1. Taxonomy (NCBI): domain Eukaryota; kingdom Metazoa; phylum Chordata; class Aves; order Cuculiformes; family Neomorphidae; genus Tapera; species Tapera naevia. Next base: position 457,347 of record JAUMJJ010000406.1, read on the forward strand.
TTAATGAACCAATTGGTTTATTTTTCACCCATAATTCTTTCATCATCAGATGGTAATAATGTAACTACCCTCAATTATCAGCTCACACTGCAAATGTGACGGTAGGTGGCCACAATACTACTGCTGAGAAAACAAATATTCCAATATTAAAAGCTTCAGGGGAAAAACAAACAAACAAACAAAAAGCTATCCACAACTTCTAATTAAACAGATTTGTTTAATATCACAATAAGGGACACAGGGATACAAACTTCTAATCTGAATAAAGAAAAAAATTCTTTGCCCTTGTGGCACAAGAAAATTCTGAACTATTTGTGTAGCACAACATAATTTCTTATTTTCTTTTCCCTCTCCAAAAAAGATCCAAGTAGCTGAACTTTAAACAAGCTATATAAACACGTACTTCATGCTTGTTTTCTGACGTTAACTTATTTAGAAGCGTTCTAAAAAAGAAACAGGCGATAAATACTGACTATTATGACTGGCAAATTTTTTTAACATATTCCAGTCTTTGCCAAAATCTTTGTTTAGATCACCTCATTAACTTAAAAGCTGTATTACAATGTACTTAGTTGCGTAAAAGCCTTCACCCTGTCTCAGGGGCCCTTAGAAATTTACACACTGCTTTAGCTTTAATATAAAGCACTTTTGCACTGAGGCAAATGAATTGCACAGCAGCTGGACAATACGTACTTTTTCCTAACTTGAGGAAGCTTTAAGACCTCATGCACTCACTTCTCCATGTGACATCTTGTCAATAAGCAAGACCTCCAGGACCAAGTTAGGTCTCTTATTTGAGATGAGGCAGACCAGGCTTCAAATTGCAGTTCAGTCCAGATCCCACTGCTATTTCAAAATGAAATAAATAATACTTGGCTTAAGAGTTCAGAGTTAGTTCTTTGTTAGATTGCCTGCCTCTTACCATATTGTATATACTTTATAACAACTTACAGCACAAGGTTTTTCCCATTTGATTTCTGGTTACATTTCTTGGAAGTTTTGGACAACAAAGGAACTGGATTGTCTACTACTAAATTTGCTGAAGTTATGAAAACACTCATATGATGATACAGATTTGTATGTTTGTTTCTGTTACAGAATCAAGAACGTTATCTCCTTACAGCTGCCTCAATCAACTATCTATAAAGAAAAAAAAATCTGAGTTGTTTTGTTAAAGAATTGAAATACATGGTATTTTGGAAGAATAATAGCATAGCCAGTTAGTGTCCTAACAGATCTGGCATCAAATGAACTGCTTTCATCAGCAGCAAGTGACAGAAGATCTGTCTCTGTTCCAAACTGACCCTCTAGACAGCATGGTAGATCAAAGCCCACTATGAATTCCTATGCTTTAACCTATATAGTTCCATTCAGTTCAGCACTAGAGCAACCAAGGCCAGACTGTTACATCCAAGGGTATAACTCACAGCATTTTTACTTGACGAATCTAGAAAATGTTTTGTAGCAACCCAGAAGAATATCTTCCTCTCTAGCCCACCCCTCCACAACAACAAGTTGTTTAGCAAGTGCACTGAAACATTTTTTAAGCCATTCCAGTGCCAAGAACCTGCATGGCCAGACAGTTTTCTGCTTTGGCTGGACTTCTACTGCCATAGCAAAGGTCACTCTGTCAGATTACCATTCTGCCATCTGGCCCACTTGATGTCTCAACCAAGACAGCATTTTGCCAACTTCTATGTGCAAATAGGAAATACTATTAGGCAAAATATTAGTACTGAAGAATCTCCATGTACAGACCAGACTTCATCACACAGGATAGAAAAACAAGCAGGTTATATTAGCAAAGGATGACCTGGAATAAGTTTGCACCAAAGCCCCATCTTCAGCACAAGGTGGTAGACTCTCACTGAAACGTACTGCTTTGGCGCTCCCCCTCCAGCATTGCTGAACAAAGTGCAAATGCGATTACAATTGCCAACTGAAACAGGCCGTTACAAACTAGAGTTAAATGGGGCTGGCACCAAAAAGTTGGTTGTCATTGCTGAATTGACAGATTTGCAGCATTAGTCTGGTTTATCAAGAAGATGTAAGCACTGTGGCATCTGAGTAACGAGCTCTAAATAACAAAGGTCCCAAACAGTCCCCAGATAGCACACGTCATTTAGGCCTAAAATTAAGATGCGATGTTACAAGGGATTGTGGATATGTCTACATTTTGCCCATTAACTTCAAAGAAAGCTTCTCTAATAGGTATTTACAAGGACCCTCAGAAATTTCTAAATTGTCCAAATTCTTCCTCCACAGTTATGTGAGTCTAGATTGACAGCAGGTTTTTAATTTATAGTTAACTATCAATTTTGTAAGAAAAAAAATATTTTGACCCACATTTGACCTTAATGCCATTTCTGTTTATTTAAATAACACTGTTATATGTGTCACAACACATTTGAAAGTCTACCAATATTAAAAATTAAAATCCAAGAATCTTCACTTCCTGACAACACACTAACTGGAAGGAAGGACTTTTTCCCTCGCTTCATACACAAGTTATTCCTCAATATAGAACAATTCTTCCATCTGGTCTGCTCCCTACATAAAATCTGATGATACACCTCAGGAGACATGGTTATCATAGAATCAGAATGGTCTAGGTTGGAACGAACTTTAAAGATCATCCAGTTCCAACCGGGGACACCTCCCACCAATCCAGGCGGCTCGAGGCCCCATCCAACCTGGCCTTGAACACTTCAGGGAGGGGGCATCCACAGCTTCCCTGGGCAACCTGTGCCAGTGTCTCATCACCCTCAGCGAGAAGAATTTCTCCCTAATGTCTAATCTCAGTCTTCCCCCTTCCAATTTAAAGCCATTCCCCCTTGTCCTATCACTACTTGCCCTTGTAAAAAGTCCCTCCCCAGCTTTTCTACAGCCCCTTTCAGTACTGGAATGCCACTATAAGGTCTCCCTGGAGCCTTCTCTTCTCCAGGCTGAACAACCCCAACTCTCTCAGCCTCTCCTCATAGCAGAGGTGCTCCAGCCCTCTGATCATCTTCGTAGCCCTCCTTTGGACACATTCCAACAGTTCCATATACTTCTTACATTGGGGATTCCAGAACTGGGCACATAATACTCCAGGTGGGGTCTCACGAGAGTGGAGTAGTGGGGGAGAATCATCTCCCTCAGCCTGTTATCTTTAAACAGACAATTTGTGAGTGTACATCTAGGGAAATCCTCAGTTTCCGAACGTCATCAATAACTGGTTGATAGGATAGTATTGAAATCCAAATTTATTCTTTGTAAAGTGCTTTGGGTTTTTTTAACCTAAGGACATCTTCCCAAGTATTTTTTTTTAAGCAACGCATTTTTGATGGAACAGTGGGTCACTCAGCTTCCATATGACATATTCAGAAGAATCTTCCTAATCATCTTAGCATGTTTATATGCACATGCATGAAGATTTATTACTACTGGGAACAACTTCTGAGCCACGTGGCTACAGAAGATCTGAGATACAGGAATTGTACCTTCCCCCTACACGTGCATATCTGTGATACATTGCACTGCAGAACCATCTAGTGTAGACCTCTGTCTCAGAGAAGAGGAACAGAGGTGTACAGTCTATCACTATAATATTATTTTTTGCACTGGAAGTGCCATGAAGCAGCCATATTTTTCGCTGCACTTAGCAGTAAGGATTTGTACCGTCAATTCAGAGTGTACAAAGACTCTGCTTCCCCCAGGTCTCTTTTACCAGTGTCAACAAACATACTACCCAGCTCTAAAAAGTAGAAAAAACACAAAACAGTTTGTGCTTCAGTTTCAGGTATTCACTCAATGCATAAGCTCTAAAGAGTTAACCAGCACCTTTAGAATCTAGAAGTTCAAGATACCTTTTGTATCACAATGTAAAATATCCTCTCCATTAAAAAACCACAGCTTTCATTTTTAGAGAAACTTTACCCAACAACTTGAATCCTTTTAACTGAAAGGCCAGACACCAAGTAATGAAAGACAAGGCAACATCTGACCTTCCCAATTCACACACACTCTTCTTCTGACTGATGGCAGGCATCAGCCAAGCAGAGTTGCCATATTCTGAAGAGTTAGAAAAGCATAATGCTAGAAGCCCAGATACCAATATGCCTTTAAAAACCAGACAAAAACACTTCCATTTGGCTGCTTTTCCTGTGTCCTGGAACACAACAGCAGCAATAAAAATGTCAGAATTAAGATTCTTTTATAGAACACTAACTTATACATTAATCTCTAGGTAAATGTAAGCAACTGTTATAAACATAGCCATTTGGGGGTTTTGTTTGTTTGATTTTAAAGTAATCTAGGTAAAGTTGCAGTGCTTCTAAAACCATTTCTCTAACACAAGGAGGACAGACAGAATAGACACATACAAAGTTAGCGCAAATACTGAAAGCAATCTTGTCCTGATAAGGACTTATTTTCATAACATGATGAATTCCAGAAAATGTTACATGCATGGCAGCTGCCAGCTATTTAGTACTGCTAAAGGACAGAAGTCTGCACTCAGCATTCATTGGAAATTCAGAGAAACAGAAAGTTTAAGAAAAGATTTTTCCTTTCTTCAGTCTTTCTTCTACATGGAAATCAGTGCAAATCTAGATTAGAAATAGAATTTAAATAAATGGAAAATCCAAACAAACAGTTTAATCTGGGTGGAATGTGCTATTGGCAAACAGACTGCATTTTAAAGCTACAAGTTTTGTTGCATCAAAACACCAGCAATAGTGGAAGCTCAGAAACAAGCTGCAATGGAAAAAATCGTTCAGAAAAGAGGTTCCTCTCTCCTTCAAAAAATAAAAACCAAACAGGAAAGGCTTTAGAGCTTTAAATAAGATCCATTTTCAAGTTTGCTCCTTCTTCGAACAAATATCACATTTTACTCTCTTTTGAGTTAAGGAATTCTTAACTAAAATACCTAATTCAGAAGAACAACACTTCAAAAAAAAATTTGATAACAAGCAAGAATATCCCAGGGAGAAAAAATTAACTAAGCTCACCTCAGAAAGCACAGAAAGTGAAGAAAAGTTACAATTCCTAATTAGTTTACAGTAAAAAAAACAACCACATGTTTTCAGAAGCACTGTGCTTTTCTTCTAGCACAGTGCCTGGATTGAAATTGAGTTCTTGTAGTTGCACAGAAGGAAGACACGTATCAGATTGCATGGCATAAATAGCCATATGCATTCTAGCATCACCCTCTATTTTTAAAATACCAGCCCAGCGTATTTTGGTGTAGCATTTGGGTACTAGTACACAACACTCGCTGATACTTTTGACCCAAAATTACTTGAAAGAATAAGTTTGGTCTCCTACAAAAAGCTAGAGTAAGGAAAATGGTTAATTTTTTACTAGAGTTTAAATAGAACTAAACCAGTTCACCTTCCCAACACAACTTTTGGCAGCAATGTAACCTAAGTTTTCCAGAAGAAAACACAAAGAAAAAAGAATAAGAGTCACTGGAAACATCAAGAAAGTGGTAAACAAAAGAAAAGCCACCACTTAAATTTTGGATTTAATTCATGCATGTATGTCCAAGCAAAGATTTCCATGTTTCACTTGATTTTTGGAGAGAGAGCCAAGCTTTTTTTTTTCCACACACACCCCCACCCTTAAACTGTAAACAACTTACTGGAATAGAAAACCATACTGACAGTAAACCATATTTTTGGAAATTTAAACACTCAGTGTCCACAGGAAAATATACTCAAGCTTTCAAAACTATTTTTCTGTCCCACAGTGGTATATTCAGTACTTTTCCACTATGTTTATTTTGAAAGGATAAACGCTGACCTGAAGAAAAATTCAGGAGTAGGATGACAAAACAGCAAGTATTTCTTCAATGCTCACTTTCCACTTGTCACAATAAGACAATGTCATTTTCTCCTAAACAACGTACTTTGGTCAAGTTAATGGAAGATGTATTATCTTACACAACCTAGGAGTCCGTACTCTTTTTTTCCACTTAATACTTTGCATATTGTATGCTGATTTCTAAACCTTTCCAAATTCTTAGTGCTTTTTACTTTGATTGAACATCTCCTCGAGATGCATAAAATTTCTCCATATGTGAGCAAAAAACATCCAAAATGCATGCTAACACCCCAAAATGAGGACAGTTATTAACATACTAAATGGGTAAAAAAAATTACATTTTTTTAAAAAAACAGAAGTTGAGTTGACTTTCTGGCAACTTAAAGCAGAGAAGAACTTTTAGCAAATCAATGTAGAAAGAGTAAGGATCACTGCTACCCACACACCATTAGTATCAGAGTGAGAAAAGTAGTTTAAGATAATGGACTAAACTGGCAGCAGAATACATGAGTGTAGATTGGAAAAGATTGTCTCCAGCAATGAGATTAAAAGCCAAACCAGCTTCTAGAATCACCTCTCCAAAGACAAGCAGAAGGAAAAACAAAAAAAATATATATATCTAAAACAGAGCTCATGTGACTTAGCAACTGATAGATCAGGAGAACAGATGCTGTTATTTACAAAATGCATTCGAGCTGAAGCATTTCTGGTTTCTGCAGATGTCTAGATATTGATTCCTATGAAAAAAATCAGGAAACAAACCTCTTTTTACGTAAGCCAGCAACGCACACCGGACAGTTGCTTACCTAGATAGTAAATAATAAGAGATGAGGAAATGTTTGTGTTTGATTTCTTCAGGTTAAAGCATTTCAATGCACTCAAAAAATAAAAATCAACAAAGCAAATATTATCAAATGTGATTTTCACTCTTCAATTCTTTTGAAAATAAAAATTTTGGTTACGATGTCCTGAAAAAAATCAATTCAGCAGATTCATATAAACCCAAAAAATTACAGATCAAGTTACCTCAAGCAACTATAAGAAAATGCTGACTTAGCAAAGCTTATTTCCATGGCATACAGCTATCACAGAAAATCATGGAAAGGCTCCAAACACAGAAACAGCATTTAAAGTGACCCATATATCCTACTTTACATCACTGTTTTCAAGCAACTCTTTATTCCAACCAAAGACATTCTCAGACCCAGGCAACTCTGCTATTCACAAGCTCAACAAAAGGAAATTTCCCTTTGTCTCTCTCAACAGGCAGACTGAAGCCTCCAGAGAGGAGGCTGAAGGACACAGGAGTCAGAAAAGGCAACCTAGCCACTACTGGCAATTTAAGTTTCAAAAAAACACACTGACACCCCTGTTCAGAACATCACGTCAAGATTAGGATTCTCCCTTAACTTCTCCAGCCAGCGCCACCACACACATGATACAGACCCATCATCAGGACATGTTTGCAATAAATACTGTGGAGGTACAGTTCTTTTCATCAAGCAGAAGCTCTAAATAAGACCAATCATTGAAGTGCACCAGGTTATTACTTCAGTATGTCTCCCAATATTGAGAAGAGCATGAGTATTTGAATGCCACAGAAAAAAAACCAAAACCTAACAGCAATCGTGCAGGGTGAGGTGGACTTCAAAGGGAGCACCCTACAAGACATAATTAAACCCATTCCACTTAATGGCTGGAAGATACTGAACATACTTTTCTCTGAAGTGAACTCACAAAAAAGGGATGTTTTCTTTCCCTTTACATAAGAAACTGATGTGTGTATTGGCATCATGCAAGCAGACTAGTCAGCTTCCAGATGGATGAGATTCACCACCACCAGCGAGGATACTATATTTAAATTTGTAGGCTTGAACAGACTATAGATTTCATCTGAGACACCTTTCCATGGTGACTGACCAACAGTACACATCACAGGGGAACATCACTATCATGCAACAGGACACAGCCAAATTAACCGGGACAAAAGAAATCCCACAAGCAAACAGATCTGCCTAGCCACAGATTTCAAAGATCACTAAAGAAAGTTGCTTCTGTTGTGCAGCAAGGCTAAAAAGACTGAAGAACAAAAAACAAAACTGAAGACAAAGCTATGAAGTCATTTAGCAAAGATTACACCAAAAGAATATTAAGGATTTGAAAAAGTGAGCCAATCTCTGCCTACGGCTGCCTGAAAGGAGGCTGTGGCAGAGCGAGTGTTGATCTCTTCTCACAAGTGACAGGTGATAGGACAAGGGGAAATGGCTATAAGTTGCGCCAGGGGAGGTTCAGACTGGATATTAGGAAGAATTTCTTTATGAAAAGGGTGGTCAGGCGCTGGAACAGTTTGCCAAGTGAGGTGGTTAAGTCACCATCCCTGGAGCTGTTTAAAAACAGGCAGATGAGTTTTTGAGGACATGGTGTAGCAGAAGATGGGTACGGTTGGACTCAATGATCTCAAAGGTCCTTTACAACTGGAAGATTCTGTGATTCTTCTGTTATATCAGAGTCATGAGGATAAAACATTTGAGAGCAAGGAGCATATCTGAATTTCACTCTTACTACTCTGAACAAGCATGCACCACAGAGCTCAGACATGGTGCAAACACAAAGCAAAGAGAGAAATCTCTTGTGAGGAAAAAATCTAGCGATCAAACTGTAACCCCTTTAATCCTTTATGAACATACACAGGGGAACTACTACTTCCTCTCCTTGCAGAGGCTTTATTTGTACCACACACTGTGACAGAGGAAGAAGACAGGATGCCTGCTCTGGCTGTGACTAGAAGCCTTCCCGTCCTTTCTAGATGCTCATTTAATTTAAACTCATATAAGTATTTTGCCAGGATTTGGAAAGGTAAGGTATGCCATTCCACACACCCCACCAAGTAAGCTTAGGTCACAGGCAGTGCCCAAAGGCTGCAATATGAGAATATCTGGCTGCTCACATGACCCCTCTCTTATTACGCACCTTACAACCCCCTTCAAACTATGGGATTCTGTTAAATTTATCCTAGAGATCAGGCCTAAGAAAACAAGCAGGTACTCAAAATCCTCCCAAGCCCATCTGCTACTTTTCAGCAACAGACAGAGGTTCCAGACCCCAAGTTCCAGTGCTACATCCTCATAAATACAGTCTTGAAGATCAAAGGGAAAGCATTTGGAGGGTGCATCCCTCCAGCTGGTTAGAAACGCAGAAAAAGAAGCTGGATGGAAAAATCCACTTAGCAACATTCCGCCTTTCCCAGGGAGAGATCAAATATCATGCCACTCCTACCTGTTTAATAACAGCTTAGACTAAGAGTTCTATCAAGGAACACCACTGGAGTGCCTATGCCATTGCTTTACTATCCTGTCTATCCAAGGTCTTACTGGAATTTAGATCAACCTAATATTTGTTCTAGCTCATCTTTCCTTCCTCTTCATAGCAATCTTTTCATCCCCTCCACCCCCCACTTACTTGCGAACACATTGTCTTAGCCTCCTTTAAAGCTGACCGTACAACCAGAGGTTTGGAAGATAAGATACAATCTCCTATCAACTATTAACGTAATTTTAAGTTCTATGGCTGCTCTCCAGTACTCTTAACTCTCCATCCCAGCTTGTAATCTGCAATTCAACAAGTGCAAAACTTTGCTAATGAAGATCGTGCTGGACAGGACCTTGCAGAGTGTGTACCAAGTACTTACTATCTGACCTTGCTTACCTTCTAGGAAAAGTTTTTCATCTAACTTTACTCACTGCACAGTAGTTTCTAGATATTTTCTCAGTTTGTTAGCAAGAATATCATGTGAATACCAACATTATAGCATTTCTCTGCACCACAATATCTAATACTCCATCACAGAAGTAGAAATTCTGGATTTCAATAATTTACCCTGGCTAAGTCGTTTTCAGTTGTTGCTCGACTTCCTTTTCTAGATACTAGAAGTATGTATGAAGACTGCTCCAGCATTTTTTCTTTGAGCTGAAATTAAAATGCACCAGTTTCCTCTTCATCCCATTCTGCCTAGGCCATACTGAAAAGTATATACACCAGTATTAATATACATATAAAATGTATATATACATCAGTAAGAATACAGTAGTATTGTTTTCAACTTTACTACTTCCCTCCATTATCAGGTCTGAGATTGCTTCAGCTACATTGTCTGGGTTTTTTAAGCACCTCAGAATGAATTTTTTTAGGCTCTACCAGACTTAAAATCTGCTGCTTATCCAAGCAACCTACATTTTTTTCCCCTTGCACTACTTATGCTTTTATCTTGACTATTAACTACACTGGCTGGATTAGTCATTTCAAAGAATATTTCAATCACCTCAGCATTATCTGTTAATCCATTAATCTGTGGATCTCTTATTTTTTCCTTTCTTCCAACATCCCTTTTCGCTACACCTCACTATGAATTTGACTGTCTCACTTTTGTTCATGCATCTTCATGCACTTCATGTATATCTTCAGCAAGTTTCCCATTTTCTGTATGTTGCCTGTGTTTGTATCAATGAAGAGATCAACAGTGAGCAAAGTTCTTCCATTACTGATTTTCACTTCAATGAAAAGTGCTTGGTACTATAACATTATTTCTCAGAGGCTGAGACGGGCTTCTTTCTTCCTTACATTTATCCCCCAATCGAGCTTTACATGCCAGACTCTAAGCTTTTTGACATTTGTGGGGTTTATTCTGCTGTTCTGTCATTGCATATCCTGCGTAGGCCAATATCTTGAGGTCATTCCTGCAGAACCTGCCTCCCACCTACACACTCGCTGTTAATCTAAAAGGCTATTTTCATGAATTTACATACCTCAGCAGAGCAGTATGTTCTGCTCAGTCTTTTCCAAAAGGCATTGGATGGTTATGAGAGATTTTAACTAGCAAATCTCATACTTTAAATTCTTTTTCTCCAGCTACTGACATATACCTTGTATTTATATCCCAGTCACATAGATCTAATTGATATGATAGAGGCAGGGTAAAACACTTTTAATGATCACATGTTAAGACTTTCCACTGCTGTTCATTCCCCATATAGTTGTATTGGCCTGTGGACACCTACCATACTAGGTGGAAAGACCTGCTATTCTGCAAGGTCGTAAGCAATATGCTATAAATATGTACAAAATACCACATATGCAAGAAGTCATAAAAAAGCTGTGATGTATTTGTGTCTTTATCTCAAAAAACACTCATCAAACATTTTGATACACAAACATTCAAACTCTTTTCATTTGATTAAAGCACTGCAATTGAAATATCTTTGATGTAATTTAAAAAACATATTTGTGATCTTGCTTTTAGGAATAAAAGCAAGGAAGTCCAAATTAGAAAGAAAGGGGCTAGCTTGATGACACTATCTTTGTAATAATTCTTGCAAAACCAACTCATCTAATCTAAATGAGAAATTACATATATTCTCTTAGGCTAAAAAATATGTTATTATACATTTATAAATATATATAGTCTACAATAAAAACTCTTTATCCTGAACACATGTCAAACCCACAAGAATTTACATTAAGCAAGAATTTATTTTATAGACTCTGATACAGGCAATACTACTTATTAATAATAATATTAATAATACCATCTATTAATAGCATAGAACCAAGTTGCACAGTTAGGATTCCACCATATTTCAGAGGAATTTTTCTCCAGGGGAAAAAAAAAAAGCGACCATAACAAAGGCAGGCTCAGAGAGATGTCATGCTGACACAAGCTGCTGCCAAGCCTGCAGCTGACACCAGCCATATAACATATTCTATCAGCTTGCTTCAGACACAGAGCTGCAAAAACACCAACAGTATAGTTGCTCATGCCTAAATATTCGTTGATGACCCTAAATGGCAAGAAAGCTATTTCTTTTGGGGGCTAGTGCCATCAAACCATACTGAAAATTCAAGTCTCTTGATTTATTTGCTGATCTACCATGGATGCAGGGCAAAAAGATGAAGAAAGCATATTTTACAACTCTCCACTTCATGGGGCGTAAGGGTTGGACGTGGAGTATGGGGAGTTGAAATCAGTCCAGGCTCAGACTGCTAGTCAGAGTTGGAGCATCCCACAGGAGAGAGAGAGAGAAGAAAGGCAGCATCAGGAGAACCTTTAGGTTCAAAGGTGCCTCTCCTGCCCTGGGCTCTATGTCATTTAATAACTTGGCAGAGAATAAGATTTAGGCAGCATAATGGTACATATTGCTGTGGACTTAAAAGATTGTTTCATATCCCAAAACAGGGAGATAAAGTATTACAAGTGAGTCCTTTGAGTACTGATACTATTCTGAATAGGATTTCACACTTTTATGTTACTAAGCTGTTTACCTTTAGAATCACTGCTGCAAGCCATGAGTTCTATGGGATAATTATATTTAATTTAACAGTTTGCTTTATCTACCATCTTCATTGCAGAGATTTGAATACCATTCCTCTTGGCCATGAAATCGACAGTAAACCATTTCACGCCTCACAATAGTCCACAGCATCCCAAATGGAATAGTTGGATTGGATTATTTCTTCTACAAATACAGATTCAAGATTACTATGAAAATTTTCATTTATGAGTACAGCCATAAGGATGAAGACTTGCCACTCTATATTCATAGAACATAAAATACATCTCGCAGATCTACTCCCTAAAAAAGCAGTTACAAGAGCAGCTTTTAAAGATTTCATTGATGTTGTATTTGATTTTATTTTGTTTAACTTGTTATTAAACTTTTACAGAAGCTTGTGTTTATCCAGTTAGTTTCATATCTGTTATACCATTCATATCTATTACTATTAGTCAACACAGCTAGGACTATGGGATTTGAACTTGCAATTGCTGTATCAAGATGGACTTAATTTCTGCCAGAACTTTTAGACCTATTTAAAGAAACCTAGTGACAGAGTTTCTTAACAAGACTGATAAACTGAACATGCCAGTAACTTCATATATAAAAATCTAAAAGGAGTCATCAGATCACATAGTCTGACTTCCTCCAAGACTTAGGTGAGAGATCACCACCTGTGTGGCCTTTCAATGAGTTGGAGAACTTGTGCCTGATAAAAGCGAGTCTTCCCTTCGCAGTCAGTTCCAGTGACTCATCAGTCTCACTGGTAATAGGCTCACTTCTCATTTGAATCTCTAAGAGGGAAGATGTTGATGCAAAGATGCCAGATTCAGCTTGCAACTTGAATATTAAATCGGCTGGGATTTTTTTTTTGTTGCATTGGTTTGGGGTTTTGAAGAAAAGCATTATAGCTGTCAAGTCTTTCACACAGACCATATTTTGTGTTTATAGCTTCTAGTGACAAAATATTCTTTGAGAAAAATGCCCCATACAGCCCAAACTGTATAAAATAAACTATACTGTATTTATCACATTGCACACTAATGAGAAGACAAAATAAACAAGACCTCTCTCAGCTCCAGTAATCCAAACTCAGAATTTCTCCGAGCCACTTCAAAGTAGGACACAGAACAATGGATCTATAAAGAAGTTTCTTTGAAATACATATATATGTGTATTTTATATAATACACAAATTTTAATATATAGTAAATAATACACACTTTACACAAATATAATACTTACATATAGATTATTACTTTTCCCCTAGATTACTGTCTTATTAAACCTGTTAATGTTCAGGAAGAAAAAGCACAATAGTGGGAATCGGGCAGCTAACTCCAAGCACAGTTCTATGTATTCAGTTGTGATTAAAAAAAAATACCCTAGTTTCCTTTTCCTACTCTGCAGTAATTTGTATTTTTAGCAGCGCTATTGGATCCGTTGATACAAGCCCTGCATCAGCATTTCAACACCTGCGCAAAAACTTTAGGTGAGCAAGAGAATTGCAATGCCGGCAATTATAATTAGACTGCAACAGTGGAAGAGTATAAAGTAACAATTATTTTTGTTAGCATAAAAGGTCAATAAATGCAAACCTCTATTGGTTAAATGACCTATAAACTATAAAAATGTTTGGATTTTACCAGTGCCAGTGGAGAAGCTATTTACCAATAAAAAACAAAAAGGGAATTTAGACAGGCTGTGCTTCAATGGTCTTGAAACTCAAAAACTTCCCAAGCTGGTGTATATTTTTAATTGGCAGCCCTGACTGTTTATACCCAAATTTTTCCTGCTTTTTGCCAACTGGTCACATCACAGCACTGTGACCAAAGCAGAGCCACAAAGTTGTCATTTTAACATGTCCTTCGGGATGCCCCAACAATCAGCTGCATTCATCACTAAATCTTCTCCACAGGATTGCACTCTTTTGAGTGCAATCTTGCAAAAACTGACACTTTCTTTTTCTATCTGTCTTTTAACAACACTTTTGCAAGTGTTTCTTTGTGAGGGGAGGGAAGCATTTAGCATGTATTACTGCACGAATAAATCTGACCGGCACGCATCGGATGCCCACCTTGTTGCACAGCTGAAAGCCAAGGGTGTCCTGTGTGGGATGGGGCCAGGAGAACCCAGCAAGGAGGAAGGTGATACAAGAAGTAGTTACTACAGGAAAAAGTGAAATATTTTGATTTAAGCTAGAATTAGTTTTCTATAGAATTAGTTTTCTGACTAACTTCAGTTGAGTTTCATCTAAGTACCTGTATTTTTATGAAAGTTAGACAGAATGTCCCTCTGACAGCATATTTTCTTTACAGCATGTTTTTTTTTCAAATCGTGTTTCTCCAGATGCTGTTCAGAGAGAAAATATAACATCTATGCTGAACAGATGCATCTTCTCCTATAATCACTTCTGTTTGCAGCCTTTGCCTGTCTAAAATGCCTCCTCCTAATAATAAAAGATACTTTTGGCCATATTAGAACTTTAAAAATAGTAAAATATAAAGTCTTATTCATTTACTAATCTCTGTTTAACTCCATACTAGTGCCTTCCAGAGGCTAGAATAACATCGAGGTCCAATTGTGTGACATGCTGTGGCATGTATCATAAGGACTTATGGGATAAATCAGACTGGAAGGAACATCAGAAGAACTCTAGATCATAGCAGCTGTGATATCAGACCAGGCTGCCCAGGGCTTGATCCAGTCATGCCTTGAAAAAACTCCAAAGATGGAGCTTGTACAAACTCTCAGGGCTTGTCTCGTTATACATGACTTATGGAAATCATAGAATGGCTTAGGTTGGAAGGGACTTTAAAGACCACCTAGTTCCAACCCCTGTGCCATGGGCAGGGACACCTCCCACCAGACCAGGCTGCTCAATGCCCCGTCCAACCTGGCCCTTGAAGACTTCCAGGGAGGGGGCATCCACAGCTTCCCTGGGCAACCTCTACCAGTGTCTCATCACCCTCACGTGAAGAATTTCTCCCTAATGTCTAATGTAAATCTTCCTCCTTCCAGTTCAAAGCCATTCCCTCTCATCCTATCACTACCTGCCCTTGTAAAATCCCTTCCCAGCTTTCCTGTAGCCCCTTCAGGTACTTGGAAAGCCGCGATGAGGTCTCCCGGAGCCTTCTCTTCACCAGGCTGAACCCCCCCAACTCTTTCAACCTGTCCTCATAGCAGAGGTGCTCCAGCCCTCGGAGCACGTTCGCCGCCCTCCTTTGGACCCGTTCCAACAGTTCCATATGCTTCTTACACTGGGGATTCCAGAACTGGACACAATACTCCAGGTGGGGTCTCACGAGAGCGGTGCAGAGGGGGAGAATAACCTCCCTCGCCCTGCTGGCCACGCTTCTTTTGATGTGGCCCAGGACACGGCTGGCTTTCCAGGCTGCGAGCGCACATTGCCGGCTCATGTCGAGCTTCTCATCAAATCACTCCCTCTCGCGCCCAGCGCTGAAATAAAGGATGCCGCTTTCTAAAACTCCAAATCGAGTCTTGGAGAGTTTATCTGCCGGCATTTTCGGTGTCAGCTGCGCAGCTGACAGCTGACGGTATCCCGCGGAGGATGGGGCAGCAGAGCCCCGGTATCTCCCGGCTCCATCCCAGGGCGGAGCTGGGATGCGCTTACCTGCACGCGGCCGAGGATCGCCTCGCTCTTCTCCCTCACGTCGGCGAAGGGGCAGCGCTTGGAGAGCATCAGCAGGCGGGCGAGCGCCTGGCTGAGCCCGTCCCGGGCGGCCCCGGGGGCGCCGTCCCCGCCGCCGCGGCGGAGCAGGGCTTGCCCGATGGTGTCCAGAGCGGCGGCGCGGGCGGCGGCGTCGCGGCTGCACAGCCCGTCCCAGCGCACCTCGCCCTCGCCCTCCCGCTCCTCCATGGGGCCGCGCGGCCGCTCCTCCGCGCTCCCCGCCTCAGCAGCGCCGGTGCTGCCGCCCCATAGCGGGGTCTCGGCGGCCGCCAGCCCGCCCGTAAACAGCCCGGACGCGGCGGCAAGCGGAGGCGCCGGCGCGAGCGCAGCATCGGGGGCCGCGAGCGCCCTCAGCGCCGGGGCTGCCGGGCCAGGGCTCTGCCCCTCCCGGGAGCGGGCCAGCCACCACCCCGCACCGCCGGCTGCTCCGCCGCCCCGCCCCGGGCATGGAGGGAAGGAGGCGGCCCCAGCCCTGCCCCTCCGCTCTCCTCGCCGGGGCCGCGTAAGGACCCCCGGCCGCCCCCTCCGCCACGGTGCGGGCAGCGGTGGGAGGGAACTGGCCCCGCCCATATGACGGATGTGCGCATCATCCAATCGCCTTTCAGTACCCGCTGCCTGAAGGCCAATCGCGGAGGAGAGAGCCAGCGCCGCGAGGGGGTGGCGGGATATGTAGTCCGACCACCCTCGCCACCGCAAGGTAAGGGCAGGAGTGGGCGGGAACCAGCCCCGCCCAATATGATGGACGTGCTCATCAGCCAATCGCCTTTCACAGCCCCTGCCGGCAGCCAATCGCAGC